>CM029277.1:10799278-10933239 GCA_016920895.1 Vaccinium myrtillus
ACAAGTTTTTTAAAGTTATATTAGGAAATATTTTCGTACAAGTGTCCTGTCCATTTTTTGTTTTCTTTTTGGAAAAAAGTTTTCGCTCTTTATTTTTTCTTGATAATTGAAAGTCTCTCGTACGTTATACAAATATTACGTACTCCCTCCGACCCAAAATGTTTGTTCGGTCTGCAAACCAAGGACCTAAAAATAATAAGTCCATGGTCTATTGATGAAAATTAAAAAGAGTTTATTAAAATTAAACTTCTTTAATAAAATCAAAAGGTTTAATTTTAATTGTGTAGATTTAACAAAAAGTGTTTATCAAAGGTAAAAAAACTCTTTAAGCCTAATTTCGGCCAATCGAAGATCGGCATCTCTCAAAACAAAACAAAACCCAACGAATCAAAGATCGAAGAGACGAATCGGCCAAGGAAATACTCTCGGTACATTTCTCTCTGTATTATTTTGATGATTTCGGCCAAGAAATACTCCTCTCTCTCTCTTTGCATTTTTCCTTTTATGATTTCTGATTTTCTAGGTTTCCCTGTATCGGTTTCATGAATTTGTTTTTGTTTGCGGGATTTTAAGCCTGATTTGGAAGAAAAAATGGGAATTTTTTTTATTTGGGAAGAGAGAAGTATAGGTAACGTAAACAAGGGGTGGAATGGTCCGAGAGAAATTAGGAGAAAGGGAAAACAAGAAGTAGAATCCAAAAGGAGCTTCCAAGCACTTTTTGGCTTTTGGCTTCTAACATCAAAAATGGAGAATGTGTTCTCCTGGAATGAGTTTTAGAAAATGTCGGCCAAACAGGAAGAAGCTGAAAAAGAGAAAGAGAAAATGCAAAACTATGGCGCCCAAACACCCTCGCAGTTTTCTGGGTTTGTGAGATGCAGTTTTCTGGGTTTCTAAAATGCAATTTTTTGGGGTTAAAAAATGCAGTTTTCTAGGGTTCTGAAATGCAGTTTTCTGGGCTTGTAAAATGCAGTTTTCTGTGTTTGTAAGATGCAGTTTTCTGGTTTTGTGAGATGTAGTTTTCTGGGCTTCTAAAATGCAGTTTTCTAGGATTTGTGAGATGCAGTTTTATGGGTTTAAAGCATGCAGTTTTGTGAAGAAGAAACATGCAGTTTTGTGAATGGTCTTCGCTATGATGAATTATGGGAGAACAATGAACGCGACCCTTTCACTTTGGCAGGACTACTTATGGCGGCCACAGGCCTTAAAACCTGTTGGCAACATAAGTTGTAGCCAAGCAATGGTTTGTGAGCGGAGAAACATATTTCTGAGCGAAGATTTTGTGTGTGTGTGTGTGTGTGTGCGTGTGTGTGACTGCAAATGTGGTGCCTTTATGGCATCATTTGCCTTTTCCTATAAAACCCAGAAAACTGCATCTTTGTTTACTATCTAATTATGGTTTGGCTGGCATTAAGGAAAGACAACATTTGAAGGTCAAATGGCAACAAATGTTGCCGCCTACGTGTTTTTAGTTGGAAGTTATGAAGGTCAAATGGCTATGATGATATTTTTAGACAAAGGCAAAGCACTCGTCTTCGCAAACAAATTGTGAGGGACAATGGTTGATTCACCATTTGGCAACATAATTTGTAGATCGCCGTGTGCAACGTGTGCCGGTGCCATTCAATATCTGAGCCAAACACATATAGGCAAACACGTTGACTATTTCTTCCCATTATTATGTGATCACTGCTTCTTTTCGAATATTTTATAGAATGGCAGGTCAACATAGAGAGTCATATTGGGTGGTGTTTGTTGGACATCGTCCGGGGATCTACAACAATTGGGAGGAAGCTGAAGTCCAAGTAAATGGATACCCGAGGAGTTTGAAGAAAAGGTACAACACACTGGATGACACTGAAATTGCATTGCTAAATTTTCATGTGGAGAGTTTTCGGGTGAAAGACTTGCAATCAGCACAAAGGAAAGTAGACGGGCCTTCGACATCCGCAAGTGACAATAAAATGTCCTTCATTGTAATTTTCTTATTAGGTTTTCTAGCTTGTATTTTGTTGGCAATTTTTTTCGATTCCGAATGAACTTGTACGTATGTTAATTATGTCAATGCTTGGATTTATTCAAACGATGACTTTATTATTAAGAGTAACGTCATTTATGGCATTAGCAAATGGATGGACCTATAAAAAAACAAAAACATATTGATACTTTGTATCATGCTTTATCTATGAAATTTCTCTCTATTTTTTTAAAAAAACTAAAAACAAAAACATATATTATCATCAAATAAATTAATTAGGAGAGTTAAATATGCAAAAAATTGTAAGCCCAATAGGCCGAGCTCTCTTTGGTTTGGCAAATCCATGCCTAAAACATATACATTGTTGTGTATCGTATTTTTATGGCACTGTAATCTTCAGTATTTATTTCTAGAGTGTATGTTTTAGGTGTGGAAAAAGAATCGTTTCAATATTTATTTTTATTTGAGTGCGATAGCTTTTAGTCAAGACGGATTGATCATTTTTTGAAGAAAATTTGGATGCTACAAGTTTTGCTCAAGCATTTCAAGGTTCTCTACTAGCAAAACATTCTGATTGATTTTTGCTGGACATTTGGCTAGATCAAACAGTAGGCAAAAATGCCCAAATTCAGCAGTTATAAATACTTAGCCATTAGGTCGAAAAATAAGAGAGTTGCGATGATAAGAACCGTAACACAAATATTTCCATCTCTCATCACTTTCGGCGGCTAGGGTTTGTGCATCTCGAAGACTTGCAAAGTTGCAAGTATCGAATGATTGTTTGGGCTAAATAATCATCTTCGAGAGGTTCGTTGTTTTGCATCTTGGAGTACAAATACAATATACGTATCACTGAAAGGGAAATACATCTCCAAGAGGTTTTAAGAGTTATTTCATCATCAACAACAAGTTTGAGAAAAGTCCTTCGGTGGATTCTAGGAGGCAAACGGAAGGCTTGTGGATTCAAGGCGGCGGCAGTCAAAAGCACTGGGTGTGGTGAACGTGGATTCGGCAAGTAGATCTTAGGCTCGATTGTGAGGATTCTAATCGTGGGTAAGATTGCTTGTAACTACACATTGAGTATAGTGTTTTTTATTCCTTCCCGTGGTTTTTTACCCATTTAGGGTTTTCCACGTATATCTTGATGTTCTTCGATTGTTTGCTTTCTGTTGTGTGATTGATTGACTTTTTGATTAGTGGGCTGGTTTCTACAAAAGATTAAAACGTAGCAAATCTCTAAACCTAGGCAAACTAGGGTTTTTTCATTTGGTATCAGAGCGAGGTTATGGGTTTGAGTCACGGGAGCGTCATCGTGAGAGAGGGATTGTTGGGCCCAGAGTGCCCCCATGGATTTGGTTACACAATGTCACTCCCTGCGATCGCTCTAAAAATAGACTTGCGAGTGCGATGTCGAATGCCATAAAAGACTTAATTGAAACCCTTCCTACCACCAATTGGTTTTAGGAAAGTTGGTGGAAAAGCAGGCCGACAACAATTTAACCAAGAAAAAATAATTAAATCATATTTTACCCACCATTCAAATGAAGGATAAAATTTGTTAGTTATTATTTTATCACATGTTCACTTCCAAATTAATTAATTTTTCATATTTTCACTTCGTAATTTTATTTTTTTTCCAGAAATTTTTTTTCCCAAAATATGGTTGTAATATTTTTATTTTATTTAATGTGTATTTTCGTAATTATTATGCATTTATTTTTATTATAATCGATTTAATGCATTTAGTTTATTAAAATATTCGGACCGAGGGCAAATAGGTCATTTGCTCTCTTATCCTATCAAATCCACCTTCCTCCCCCTTCTCAAAATACCATCCAAACACCTCACTAACAAATCCACCCTTCTTATGAGGTGGGGCCACCCTCATTACAAATCTACCTTCAAATCCACCCAAATTCATCTCCAGTCGCCAAACGGGGCGTTAAGGTTTTTTTATTTCTTCATCAAACCAACAATGAGCCTGTTTGGGATATGGGCAAAATTTATGATCTCCTCTCATCCTTCTTTATCCCTAAGGTTTTAGCCATTAACTTGTCAGACATTAGCCATTAACTTGTCAAAGTCTGACTGCCCAGACTAATATGTCTGGCCGTATACGACAACTTACATCACCAAGTCAGGATACCAGTTTCTTTATGATAATCATCGAAGAAGACCTGATTCTTTTGTCTGGATTTACAAAGGGAGCAACGTTTGGAACATGGTTTGGACTCTGGATCTCCCTGAGCGGATCAAGATCTTTCTCTGGAAATGCTTAAGGGGTATTTTATCAGTGTGTTGTGGTCTTACTTTAATAATGCCTCAAATTTCTTCTATCTGCCCCCTCTGTGATTGAGAGGAAGAGACCATTGCCCATCTATTCTAATTTTGCAATCATTGTAGAGTTGTCTGCGATATCAGTGACTTTCCTCAGTTCTCGTTGGGTGTCTTTACATCCTTGGTTTTCAAAGACAGGTTAATGGATTGGATTATTCTCCTTCAAAATGACAAAGACAATTTTTTTCTTTTCATCGGCATTCTATGGTCTATTTGGAAACAAAGGAATCAGCTTGTCTTCAAGAACGTGGCTTTTACTAGTAGTTCGGTTGTGGCTATGGCTAAAAATAATGCTCATTGGTTCAAGCGAGAGCTTCTCTGTGGCATCAGCGCGATAAAACGGGATCTCACCAATGCAAGCATACCCAGATAACTGTTTATCACAAAATACTTGTATTCTTCATGTCGATGGAGCTTAGAATGATGGACATTCTAGGTGCGGTTTGGGGTTCACTCCTAGTTTGTCGAATGGATATCTCTTGACTCGACAAGCTATTTTCTGACTGCTTTAACGCCATTATGCAGACTGCAGGGAGGATTGAGTGTCATTACAATAATGCTTTTTGACTACACAACATCAAGAAGGTGGTTTCAAAGTTGACTTTTTGTCGAATCTCCAAGGCTTCCCAAAAAGAGATCCAACGGGCTCATGCCTTGCCCAGTACACCATCTCTTCTTTTGTGCGTCTTCCGGATACTAGGGACGGCGGTGGATAGAATCTTTTATATTGTCTTTGGTTGTTGTTGTTTTATTTAGTTTGAGGTGTCGTTGGCGGTTGTAAACTCCTATGGTGTAATGCAATTCTCTCTATTCATCAAAAAAAAAATCCTAAATATTTTGGATCAACTTAAACAATTATAACATAAATTGTTATTAATATTGTTCATTCACACCTATTTCAAAAGCCAAAATATATGACCGATTATTTGATTCTTTTATGAACACATTGTGGGGAAAAAAACTTGGACGAATTATATTTAAAAATAAAATAAAATAAAATAAAATAATAATAATAATAATAATAATAATAATAATAATAATAATAATAATAATAATAATAATAATAATAATAATTGGGCACTGCACTAACTTATAATTTTGACATTTTTGAAAAGAAAAGTCGGGGAGACTAACTTATATTTTGGGCTCTAAGATAAGTGGCTGTTTGATAAAGCTGAAAGCTAAAAAACTGAAAACTGGAAATTAAGTACTGAAAATTGACTACTAAATTTATTAAGCTAATAAGTTGTTCGATATGTACTAAATCTCAAGCACTGAAATAAATAAGTTGTTTGATCAGTATAAGGAGCTGAAGTATTAAATTCACTAATTTTTTATTTTGTCTTTCATATATTCATACTAAAATGCATAAATGAAAAGGTTGTTGGTGGGAGTGGCGGAGTGGTGGTGTGAAGGTTGTTGTGGTGGGAGTGGCGGAGTGGTGGTGTAAAGGTTGTTGTGGTGGGAGTGGCGGAGTGGTGGTGTGAATGGGTGACGGCAATGGTAGTGGGAGTGACAGAGTGATGATCATGGTGGTGTGAGTGGTGATGGTGGTAGTTGTGGTGTGAGTGACGGAATGGGAGTGATGGTGGTGGAGTGTGTGGTGTCCTCAATAATCCAATGAGCCTTCTCTAGTGATTCCTGACCCGAGTGAATGGCGAGTGATCCTTCACGAGCTCCTGCACACGTAACGCCCGTCGTTAGCACCCAACCTGGCCAGAATGTGGCCAGGGAAGGCACTCCAACGATCTAGTGAGAGATCGGAGAAGAAAGGTATTGAGAGAGTAAATTTAGAGAGAGAAAGTGTTCTCTCATTAGGGCATCTTCGCTTCGTTTATATAGGCTTCCCAAGTACAGGGGCAGGCCCGTCATTTCGGCTCGGGTGACGTCACCGAGCATCACAAGCCGGCCTCACAAGCTCTGCATGCACGAGTCCTCCAATGTAGCTATGACACGTAGCATAACCGCTCGGTATATGTCACGCTGACGTAACGACAGCTGTAGCACGCACATGTGCCTTCCCAAGTTTGTTACGAGCGTTAACTGCCTCGGGTGACGTCATAGAGGTCGTCACCGAAATCTCGGATTACCCTTCCGAGCCATCTCGGGTAAAACCCGTCTCGGATGGCTCGTCCGGCTTACAGTTTGTCGGCCGAGACATCGGTTTATCTCGGATGGGCCAAGCTAGGTGGGCCCAAACCCCTCCGAGCTCACCAACCGAGACCCACTTAGGTTGATAGATTTTGGCCCACTACAGAGTGGCTGGCTGTGGCGTAGTGGATGCTATTGAAGAGTATTTGTCGTAGTTGTAGAGTGGTGATGGTAATGACAGAGTAGTGGTGATGGTGGTAGAGATGGTGGTAGTTGTAGAGTAGGGAAGATGGTGGTGTTGGTAGAGTGGGAGTGGTGGCGACAGCAATGATAATTACAGTTGTGTGAGGGGTAGTGGACTCGTTAATTCAGTCAAAATTAAGTAGCTCAAAGTTATTTAATTTTTATAAACATTTTAGCTTACATTTTAAGAGCCACTTAATCTTTTAAATAATGTAAAATAAGGTTATCAAACCTACTTAATTACTTATTACTTAATTCATTCAATTTTAAGTGATGAATCTGCGTTATCAAACAAAGCCTAAGTCTTGCTTAATTAATACTAAAGTGTGGTATTGCAAGTTCAATCAATTTCCGTTTAATTCGAAAGACGCTAGGAGCAAGACTAAAAAAAAATTTACAGGAATGTTTGCAGTGAGCAGAAAGCAAGAAGAACCAAGCATGAGGTTCAGTTTGGATAGTGAGAGTCTTGACTAAAAAAAATGAGAATATGATGCCATATTCTAATGATTCTTACGTTTTAGATGAACCGAAATAAGAATGTGATTCTTTATCACTTAATCAATCAGGAACCATAATCCTGGAATAAGTGGAAATCTGATCCGTCGTTAACCCAATAGTAATTTAGATTCATGGCACAATCCTTTAAGTAATTGTTACCGATAGTAAATTTTCAAAATAAGTATTTCCTGAATAAGATTTATGAATTAATCCCAACACTAGAACAAAAAATTACTTTAGCTATTGATTACTAGCAGTTTGATTCTCAGTAATCGTATTCTCATTCCTTTTCAAGAATCCAGGGACCCAAAGATCGAATTACTTCATCTATTTTAACTTCCAGATATTAAGGAAATACAATCTCACATTGATTGGGTATAGAATGAGTTACTATTGAGACTTCTACACTTAATAGCTTAAGATTTGGGAAGTAATATTGGCACTCCACTTTTCTCTATTGGCACTCCATTTTTTTGTCTTGATTAGGTAAAGTTACTCTTGCATTTTATGGATAGAGACAAAAAAGAAAGTGCCAATAAAAAAAAGAGAAGTTTCAATATCAGTTCCCTAAGATTTTTAGTTAAATATAAAGTTTCTAAACGTTTCAAAATGTCGCATTCAAGAATGTGTATACCACACATTAAATACGGATATGTATTGTAAAATTATTTTAGAATGACAAGTTTAAAAATGTACTCCCTCCGTTCATTAAACATATTCCGCTATTCCAGAGATGTGTCGAAATGATAGTCCCATTCAAAATGGCAAACAATAAAGCAAGTGGATTTCCAGAAGTTCTCTCTCATTAATAATGAAGAATAATTTTAGTGGATGAGTCTATCCATATAGTCAATAATGCGTTCATGTGGTAGTGTCATGTGTACATTTATTGTAATAGTTGGTGTACTAATTAGTGTCTGTAACATTCCTCTTTTAGGAGTAATATTGAAAATCAAAATTCATTGAAAATTTCTAAAGTCAGCCCATTGGGCTGACATTAAGGCTTAAAAACTATATTGAAATGTATGGAAAAATGTATAAAAATGTGTGAAAATGTATAGGAAAGTAAAAAAAGTACATTTGAGTTTGTGTTTTTTTTTTGTTTTCTTATTGCCTTATTGTCAACTCAGTGGGCTGATAATAGAAGAACCCAATCTCATATTTGATCCACTATTATGGAATGAATAGAATACTGAAAAGGCAACTTTTTTGTTTGAACCTGGGCCGAATTTACTGAGATCGATGCGCGTCTTTCATGTCGAGCCCTAGTACAATACATGAAATGATGAAAGGAAAATATGAAAATGAACATGAAAAGGCATCCGACGGATGAGATCCATTCGGTAATCGGTAGTGTACTGAATAGATCTCATTCGTTGGATGCCTTTTCATGTTCATTTTCATATTTTCCTTTCATACACTTTCTCCTTTTATGTTTGTACCAAATAAGAAGGGACGTATATTCCCAAGATTATGTTTCTATCTTTAGGGTGGGTAGGTTCCAGAGACTGATTGTTGCTCATTCCCAGAAATTTGGTATTTAGTTCGTTAAGGGTGAGGGGTTTTTTTTTTTTTTTGGCCAATTAGATAAACAATTTCATTAATAAAGAGGAACAATCCAATACAAAGGGTCCCAAGAGGAATGCAACATGTCTTCCATACCAACCAACAATTTTTGTCACGTTCATCAAAAGACAAATACAAATATAGATAAATTAATATATTATATATTTAAATAATATGTTCACACATTTTTATATTGCCCATCTTTTGTTGTTTGATTGTCATGTTTTTCTGTTTCGTCTGGGTTTTTCATTTTGGAACTTGGATTGATCCTTCTCGACTGTAGTGATTCATTTTGGAATCATAGTTCAAAACTCTCCAAGTTCTTCTAACTAATTAACCCTTCATTTACTAAAGGTAATATAGTACTACCGTAGCAGCATCACAATAGCTATGTAGTAAGTTTAGGTTCACGAAAATGCTACAATACACATTGTAGTTAAGAATTCATGACATCATCACCGGCATGAATTCATAACATTTGGACATAAATTCAAAATACTTTCGAATTCTCAACATTTACTACACGTTATTAGTTTTTGTCTTGATGTTTTGAATTTTGAAATGAATGTAATAAATTTATATGCAAGCATACCTTATGAATCTTTATACAAATTTTATCCATACTTATTTCATAAAAATTGTTATGAATTTTTATATAAAATGTTATGAATTCAAAATGATTAAAGGGCTTCAATACCATACACACCTTATAAAGATGTGCATTATAGCTTTTCCCTCCTATATGTTTACCACAACTTTTATTGGGTTGACACTCAATCTCAATCTCATTGAATATTTATAATGGCATAATAGTTGAAACTTCATTGGTGCAATATTAAGCATTGTCCAAGTTTCTGTTACTTAGTCCCATTAGAGTGGAGTTCTCATAGGCTTAGGAGTGGCCAAATCCTCTCTCTCTCTCTCTCTCTCTCTCTCTCTCTCTCTCTCTCTCTCTCTCTCTCTCTCTCTCTCTCTCTCTCTCTCTCTCTCTCTCTCTCTCTCTCTCTCTCTCTCTCTCTCTCTCTCCATTTTTTTTTACGAGCAAGAAGTGTTAGTTGTTTTTTGTAGTTATTGAGGGTTGAATAGGGATGGCAATGGGGATGGGTCAGGGCCGAAGACTATTTATCCATGTCCCAGATCCCCGAACCCCTCCCCCGTCCCCGCCCCGCCCCCGCCCCGATCCCTAATGAGGATTATTTTTTTCCCTCCATCCCCGCCCCAAATGGGAAACGGGAATCCAAAACGGGGATTCGGATCAAGTCTTTTCCGGTCTTTTTTCTGGTGATTTCACGCATGGCTTTTAAAAACATGTTTTAAACACATTGAATGGTTTGAATCATCAAAATTTGATCGTGATCTATGAGGTCCGCACGAAACCCCGGTTAGAGATCTCTCAATAGATCGGGTTCATATATATATATATATACATAAAACTTCTTATCCGGACCTCCCGAGAATAAGAAAAAATTAAATTTTTCAATTTAAAAAATTGTTTTTGGAAACCCGAGCAGTCCAATGTGTTCAAAAGGTGTTTCGCAGTTTTTGCGAAAACTGCTTGGATCAAGCCCTTCCCGGTATTTTTTTTTTTGAAGATTTCCCACGTGGACCCTTGAAAACTCCCTAACTTTGTTAAAATCCGGACCTCCCCTCTCCCAGCCATTTCCCGGCCAAATGGTCGGGATCCGAACCGTTGGATGTGTTTAAAATGTGTTTTCAAAGGCCTACTCAAAGACTCGGCAAAAAAAATGACCGGGAAGGACTTCATCCGAGCAGTTTTTCATATAAACTGTAGGATATATATTTCATGAAAAAGTGCTCGGATCTTCGCGTAGGCCCTTGAAAGCACATTTTAAACACATCTAACGGTTCGGATCCCGACCATTTGGCCGGGAGAGTGGAGGTCCGTATTTTAACAAAGTCAGTGAGTCCTGACTTGATCCTATATATATATATATATTAAAAACGTATATAAATAAAATCAGGGATTCGTGGACGGATCAAATCGGATACGAGGCGGGGATGCATTTGTCCCCGCCTGCTATCCGATCCCCGAAATTTTTCAAAAACAATCCTCATATCCTATCCAATCTCCGAACAGATTTCCAAAATGCCGATCCATTTGAATAGGATTCGAACGGGTCGGAAGAAATTGCCATCCCTAGGGTTGAATCTAAGTCTTATGCATGAGAATACACGGTGGCATCCATAGAGCTACCACTCCATTAACGGGAAAATCTCCCCAAGAATATCTTAGTTGGTGTGAGAATTGAATATACAAACTAAGGTGTGTAAGCCCCTTACATGTTGTCAACCTCAGAATTGGCAGGTGTTATAGATGATAAGCAATAGATTTTATTTATTTTTTCTTTTTTTTTTATAAACCGAAGATATTATAGAGAACTAACAATAAGCATACTTGATTAATCCTTTTGTTTTCTTTCCAGAATTGGCAGGTGCTATAGATGATGCAAGCCAATCATCTTTCTCCATCAGTATCCAATGATCATACAAGT
The DNA here is from genome assembly GCA_016920895.1 of Vaccinium myrtillus. Lineage (NCBI taxonomy): Eukaryota > Viridiplantae > Streptophyta > Magnoliopsida > Ericales > Ericaceae > Vaccinium > Vaccinium myrtillus. The sequence continues at coordinate 10,810,502 of CM029277.1, forward strand.
AAGATTCTGGACCGGACCAAGGTAATTGTGGTCCGGACCAGCACTCGTGGTACGATTCTGGAGGTCGCAGCAGTGTTCGTCCGCAGTTGGTCCGCAGTAGATTTGTTGAGTGTGGCTTCAAAATGGTGCTCGCAGCATCTCTGGACCGGACCAAGGTAATTGTGGTCCGGACCAGCACTCGTGGTACGATTCTGGAGGTCGCAGCAGTGTTCGTCCGCAGTTGGTCCGCAGTTGGTCCGGACCGGGTCCGGACCAGGTCCGGACGAAGGGTACCGCGGCGCTCCGAATGATCTCAGCAATCTTGGTCCGGACGAGCCGGGTCTTGGTCCGGACCAAGGCGACGTACAGCAGCTTATTAAAGTGCGTTTTTATCAGTTTTAGGGTTAAGAAGTCTAAACTTGTTTAGAGAGAAACCTAGAGAGACTGAGAGAAACATCGAGAGGAGATTGGAGATTGTAATCCTTATTGATTATAGTGGATTGATTCGTCCCTTCCCCCCGTGGATTAGCTACACAGCCTGTGTAGTGAACCACGTAAATCTCTTGTGTTCTTGTGTGCTTGGTTTTCTTGCTTTCTTAGCGTTCTTCATCTTTATTGTTCTTGTTTCTAGATTGATTGTGCTTGCTAGAATAGTTGTGACTTCCGCAGTATCGCACAACAAAGTGGTATCAAAGCTCTTGGTTAGGGTTTCTAGCAGAGTACCCAGTTAGGGTTTCAATCTAGGGTTTCACTAAAGATGTCGAATACCAAGTATGAGGTGGAGAAGTTCACCGGTAAGAATAACTTCTCTTTGTGGCAGCGGCGGATGAAGGATATTATGATCCAACAAGGTGTCTCAAAGGCTTTAGACGGGAAGACGAAGAAGCCTGCGGAGATGACAGACAGTGTTTGGGATGATCTTGACGCTAAGGCAGCCAGTTCTATTCGTCTAAACCTAGGCGATGAAGTTATTCACAACGTGTTAGACTCAGAGACGGCAGAGGCGATCTGGAAAAAACTCGAGGGTTTGTACATGAGGAAGAATCTGACCAACAAGCTGTATGTCAAGAAACAGCTGTACGGATTGCAGATGAAGGAAGGTACGAATCTATTAGAACATTTAAATTCCTATAATATGCTGAACTCGCAACTGGTGGGTTTTGGAGTAACGCTTGATGAGGAGGATAAGGCTATCCTGTTGTTAGCATCACTGCCTCCTTCATATGATCATCCGGTGACTACGATTATGTATGGGAAGGAAACCTTGTCACTCGATGAGGTTACCGACCCTTTTGTCTCATGAGAAGATGAGGAGGGATGATAATGTTGATGCGAGATCAAGGTCTTTTTGTCTCTAAGCCACAATCGAGCGAGGTAGAAGCAAGTCAAAAGGGAAGGGAGGTTCAAATCGGGAAAGGTCGCGATCGAGAGGGAGGTCGAACACGAAAAAGGATGTGGAGTGTCACTTTTGTCACAAGATGGGGCACTACAAAAATCAATGCGAGGATTTGAAAAATCTTCTTGCGAGAGCGAAAAAAGGGAAGAAGAATATGGAATCCGTTAGTATTGCGGAGGACAAATCGACAATGACGTCGACGCAGATTTACTCTCCGTTTCTTCGTAGCAATTTTCTTTCTTTCGAGTCATGGATTTTGGATTCGTTGCTCTTATCATATGTGCCCTAATAAGGAGTGGTTTGACAATTATAAGCCTTGCAATGGTGGTACGGTTCTAATGGGTAATGATGCGGTTTGCAAAGCCATTGGAATCGGTACCGTGAAAAATTAAGATGTTTGATGGAGTTGTGAGGGTTTTGGGGAATGTCGACACGTGCACGAACTTAGGAAGAATTTAATCTCTTTGGGAGCATTAGATTCAGTGGGTGTATGTACACACACAAGGTGGAGCAATGAAAATTAGCGAGAGGAGCTTTAGTGCTAATGAAGGGACGAGAAGGTGGGTAATTTGTACAAATTGATTGGGGACACGGTTGTAGGTGGAGTTGCTATCTCCACACCCGAGAATCTAGCACCGATGACACGAGACTTTGGCATATGCGGCTTGGCCATATGGGTGACGTGGTATGTTGGAGCTTCATAAGCGTGACTTGTTGAAGGGAGTCAAGGCGTGCAAGATGGATTTCGCAAGTATTGCGTGTATGGGAAGCAAAGACAGAGTCGGTTTCAAGACAGTGTTCATACAAGCAAGGAAGTCCTCGATTATGTTCATTCGGATGTGTCTGGGGTCCATTACCATATCTTCTCACAAAGGTGCTCATTACTTTGTCGGCTTCATTGATGACTATTCCGAAAAAGGTATGGGTTTATTTTTTGAAGCATAAGTCTGATGTGTTTGCTACGTTTAAAACTTGGAAAGCACAGGTTGAAACTCAGACAGGGAAAAAGATAAAGTATTTCGGAACCGACAATGGGACAGTACGGGGAAAAGGAGTTTTTGGCCTTCGCGATTCGGAGGGGATTACTCGACACTACATCAAAAGGACTCCACAAAGAAATGGAGTAGCGAAAGGATGAAAACGAGAACCTTGACAGAGAGGGGCCGGATGTATGCGGTTGAATGCGGGGTTGCCGAAGGTATTTTGGGCGAGGCAGTCAACACGGCATGTTTTCTCATTAACAAGTCTCCTTCTTCAGCCATTGATTTCAAGATCCCACAAGAGGTTTGGTCAGGTAAACCAGTTAAGTTGTCAGATTTGAGAATCTTTGGCTGCCCGGCTTATGTGCATGTGCCGGATAAGGAGAGGTCGAAGCTTGATCCCGTGTCCGAAAGTGTATCTTTCTTGGGTATGAAAAGGGTGTCAAAGGATACAGCTGCGGGATCCCGAGGCACGGAAAAGGGTGATCGCAGGGGACGTTGTGTTTGATGAGGCATTTATGTTGAATCGGAATGATGAGACAGAATCTGGGGTCCAAGGGAGAAATCCGTAGTCAAGGTGGAGCTTGAGGAGCCCGGTTCATTCAAAGTGATACTGGTGATGTTGATCACGACCCATAGCAAAGGCGAAGGAGCCTTACACGATCGCGAAAGGAAGGGAAAAACGGGTTCACAAACCTCCGATTCGGTATGGTTTTGAGGACATGGTTAGTTTCGCTTTGGTGGTCGGGCGGTGGAGATCCATTGTCTTACAAGGATGCTACAAGCGTGCGACAACGACAAATGGCTTGTAGCAATGTCGAAGAGATGGAGTCGCTCTACAAGAATAAAACTTGGGAATTGGTGAAATTGCCTAAGGGGAAGAAGGCCGTTGGGTGCAAATGGGTGTATCGAAAAAGGAAGCGTTGTCGAGAAAGAGGGTGAAAAGTACAAGGCTCGGTTAGTTGCTAAAGGTTATTCACGAAAGGAAGGAGTGGACTATAATGAAATTTTTCACCGGTTGTGAAGCACACTTCTATCCGTGTAATTTTAGCAATGGTCGCGATGCATGACATGGAGTTAGAGCGACTTGATGTTAAAACCGCTTTCCTCCATGGAGACTTAGACGAGCAGATTTACATGCAACAGCCTGAAGGCTTCAAGGAACCTGGTAAGGAGGAGTATGTGTGTTTGTTGAAGAAGTCATTGTATGGCTTGAAGCGATCTCTCGAGCGATGGTACAAACGTTTTGATTTGTTCATGGTGTCGCATGGGTACACGCGCCGTGTAGTATGATTTGTGCATATACTATCGTGTCCTTTCGATGGTTCTTATATTATACTTGCTTTATATGTTGATGACATGCTTTGGTAGCAAAAAAAAGCAAGCGAGAAATTGGGAAGTTGAAGTCGATGTTGAACAATGAATTTGACATGAAAGATCTTGGAGCCGCCAAGAAGATTCTTGGGATTGAAATTCACCGTGATGTAGAAATTTGGTCGATTGAGGTTGTCTCGGTGGTTATTTGCGAAAAGTGTTGCGGAGGTTCAACATGCAAGATTCCAAGTCCGTAAGTACCCCACTTGCGGCTCACTTCAAACTTTACGCCAAGATGAGTCCTAGTTCGAGGATGAGATAAAGTGCATGGAGGAGGTGCCCTATGCGAATGCGATTGGGTGTCTCATGTATCGATGGTGTGTACAAGACCGGACATATCGCATGCGATTAGTGTGGTCGGCGGTATATGGCAAACCCGGGAAAGGAGCATTGGAATGCGATTAAATGGGTTTTCGGATATCTCGCGGGCACTCGTGATCTGGGGGATAGTGTTTGATCGAAAGAGGCTTGAAGACGTGGTGGGCTATGTGGATTCAGATTATCTTTGGGAATCTCGACTCTCGTAGGTCGATGACAGGGGTATGCATTTATGTTTTCCGGAGGTCCCGTCTGTTGGAAGTCTACTCTTCGAGATACTGATGGCTTTATCGACTACGAGGCGAGTACATGGCGATGGCGAGGCGTGAAAGAAGCGATTTGGCTTAAGGGGTTGGTTAGTGAACTTGGTTTCATGCGGGGACAGTGTGTTCTTTGCATTGTGACATCAGTGCAATTCACTTGGCGAAGAATCAAGTATACGGCGCAAGGACAAAGCATATTGATGTGCGGTATCACGATTCGGAGGTTAGCATCGGTGACCTAACTTTGTCAAAGGTTCACACTGATGAGAATGCGTCTGATATGTTGACGAAGCCGGTTCCGAGGGAGAAGTTTGAGCATTGCTTGAACTTGCTCCATGTTCTCCGTTATTGATTGAGGACTTGAGGGTGGAGCACTCATACCCGTAAAGGGAGTGCAGTTGGGGGTTACATCAAGCTTTTCTTCAGGATGGTTCAGTTTGAAGCCAAGGTGGAGATTTGTTGAGTGTGGCTTCAAAATGGTGCTCGCAGCATCTCTGGACCGGACCAAGGTAATTGTGGTCCGGACCAGCACTCGTGGTACGATTCTGGAGGTCGCAGCAGTGTTCGTCCGCAGTTGGTCCGCAGTTGGTCCGGACCGGGTCCGGACCAGGTCCGGACGAAGGGTACCGCGGCGCTCCGAATGATCTCAGCAATCTTGGTCCGGACGAGCCGGGTCTTGGTCCGGACCAAGGCGACGTACAGCAGCTTATTAAAGTGCGTTTTTATCAGTTTTAGGGTTAAGAAGTCTAAACTTGTTTAGAGAGAGAAACCTAGAGAGACTGAGAGAAACATCGAGAGGAGATTGGAGATTGTAATCCTTATTGATTATAGTGGATTGATTCGTCCCTTCCCCCCGTGGATTAGCTACACAGCCTGTGTAGTGAACCACGTAAATCTCTTGTGTTCTTGTGTGCTTGGTTTTCTTGCTTTCTTAGCGTTCTTCATCTTTATTGTTCTTGTTTCTAGATTGATTGTGCTTGCTAGAATAGTTGTGACTTCCGCAGTATCGCACAACAGATCCTACTCGTGAAAGAGGAGTCAAGGCTCACATCAAATAATTTAACTTCGCCTACTTGGGTAAATGGAATAATTAAAGACGTAAATGGAATAATTAAATAACAATAGTGATAGGAACTTAAAACAAGGCATAATTAATGATTAATTTACCGGACTTGGAGATTATTCGAAATGGTTTAGAGTTAGATAATTTGTTACTAAATAAAATAAACCACCAAAATATTTTCAAACTACTATTGTTTCTGTCCTTGGCTGAAAACATTAAACCTAGGGAATTGTAATAAGACAAGCTATTTCGTCCAGGTACAACATTAAACCTGGGGCTTTTCTGTTCACTTCACAAAAAGTTACCCCCTTTAAAACCAGAATCTATTATTCAAATTTTATACCTTCATTTCCCATAAAAGTGTGATCAAATAATGGAGTTAATGCATGCAAGGATGGAGCCAGGGGGACAAGTCGTGGCTGCCGCAACCACAAGGTTATCAAAAAATGCAATTATTACATAGAAAATAGATTTTTATCCCCAAATTATATGCACTCGTCACCACTAGATTTTTATGTTATTATAGTTTTTCATAGAGTGGATGAATATTTGTAATGCAGTTTGTCTTTTTATTTTTTAAGTACATACTTTCGCCACCACAAAAGTAAAATTCTGGTTCCGTTCCTGAATGCATGGTTATCAATATACACTTAACAGAACCCAAAATTATGATGGAAGGTTCTCCTTTTGATGTTTCTAGAAGAAAATCATTTTGGTGCAATTCGTTAAATAGTACACGAGATTCAATCTTCCGCGATAAATAAATTTAATCAAAGCCCAAAAACCTAAGAGTGAGAAATCTCTACAAAATTAATTTTCTAGACAAACATGAAACATGGCTCTAATCTCACTGTACTTTTTTAATTTCAAATATAATTTTATATGCAAGTTTATTCCAATAAGATACTACAACACATACTTGTTTCTTGTTTCAAGTTGCCCCTTCGTTGATATGTGTCAGCATCAACGGGACCAGTGTGTGATTGCATGCAATTATTTTCCAACATTAATGCCACATACTCAAGAAGAAAATATTGTTTAAAGAATATAAAATACATACCCAACATTGGGGAAGTGTACTGTATAGCTAACATTGGGAAGTGTACTGTATACCCAACATTGGGGAGTGTGCTCTATGCACTCTGAATTTTATAAAATATTCCTATCATTTTTGTACGTAAATTTATCACATAAATCTTGGATTCATAACATTTTGTATAGAAATTCAAATTATTTTTTACATAAATTCGTCGCATCAACCATAAATCTTGGATTCATATCATTTTTGTACATAATGTGTTTTCGGTTTATGATATAAATTATTATGGATTTTCATGCAAGAACTGTGATTTTTTTTTTTTTTTTTGGAAAATGTTATGAATACAACGCTACTTAAGAAGAACGATACAATACACATCTGAATACGGATATGTACTGGACCGTTCCCTTTTCTCAGTACTTATTATTTTATGATTATTTTGGTAATGTGTTACATGCAACGTCTATAAAAGGAGTGGGAACCAATAGCTTTGGAAACCAAGAGAGCTCAGGGGTGCTATCAAACCAATGTGAGCTTTCATCTCCATCAGTAATGGAATTATCTTTTATTGACTTTTCTAATTACTTATAAGTTCTCGAGTCCTATGAACATTTTCCATTACTCTTTTCATACTCAAAACCATTTATAGTATAGTTAGACATGCAGCTCAAGGTTTAGGTTTTTTAATTCCCATTATCTTGTCATTGCCACTTGTGCAGAAGTACTTAAAGAAGAAGAAGAAGAAGAAGAAGAAGAAGAAGAAGTGTTCATGGATTCGCCCATGCCATGGCTTTCTGAGCTGGTATGAAAATCTCACACATGGGAAGAGTTTCATTTCAATTATACTGATACAAAGTGACAAAATGCACTAGAAAATCGAGTTTCGTAGGCATACCTAGATGTCGTTGAGTCCGTTAGGGATTCTCTTTTCTTTTTTTTTCGCAAAGCAAAAAAAGATTTTATTAATCAAATATCGAAAGATACAAGACTAAACGGGGCAAAAGAAAGACAAAAGACCTTCTCGAGACCCAGAAGATTGGAAGGCTGGCAAGAAGACAACCAAACAATCAAAAGACCTAAACCGAAAGCAAAACCCTTGCTAAACGGGATTCTCTTTTCTTGAATCTTCATGTCCCTCTTTATGTCTGTCTTAATGCATTGACAACCTTGAGTTTGGCTTTTAAATATGAATCTAAAGACATACTCTATATAATTTCGATTCAGTGCAAGTTTTACGTACAGTGACTTCAATATAGTTGTTGTTCAACTTTTGTTGCGAAGTTATTTCTTCTTGTTTCTACGAACAAGCAATGACTTGAAATGAGAACAATATGTGACAAGAAAACAAGAAAATGACTTGAAGTGAGAACAATATATTTGACTCCATGCATGTTATTCACGCTTTTCATACCAATAAACCAATACCAGCATTTATCTCTTTTTTTTTTGGATAGATTAACCCTTATCATTGATAAACATCTTCTGAGAAATTAAGGATTTTCGATCTCAATATATTCTCCAAAAACATAAGTTTTCAAAAACTATTTTCCACAAAATGAAAATGTCACTTATATATCTTGTACGTTATGATATAAATATAATATAATATAAATTTACACGTACGTTCTCTAACCGTTTAAGCTTTAGACGAGTTGATAGTTAACGTACAATTTACTACGGCAGTTTTTGTTTTTTCAAAGAATTAACTTACTAAAAAAAGCAATTTCCAGGGAATGCAGGACCCAATATTCATGGATAACTGTGACATATTGGACTGCTTTGAAGAAGAGCTGGCAGCTGCACTGGGAGATGACTACCATCACTCTCTCTCCTCAGAAAGTAATTCATCTTCAAACACCTTGTTGAATATTCCAAACAGCAGCTCCACCACCAACTTACTATGTGCTTCATCAACCTTAGAAGCCCTTGAAAGCCCTAATTCCGCCAAACACCACAAGCCCAACACTTGGCCCACAAACAACAACGACAACAACAATAACAATATAGCCACCGCGAGCCTTGACCAGCAACCACCTGTTTTTTCGTCTGGATTCATCCTCTCTTTTGGAAACTCGAGTTCGACAGAAAATCCTATTATACCCCCGCGGACCTTGAATTCTGAGGATGAGGAAGTGGTAGCTGGAATTTTGTTGTCTCATCAAGGGTCATTTGTGTTGAACAATGAGGAGGGAAACAAAAGCAGCCAAGGGGCAAAAAAGAGTGGAAATAGTAATCCTAGGCCAGCTTCACAGACTTATGATCACATAATAGCTGAGAGAAAGAGGAGGGAGCAGCTCAGCCAGCTTTTTGTTGCTCTTTCAGCCATTGTCCCTGGCCTCAAGAAGGTAAGATCCCTCTTGTAAAGAATTCTAGCCAAATTGGAAAGTAACTTGATGTCAAAGGAAGTACACAATGAATTTGACTCCACCGTTGGAGTTGAAGGACCTTTGACTAAAAAATACTCACGAGTGTCAAAATTGGAGGTGATTTAAAATGATAACGGAAAAAATCTACAACAGGAAGCAATAAGGTTAAGTTTTTCAAAAGATTTTAGCTACCCAATTGTTAAAAGGGTTATATACCTGGACACCCCCTGTAAGTATACGTTTTCCACCAAACACCCCCTGCAAGAAAAAAACATACGACGACACCCCCTCTATCTTCCAAACTTTACCCCAAGACCCCTTCTGTCACGCTTTCGTCTAAAATCATCTAGAACTATCAGTTTTTTTAATGATCCAAACCGTTCAATTTGTTTAAAACATGTTTTTGAGTGTACCCGTGGAGAAATCGGCTCAAAATATGATCGGGAAGTGCTTGATCCAAACAATTTTTCATACATGAAAAATTGTTTGGATCAAGCACTTCCCGATCATATTTTGAGCCGATGTCTTACGAGTAACCTTAAAACCATGTTTTAAACAACTTGAATGGGTTGGATCATCAAAACATGACCCGGAACTTTGGGATTCGAGATGGAAGGATAACGGAAGGGGTCTTGGGGTAAAGTTTGAAAGATAAAGAGGGTGTCGTCGTAGGTTTTTTTCTTGCAAGGGGTGTATGGTGGAAAACGTATACCTACAGGGGGTGTCCAGGTCATTAACCCTTGTTAAAATCAACCATGAACTCATTTGTTAAAATCATGGTTGATTTTAGCAACTGAATTGCTAAAATCGTTTGAAAAACTCAGCCTAATTTAAATTCATCGAGGCAGTTGGTCCAATGGTTGTAATGGTTGTGTAGCTGTATCTAAGTGCAATGAGTTTGTATGTTCAACTCTTACAGTGAGGATGTTGACGTTTTAATTTGTTGATGGATTTGGTTGGGTTGGGGTTAGGGTAATATATCTTCTTCTAAAATATGACCAAAAAAAATCTTAAATTCATAAGATTTCGTATAAAAATTCATAACATCATTCTTAACTTTATACAGTAAATGTTTGTTTTTTGGCGTAGCGAGACATAAATTCATTACATCATTGTTGAATTCATAGCATACTATGTAACGTGTTTTTTGGTACAATGGCGGTGTAGCTGTATCTAAGTGCAATGAGGTTGTAAGTTCAACTCTTATAGTGAGGATGTTGATACTCTTATTGGGGCAATATAGCTTCTTCTAAAATATGACAAAAAAATATATCTTAAAATCATAAGATTTCGCATAAAAATACATAAAATCATTATTAAATTTATAAAAGTTTGTTGTTGGCATAGCGATTCGTAATGTTTTAGACATATATTCATTACATAGTTGTTGAATTCAAAGCATACTATGTAATGAGTTTTTGTCTTGATGTTCAGATTTTTAAACAAAAAGTTATGATTTCAAACAAATATTATCAATTTGATATAATATATTTTGAATTTCGAAAAATATGCTACTTAAATTCTATGCAACATGTGATGAATTAAAAAATGTGTATTTTGTATTCACCCAAATAAAAGGGTGTATAAAAACATTTTTCGCGCCTCATAGATAGTGAGTTGGTTGACAAAACCGGCCCATAGGAGATATAGCGAAAGTGAGCCTTAGATATAGCCAAAACAAGCCTCAGCTTCTTTGCAGTACTACTGGAAACAAGCCTTTGCATTCACTTCTTAGCCATTCATCTTGGTATTCAACTGTCCAGATTAAACCTACAGGTTTTGACACAAACCCGTTACATTTCAGTCTGAGCGCAGGGACAGATGCATGATTTATTATTAGGGGTCAAGAATATACTGCATATACTTCTTTCATCCCACTTTGATTGTACCCTAAGTAGGTTCAATTTCGGATAAAAAATTAAAGCATTTTCAAGCATTATTTTTCTAGTTTTTCGTACCAAATTAAAATCTCGATTAGTTCTTTAATTTGGTGAGAAAAAATTAAAAAATTATTAATTTATTATTTTATCAAAAAATTATGTCTTTCCATAGGGGAAAATCAAAATGGGACGGAGGGAGTACATTAGAATACTAAACCAAACGAGACAGAACAAAAAAGAAAATTATATGATGTATAACTGTGCTCTACTTATTCACATGCGAGGGAGAGTGAAAAATAATGGAAGCACAAAAAAAGGAAAAGATCATCTGAGATTTGGTGAATTATTTTGGCAAAGTTATAAATATTTCATGTTTTTTGGACAAAATTTAAAGAACAGAGTATAAGTCTTGGGGTAAAATTACCAAAATTTAGAGAATAGAGTATAAGTCTTGTGGGGAATTTTAGTCCAACGGGGTCAAGTGACCCCCTTGCCTCTACATAGGTCTGCCAATATCTGAGCGGTTTGAATTAATAAGAGGGAGAGGAGGATAAGACTCGACCCCACATGTTTGAATTAATAAGAGGGAGAGGAGGATAAGACTCGACCCCACATGCATAGGAACAAGGGCATTATGCCAACTGCTCTAGCACCCCACTTGCAAGCGGATATAACAAAAGGAATTGGGTTAGGTGTGCGGTGAACATCCATGCATACCTACACATATAAAAAAAAAAAAAAAACCCTAATATTCCAAGCTTGAATTGCACGTGCACCCTTTTTTTAAGGCCCGAACACAGGATCCCATATCCTCTGTGCCCAAAACCCCCGTGCCTCTGTGCCGAGGAGTTTTGGGCCGTTGGATTGTGATTTTTGTTTTATGTTTTAATATTTTTGGGTGATCCAACGGCCGGAAAACCCCTCGGCACAGAGGCACTGGGGTTTTTCGGCACAGAGGATCTGGGCTCCGAACACAGTTTCACTCGAATTCTGTTTAGAGTCAGTTATGGATCCAATTAGTCTATTTTAGGCTTATGCCAATGAACTCGTTTAAATTTCTACCTTCATAAAGGAAATTAATTAATTATATATATAAATAACATGATTAATTTGGCATTCATATTCAATAAATATCATGTATTGATACTTTTTTAGCTTGTTTTCCTGTGAAATTATAATTCTCTAATGTCTCTCTCAAAATTGAACTTTAAACATTTGCCACACCTTTAACAATGTCCTGGTTACGCCCCCTGTGAGGAACTGAGCTAGGGTTGTTAGAATAAGGAAGGGAGGGTCTCTTCTGATGCCACTGGAGCCGCAGTGCCATTACAACAATATGCTATAGAAAGACAGTGTTTGGGTGTTGACTCCACTTAGTGACAAATGAGGATTTAGGTTGTTTAGGGTGTTTTTTGTTGGGTTTCAACTATTTGGGTGTTTCTATTTGTTTTTTCAACCTCTGGTTGGATTCTCTTCCCCTTCCCCTTCCCCCGTTCAAAATGCCACCAAATGGGGGAATTCCACTATACATTTCACAATCAAGATCGTTCATTTGTAGGTCTTGGCATGAACATTATCCAAGTAAAACAATTGGGCTCATCGGACATTGGTAGAAATCTTAAAATTTTACATTCTCCTTGAGAAAATTGGATCATCAAAATAACTAGACAATTGTTAAATCAAGAGCTTATTGATATCCAATCAATATGATTTTTTGCACGAATGATTTAGGCATCTAGAGATACTAAATGAACTACTTGGATTGTCAAAATACGTTATAGGACCTCACATGATTGGCTAGTATGTTTGAAATCGTAATTAATTGACCAAGAGTCGGGCACTTTTTTATCAGGAGTGCTACATGCACAGAAAAATCATCCATTCGTAGCCAGAATTTGAAAATGAGCAGCTCATTTTCAAATTCTGAGTCATTTTTGGGTGATTTTTCTTGACATTCAGCATTTCCCTTTTTTTATTCATGCTTGAACCAACTGGAAGGTGCAAAAGTCCACAAAGGAGTCTTATCCTCATTTCAAACATATCTCAATTTGGATTTGCCCAAATCATAAGAAGATAAGCAGTTGAGTGCAATCTTGAGCAAAGTTTTAATTAAAATGAAAAATCACTAACGTATACAATCGGGTTTTGTATAAAAACAACTCTTGCAATATATAGGGTACTGCTTGGACTCCTTGGAAACATTGTTGTGAAGTGCTTAAATTTGTTGTTGTAAAACAGATGGATAAAACTTCAGTTCTGGGAGAGGCAGTGAAGTACTTGAAAACACTCCAAGAACGAGTTAAAACGCTTGAAGAACAATCTACAGGGCAAACAATCGAATCGGTGGTACTCGTGAAGAAATCACAGCTCCTACTCGAAGACGAGGCGGTGGTCTCAGCTTCTTCCGATGAGAATTTCGTTCCCGGGTCAAGCGAGCCGCTGCCTGAGATTGAAGCCAGAGTTTGCAACAAGAACGTGTTGCTGAGAATCCACTGCGAAAAACACAAAGGAGTTTTGGTGAAAATACTTGGTGAGATGGAGAAGCTCAATCTAGCTATTATCAACACCAATGTTGCTCGGTTTGGAAGCTTGGCCCTTGATATTACCATTATTGCTGAGGTGAGAAGCTTCACTCCTTTTTTCTTTTTTCCACAGCAACAGATTTTAATAATCTCTGTAATGAAATATACAAAAACTAAAGGGATTACGACGGCATCACAACAAGAAACAAGCAAAATTTTGAGGCTAGTAGTATTGACTATTGAGTGGGAGAAGACGTGAGTGTAATCTGACTGCTTGAAAATTTCGAATACCTGATCAGAAAACCAAATTTATTAATGTTTGATAGTAAGAGAAGATTGAGATTATTGAAAAAATATACTCCATCGATCTGTCAGTTAAGTTTCAATGCCGAAGTCATGACAAATGTTTTCTTATCAAATTCAGATGGAAGCAGAATTCTGCATCACAGTGAAAGATCTTGTGAGGAGTCTTCGTCCAGCACTCCAACAATTCGTTTAGAAATTGCTAGCTTAAAATAATGTGAAATCGCGTCACTGTTTATATTGTGGTGGTTATTACTGTACAATAGAGAGCTCACGTTGTCGCTCCGAGCCACATAACATCTTGGTCTCTCTGTCTGTCTCTTCGTTGTGGAGTTAGGGCCTTGTTGTGGGATTTGGGGAGCCTGTAGGGTTGAAGGCCCCCTGATCTGACTGTCCATCTCCGCAAATAATGGTTCAGATATATTTGTTAATTCTTAGCAAGAAAAATACATTCGCAAATCTGAACCATCGATTGTGAATACCAAAAGTCAGATCGGGGGACTACAGGTGTTGTCCACTATAAAGTATATGGTGAATGGTCACACATGAACTAATGACCATACACTTGTAATGTGTGATTTTAATAGGCGTTGGGACATCGCATGACTGTCGCTCGAGCATTCAATAGTTTTATGTAGTCAAATATTGGGTTTTGTCTTTTCAACTTGTTTTCTTAATCGCATCGTTTTAACTTTTTGTAACTGATCTTTCTAACTTGAAACCCCACAAACTGACCCCAAGGCTAATATAACTTGTGATAACATCGCTAGTGATGGAGACAGAGGGGGGGCAGTAGGGGCAGTCGCCCCTGCAAGAGAGAAAAAAACCTCTAGTATTATATAGAAAATAAATAAATTTTCCTATGAATTATATAGTCTCGCCCCTGTAAAGTATTTTAGAAAAAAATTCGCCCCTGCGTAGCGAAATCCCTGGCTCCGTCCCTGCTGCCCTAAAATGTGAAGAAAATTAGGCCCCAAAAAGTCCATATCAAAGATGCCTTCCATCCGATGGACATGCTTTCACAAACTGGAAGTTTATTTAGTACACTTCTCTAGCATGATGAAGGACATGCTTTCACAAAGTGGAAGTTTTTTGAACAGACAAAGTGGAAGTTTATTTAGTACACTTTTCTAGCATAAGAGACAGTAGGTATAAATTTTAAATAATCCTTTGGATTTATCGTGATATACGATGTTGTCTTTGGTCATTGAATATATGAAATTTTGAGGAATAACTAATGGATTTCCTTTCATTTGGTTATTCTTTTACCCCTCAGTCTATTAATAACATAACGGATTTTTATTTTTTTTTCCTTTTCACTTCTCGTAATTATACTACTTCATGCTTGTGCCCGTGCCTGAAGGCACGGCTTGAGCAATCGACACACGTGCCCGTGTCTATTCTTTATGGCGCTTCGAATTTTAGAGAGGGTGAGGGAGAGGAGGTAGTGAAAGAAAATGTGGTTTGAATTTCAAAAAGGAGAGAGAGAGAGAGAGAGAGAGAGAGAGAGAGAGAGAGAGAGAGAGAGAATTTGGTTTGAAATTTTGGGGTTGGTGGCTGGTGGAGGAAAAGGGTAAAAAGAGAGGGAGTGAGTTGGCAGAGAAAGACATAAAATGTAATATAATGACGGAGACAAAAACCGCTCTCCGTTGTAATATAGATTTTTAACTGGAATGACATGTTGAAATCTGTTGGGTGGTATTGTTCTCAGGAAATAATTTTGGCACTTCATTTTTTGATAATCACACTCCAATGTTTATCTTTTATTTTGAACACTAAAATAAATATTGAAGTATGGTTGATTGGTTATCTAAAAGTTGAGTGCTAAAATCAAAAGAATAATAGACAAAGGGAATTGATATTGACACTCTCCATTTTGATATTGGCACTCATCACTTATGCAAAATGGGGAGTGCCAATATCAAAATGAGGAGTACCAATATCAATTCCAATTCCCAACCCTTAAAAGCTGGGCTCCTCAAAGCTTGGGACGGCCCAATAATACCGGTATGCGAATATGAAGGCATGCCCAGCACCTAAGGTTCGGTCATAGGATGATATCTTGGCCCAACGTTTAATTTCTTCAATGGGCCTAAAAATGCGCCTTGCCTTATCAACTTGGCCCAAAAATGGCATCAGGATAAAGAAAGATAAATAATAAAAATTTGATAATTGGATTATTGTCGTTGGAAAAATCCTGATTTTATGCATGATCCAATGACAATATGAGGCCTAATATTCCTATGATTCTTTAAACGAAAAACTCTATCATACGCAAAATTAAATTATAAATAAAATATCACCCAAAAAACCATATCTCCAAAAAAACATACGTGGCCTTGTTCGTTTCCGTGTTTAGTTTTACTTTTAGTTTTGATAACATCATCATTTCCCTCATTTCTCTCTCTATCTCTCTCCACTCATTACACCTGCTGACATCATCAAAACTAAACTAAACTATCTAACCAAACACGGCCACGAATTTTATTTTTTTAGGTGTTTCCCTTTCAATGTAGGAGAAGAGAAGCTATCAGTACGAATACGAACGGCTTAAGTTTTTTTTTATAAAAAAAAAGGACTCAGGTCAAATATCTAAATGAAGCTATTTTATAATTCATTGGAAGCGTGAGACCTTCCATAAGAAATGAAATCTTTTGGAAAAATTGTGACGGGGTTACCTGTTTCATACCAGCCGGGTTTTGATGGGCCTCTTCTGGACTATTTTAGAGTTGAAATCGTGGCAGTCCATTGGCAAGCCCAATCCTAACATGGCAAACTTGAATACTAAAAATAAATATAAAAAAAACAAAACAAAAAAGAAAACAGAGTAGAAGTCGTGGCAGTCCATTGGCAAGCCCAATCCTAACATGGCAAACTTGAATAATAAAAATAAACATAAAAAAAAACAAAAAAGAAAACAGAGTAGAAGTCGTGGCAGTCCATTGGCAAGCCCAATCCTAACATGGCAAACTTGAATAATAAAAATAAAAACAAAAAACAAAAAAACAAAAAAGAAAACAAAATTGACTCTGTTTGGAAAAATTATTGTGGTCCAAGTGTCCAACACTCTTATCCACCACTAGGGGCAGAGTTAAAGAGGGACCAGGGAGTCAAGTGCCCCCCTTCGGTTTTGAACTAGTGCACTGTAGTCCCCAATTAACTTGTATTGTTTTCATTTGCAACCTAAATTTTTATACCAGTGCCCATTCGTAGTTTAAGAAGTTATTCGTTCACCAACTCTCAAAAGCCTCAAAACTAATAAAAGTAGCCTAAATTAATTTGCTTCGCCTTTTTTTCTTCTTCTCAAATTCACCTCTTATTTTTTTATAGGACTTTTTTTTTCATGAATATCTCATAATTGGAAGCCGATCTCCTAAGGGCTCCCTTAGCCAAAATTCCGTGCGGACCAAGCCCTTTTTCAACTTTCCGGATCAAATTTTGACGATCCGAACCGCTCAATGTTTTTAAAATGCATTTTCCAAGGTCCACGCGAAAAATCTTCAAACAAAAAATACCCGGAAGGGCTTGATCCACACAGTTTTCGGTAAAACTGTACATATATCTGATTTTCGGTAAAATCATATATGTGAAGTTTTACCGCAAACTGTGTGGATCAAGCCCTTCCGGGTATTGTTTTTTGAAGATTTTCCGCGTGGACCCTTAAAAATGCATTTTAAAAACATTGAGCGGTTCGGATCGTCAAAATTTGATCCGGAATGGTGAGGTCCGCACGGAATTTGGCTAAGGGAGCCCTTAGGAGATCATTCTCCTCTCATAATTACGGTTTCGTTTGCTCGATTTTGATGTTGAATCTATTGCTTATATAGTATTCTTGAAAGGTATGGCTTTTGATTCCAAAATTAATCGAAACTTTTGATTTTTTTAATTATATGCCATGTTAGAACTTATGGTTTTTCAATTTGAATTATAAAATATCTTCAAAATATATGATGTACAAATGCTCCTTTCTACTAAATTTCTGGCTCCGCCGCTGTCCACTGCATATTTCATGGACCCCATAAAAAATGTGATGGGTAAAGGTTGTAAGGCACTAAGTGGCGGTGCCCAACACAACCAGTGACGGATCCACCTTAGACACAGGGGGGTCACGTCACCCCCCTAAAATTTCATAAACTTTTTGTGTGTGTGTGTTTTTTGGGGTTTTTTTTTTTTTTTTTTTTTTTTTTTTTTTTTTTTTGGGGGTTGTAAAAATTTTGAGCTATTCAATAAACTTATAATAATTTTCCAATTGGCCTTGTAAAAAATTAGCTCAATCGGATAATTACAGGTACTTATCGAACCTTTATTTAAATATTGTAGAGCTTGTTAAGAAAAACATTGGTTAAAGAAATTATCTTGATCTAACATCGATAAGTATCAAAACACAAAGATTATTTTAAAAATATGAATTGAATCGATACCTACCAATGTCTGATCAAAATGACTTTTTTAATTAACAATCTTCTCAATAAGCCTTATAATATTTACGGTTCAGATCACGAGAATACCAGGCACACAATTATTATATTTGGCTTCAAAATTCATTCAGTACTTAGAGTCCTAAATTCAAAATGAAAAATTGAAAGGTTCGATTAAGTACCTTGTACCTATAATTATCTAATTGCGGTAATTTTTTACAAGACCAATCGAAAAATTGAAAGGTTCGATCAAATCTATAATTTTGTTTGCTTTTGTATTAAATCTTTCATAATCTTTTAAGTTTAACTTTTTGCTTAATAAAGAATGTTTAAACACTTTATCTTCTCGATATATTGGACTGTGATTTTTTTTCAAAATTATGCTTGAAAAGTGTCTCCTGTATGAAACTAGTGCATGCCGTTCCCGTGCCTGAAGGCACGGCTTGAGCAATCTACGCACGTGTCCATGCCCTTGTCCATTTTTTATGGTCCTTCGAATTTCAGAGAGAGGGAAAGAGAGGAGGTAGTAAGAGAGGATGTGATTTGAATTTCGAAAATGGGAGTGAGAGAGAATATGGTTTGAAATTAGGGATGGCAATTTCCCCATTTCCAATGGATATCCGCCCCGCCCCGCCCATTTGGAGGCGAGGTTTATCCAAAAAAATTCCCCAATAGTTGCGAGTATGGTGGGATTTAAAAAATATCCACTTGGATATGGAGCGGGTATGGTTTTGTTATCTCCGCCCCCGAATTCCCATACCCGGTTATATATCTATATTACATTACACAAAGGTTTTTTTTTCAAAATGTCCTACATAGCATTTCCATGTTTCAAAGATTTCTCATTTCTCTCCTAACAATATGTATAATAAGGCCCAAATCATTAGTTCATATGTGAATTTCAAATTTCAAAAAACAACTATTTCTCTCTCTATTTGACATCCAATCTATCATAGAAAAATGTCCGACATGGTATTTCCATGTTTCAAAGATCTCACATTTCTCTCCTAGCAATATCTACAATAAGGACCAAATCTTACCTTATGGACAAAGTTATGTTTCTACAACCTAAGAAAATTTTGCATTTTCAAGATAACTTTTAGTTAATTTAAAAATATGAAAAAGGAAAGCGGATCCAAAAAAAAAAAATCATTTCTCAAAGAACTATCATTTCATATGGGAATTTCAATTTTCAAAAAAGTACTCTTTCTCTCTCTTTGACACGTTATTTTTTGCGTGCAAAATGCACGTACTCCCAAAATATGAAGTACTTACAATTTTTGTTCTACATGAACCGCTGGGTTTCATTATTCATTCTCTTCTGCAAAGGTTGCCAAATACTTGATTTTGGGATGCCTCATAATGTTTGTGCATTTTTAAAAGTTTCCAAAATATGTGGGAGAGAAGTGTTGATCAAATCCATTCATTCATTGGTTTAGTTTATTTTTGAATGGTAAATGATTTTCGTTCAAATTTTTTTTCCTTTTATAATACAGAAAGCATGAATTGACCAATTAATTGGTTTTTCTTTTTTTCTTTTTAGTTTTACTTAACAATCATGATAGGGGTGGTGGCATAACATTAGCCTGAATACTTGATGATGAGATCAATGCATTTAGTATGGTTAAGGCTTTCAAACTTCGTCAAGTGCCTTCAGGCACGGGCAAGACACTAGTACTATATAAATTATACATATGCATATACGTAGAAAAAATCTTTAGTATTATTTACTTATAGAAGTAATTACTTGTAGAGCAAATCATTTCAGTTACTACCTATTATAAACTACATAATATATTAAATTATTAATACTATCATTATAAATTCTAGTTCCTAAAATAATGTTCTTGCTATATTTTGCTCTTTCATTTTATTTTTTTATAATTTATTGGTTTGTCGTTTTATGAAACTTAGAAATTGATATTTGCTAGGATTGGTTTTTTATTGTGCTATTGTTATTTTTGCTACATTAGTGGTTAAAATATGATAGTTTGAAGTTTTTTATTTTATATTTTTGTTGATTTGAATTATCGGGCTTGCACTTTGGTTTCATTATTGACTTCTTATATATTTTGGTTTGGATATGGATATATTTAGGGGAACCCCGATATCCAACGGGATGTGGGTTTGGTGTTTTATCTAATATCCCCAATGGAGATTGGAGCGGTGATGGTAAAAAAACTCTCCAAAATACCCTACTCGTTGCCATCCCTATTTCAAATTTTGGTTGTAGTGGGCCAGTGGAAGAAAATGATAGAGAGAGGGAGAGGAATGACTTGGCAAGGAGAGAGATAATGACTAGGACAAAAACCGCTCTCCGTTGTAATATAGATTTCTGAATCAGGCACTGAAAACAGCTGAATAATTACTCCCCAGTTTCCACCCCAATCGGACCACCAATATCATTCTTGTTTCATCAGGCATTTGTTGGATATCATTCAGCTAACTTTCAATTTTCTATCTTATCCTAATATTAATAGCTTAATAGGCTTACATTTTAATTACTATAAGCTTAACTGCCCCAAATTATTAGAAGCACACTCAAAAAGAGAGAATAAAAAAACAATAAAGGAAAGGAAAAGAAAACATTCTAGAAGACTTCATTTTCACAGGCTATGTAAGCCCCTTTGTGTCCATCCGCAACGAAATTACTTTTACTTTGTAATTTGCATGACCTAAAGTATCCTAAACTAGTTTATGAGGTGGCAGGTTCAAACCCTGCCAGCCTCCCCCCCTTCCCCCGTAGGTTAGAGTAGTTTAGGGATTTCTACTATTAAAAAATATATATATATATATATATATATATTAGATCATTGGCGTATATGTATATATAGGGTCCGTCTCTTATCCGGACTTTTAAAAATGTAAATATATAATATTATACTCCCTCCGTCCCAATTTAAATGCTCCCTACGGTTATGCGTGCCTTTTTAAAACTTTTGTAGTTTTTATTCTATAATGAATTAAATATGCAATATGGATCTTATTTGATAGATCTCAATTAGTTCTATTAGACAAAATTTTTAAAAACTTTGAAAACATTACCAATAAAAAGGTATAGACGTTTGAAAATGGCACGGATATTCGTAGGGAGCATTTAAAATGGGACGGAGGGAGTATATACATATACGCCAATGATCTAATAAGAGATCCCTTAACCAAATTTGGTGCGGACCTCACCTTTCCGAGCCAAATTTTGACGATCCGAACCGCTCAATGTTTTTAAAATGCATTTTCCAAGGCATATGAGGAAAATCTTCAAAAAAAAATACCCGGAAGGGCTTGATCCAAACAGTTTTCGATAAAACTGTACATATCCTTCCGGGTATTTTTTTTTTGAAGATTTTCTGCGTAGGCCCTTAAAAATGCATTTTAGAAACATTGAGCGGTTCGGATCGTCAAAATTTGATCCGGAAAGTTGAAAAATGCCTTGGTCCGCACCAAATTTTGTATGAGGGATCCCTTAAGAGATCGGGACTATATATATATATATAGTAAACTTCTTATCCGGACTTTTCATTTCCAGACCTCATGATCCAAACATTTTTTTGACGTTCTGATCCGTTCAACATTTTTTGCGAAAACTGCTTGGATCAAGTCCTTCCCGGTATTTTTTTTTTAAGATTTCCCGCGTGGACCCTTGAAAACACCTTCTGAACACATTGGACGGATCGGATTTTCCAAAAATAATTTGCAACACAAAAAAAAACCATTTTTTTCTTATTTCCGGGAGGTGTGGATTAGAAGTTTTTCGTATATATATATATATAGGGAAATTTTCTAGTAAGGACCACCCGTAAATAAGAAAAAATGTATTTTTTTCACGTTAATTTTTTTTTTTCGTCCAATGTGTTCAAAAGGTGCTTTCAAGGGTCCACGCGGGAAATCTTCAAAAAAAAATACCGGGAAGAGCTTGATCCAAACGGTTTTTTGCAAAATTGTTACCGAGAAGGGTTGGATCCAAGCAGTTTTTCGCAAAAACTGTATATTTACAGTTTTGCAAAAAACTGCTTGGATCAAGCCCTTCCCGGTATTTTTTTTTTTTTTTTGAAGATTTCTCGCATGGACCCTTGAAAACACCTTCTGAACACATTGGACGGTTCGGATCTTCAAAAAATGCTCGAATCACGGAGGTCCGGAAGTCCGAAGTCCGGACAGGAAGTGGAACCTATATATATATATAGGCAAATTTTCTTATCCACACTCCCGGATTTAAGGAAAAATTGGGGTTTTTTGTGTTGCAAATTTTTTTTGGAAAATCCGATCCATCCAATGTGTTCAGAAGGTGTTTTCAAGGGTCCACGCGGAAAATCTTCAAAAAACAATACCGGGAAGGGCTTGATCCAAGCAGTTTTCGCAAAAAATGTAAATATATATTTTTTGCGAAAACTGCTTGGATCAAGCCCTTCCCGGTATTTTGTTTTGAAGATTTTCCGCGTGAACCCTTGAAAACACCTTCTGAACACATTGAACGGATCGTATCGTCAAAAAAAAATTTGGATCACGAGGTGCGGAAATTAAAAGTCCGGATAAGAGACGGACCCATATATATATAGGTTCTAGGGACACATAAAAAAACACACGTTTTTGTTTCGGGTCATATTGTGATGATCTAAACCGTTCACTTTGTTTAAATCGATAAGTGTTCAAACAGTTTTTCAAAAAACTTGACAGGAACTAGTGTTATTAGAATTGTATGGATCGAGCACTTCCACATATCCGAATGAGTTAAATTTTTGCAGGTATCCTTAAAAACATGTTTTAAACAAGTTAAACGAGTCGGATTATCAGCGTGGTGCTCCGAACCATGTTGTGTTTTTTTATGTGTTTTTTATTGTGTCCCTAGAACCGGCCCCATATATATATATATACCTTATTTGATAGAGATCTCAATTAAATTTAGTATAAGACAAAATTTTCAAACTCAGGAAAAAAAAATTCAAATAGAAAAATATAAGTAACTTAAAAACGACTCACATATCGAAAAAGGGACAAAAATTTGAGCTCTGTGATGGCCCAAAAAAGCACGTCTCCAAGGTTTTGGCCTTTCGGAATTCGGATGGGGTATGTAATACGAATTTGGGGGGCTGCTGTGCAGCAGCCGCATGGCACCGTGCCATGCGGCCATCCGGCCGTCCATCATGAAAATGAACGGATTTAATCCGGCTCCATGTAATCCGGGAGCCGCGCATTCTTGATTAAATCCGACCGCGTGCATTTTCGCAATGGACGGTCGGATGGCCATGAAGACGCCTTGTACGCGGCTGCTGCACAGCAGGGCCCCTGTCTCCATGTAATACTGTAATCTTTTTTCAGAAAACGAAGAAATATGTAGCTAAAACTTTTATTTACAGTTAGTGTTTCGAAAATTATCTCTCGTGTAAGGTCACAATTTAAATTTAATTTTGTCCAATAACATTAATTTCTCTTAGTTGTCTTTGTGCGACCCCCTCGAATCGAAATCATAACTCCGCCACTACCAATTTGATTTTGGTTACAAATATAGTCAACTGACCGAACACGGTGCAAGGAGCTAGGGTTGTTTCGGGGCTCTATTTTTCTTTTTCCCTCGATCGAGTAATTAAATTAAGTGATCATTTAATGCAGATGGTGTGACATGATACAGCTAGAGCTTATTTTTTGTAGTACCAGAGGACTAACATAGCTCCAAGCCTCCAACTCAATGGCTACGAGCCTGATCTCATAAATTAGTCCCAAAAAACAAAATAGTTTTAAATTAGGGCTAGTAATCATCTTTTTTTATCATAATAATCGACACTCACATTTTCTTCCTGGATCCCAAGAAAAAAAAATTAAACTTCCCCTCGGACAAATAGAAATGACAAGGCGACAAATCACGAAAAAAAATGCTAAAAGAAACACAATGGGGCATAGGCTCCTTTTAAGGTTCTAAAAGTGTATTAAAATGTGTGAAAAATGTATAAAAGTGGATGAAAGTGTATTGAAAAATATAAAATGTGTATTCGGTGGTGTGTTTTTTTGTCTTTTAATTTCTTGTGTTTAATGAAAGCTCCGTGTTTAATGTCTTTTCTTGTCTGGAAAATTCGGTAAACCGTAAAATCTTTCTGAATCGAACTGATTCGTACGCTTTCGATTGAAACCGTGGATTAATGTTCCAGAAATAAGTTCAAAAATTAGAAAATTGTGACTCGCAGTTCGGACCACGAATTTTCATTATGAAACTGTGAACTAACCGAACCAGACCATGACATGACCAAACTGTATGGCATGTGGGATTGATTCCTTAACATCTCTGTCACCTATAGCTTCTTTTTTGGTCTATGGGGTAGAAGGGAATCCGCTCTGATACTGTATTGAAATTTTTTCACTGTACTCTATTCAATACAAAAGCTCGAATTATTAGATGGAGAGGTCCCAACATTATATTGAATAATTACCCATAATATTTTGTTTTTGGATCTGCGATACTTAATTAAAAAGATCACAAAAAAAGGTCCCAGTATCGATGTTGTCGACAGCAACCACAACTTTAAATTACACCAATTAAGATCAAGAAATTAAGAGCATTATTGACTTCATGGCATGATGGCATCACCAGTCATTCCACAGATGTACGTTATATTATACAATTAGGTCTAAATTATCCCCAAAATTAGGTCTGATTATCCAGTGCTCCCAGAGCGCAATCACGTAGTACTTCAGATCACTCTAGCACCATAAGTTATTTTTGGACTCCGTCATTAAGATTATAGATACCATATAAATGTGTGATACAGAAACACCTCTAGAACCACTGGATAATTACTCCTAAATTAGTAGGGTTTCTTCCTAGAGAGAGAGAGAGAGAGTCCAAAGGAAAGGGACAAGAGGAACAGCCTCCTAGACTTGAAACCAAGGGAAATGGGGGCCAACGTGTTTTAAGGGGTCGAATAGCATTGGGGTTTGGGGAAAGAAAATATTGTTAACTGAGCCCAAAGTGTAACAATTTTACGGTAATTCCTTCAGCACCGACGGGAATGCACCGACTACGTACCGATGGCGTTGGAGACGTCGTTGTGGGTCCCAAACGATCGATCCGAGCCGTTCATCCTTCTCAAAATCGAATTCCGAGTGGGCTCACGCGAGAATCGAGGCAATCGATTACTTTTGTATGAGCTCGATCCAAAATCACCCCTTTCATTCAAAAAGAACCCTTGCGGTTGTAGATGACGGAAAATCACCCCATTTCATTCGAGCGCATACAGCGCATTTTTGAATGAAATGGGGTGATTTTGGATCGAGCTCATCATCCGTTCGATTGCCTCGATTCCCGCGAGCCCACTCGGAATTCAATTTTGAGAAGAATGAACAAATGGATTGATCATTTGGGACCAACGCATTTCCGACAACGCCACGTCGATGCGTGGTCGCTGCATTAAAATCCGTCGGTGCAGGTAGAAGGGTTCTTTTATACTAATTGGAGGACTGGCCAAGGGGTGGGTTTAGAAAACACAAAAGTAATCAGCGAATATTTTGTTTCTTCCCCACTCGCTACTGGACCCCATCCCCTCTAATTGGAGTATTTCCAGCAGAAGGATTGCATACTCTCTGTCCCATCAACTACTTCCCACCCTACCCCAACTAATGGTCCCACAATTTTTGTTGCAATCTAGTCATTTTTGTCCCTCTGCTGTTTAAATTTTACTACTAGTAGAAGAAGGATTGCATACTCTCTGCCCCGTGATAGAGTACTTCTCACTCATCTCACACTACCCCAACTAATGGTCCCACTTTTCTCATTTTGTAATTACCAGAGGTCCAGACTAGTGGCTAGTGCACAAGGTTTTAAATCTTGGTATCGGAATACGTAATGGTATCGGTGATGCAGTCAAATATCGGCCAATATTGACTTGTATCAAATTGTATATCGATCAAACATCGGTATCGATCCCTTGAAAAACCGATACGTATCGGCCGATACATCGCGCATCGGCCGATATTTAAATTCATGCTAGTGCACCTCGATTAATCTTGTGACTCTGAAGTTAACAAGTAGACAAGGCTCTAATGACTTCAAATGGCCCACAGTCACTACAAGAAAATGGGTTATTCCTGGTTTTTTTTTTTCGGGCATTTCAATAAATGCCGGCAAAAGTGACTTTTTCCGGCATTTGTATAAATACTGGAAAAAAAACGCCGGTAAAAGTATTATTCCCGCCGTTTTTTCCAATACTGTCAGTAAAAATTAAATTTTCGAAATTACTTTATTGTATATTCTTTTTTTTTTTGTATGTCCTTTGTGAACCAAATGTGTGCGAGCTCAGTTACTAGCGCGCTCGCGAGGGGGCAAAGGTCACAGGTTCAATTCTTGGGGCAAGCAAATTCTCCTCAATTTTGCTTGCTATGTGGGTGCCACGTGACTTTTTTTTTTCCCTCTTATAAGGCAATAGGCTTTCCCGACAATTATGAAATGCTGCAAATAGTGCCGACTTTTCCCGGCATTTACTAGCATTAACGACACTTGTATAGACGACATACATAAAAAATGCCGGTAGTGCCCTTTTCCGACATTTTTGGTGGCTGTAATAGCGGAATTTGGCATAGTGAGTTATTGTAGCAATCCAGTCATTTTTTGCCCTTGCTGTTTACTACTGTTTTATAGTAAGAGCAAGTCCAACGGCTACCAATTTTTAGTTCTATGCCCATAACTTGGAATCAGATTTGCATTCTTTGAGTTCCAATGGTAAGGCGAATAATGCCACAATGCAGGGGCGGCTCCAGTGGCGTAGCCAGAAAATTGGGTCAGTGAAGGCACAATTCATAAACGCCAGTACTTTTGTTGTGGTAAAAAATCTCTTCTTAAAGAATTTCTAACTTACATTTTGCGGACAGATGTACCTCTTACCCTATTTTGTTGTACTTCTTGGCTTCCAAGGGGAGGTCTAGGGTTCGAGACAGTAGAGGTCTGGGGTTCGTAAACATGTAGTTTTGAGGCAAAAATTCAGTGAATTGAGACTTGTTTGTGAGTAATAAGTTATTCCGTGGCTCTGGGGCGATGGCGATGCCCTAACTCTCTTCTCATTACTTTTTTTACGGGACTTCGTTACGTATTTAAGTAAAACCGATATATTTAGTCTTGAGTCCAACATAAATATGCACATGAAAATTAAATTATAACACAAAGTAATGACTCCCAAAGAGCACTAATTAGTTTTTTGTAAGTATAAAAAAAATGTACCAATTTATATTTTCCAACAAAAATGCAAAAAAAAAAAAAAATTACTCCTCAAAAATCCAGTGTGGGCAAGGCCCACACTGGTTCCCATGTGGCTCCGCCACTGGGCGGCTCCACAGCCAAGCTTCAATGGTCACATGATCACCCAAATTTTTATTTTTTTTACTTATAATATATGTCAAAAATTGAGGTTAATCCTCTTTTGAACACTCAGCCCAAATATAATTGAACACCCAGTCTAAATATGAATGAACACCGGTCCAAATTCAGTGAAGTACATGTCAAAAATTTAAGTTAATCCACTTTTGAACACCCAATCCATGTCAGTTGCAGATGGTATAAATGTACTAATTTCATATCTACATTAAGTATATAAATTCTTTTTGGTTGTTTCAGATTATGTAATTATGGAAAGGTTTAAAAAAAAGTTTATCTACGTTGCAAAATTTGTTAGCTTGAACAATTTTTCCTCGAGTTTAGGACTCCGATAAAAATCTTTCATATCGTCTTAAAGAAGAACGTGTCTTCAAAAAGGTTCGCGTCAACCTATTTGCCACAAGTTCTTTCTAAAGGGTAATAAAATCTTGTTCTTCCTATTCCCAAAAAATTGTCCACTACATAAGATGAGAACATTTTTTTTTTTTTGAACTTTGGGCAAATATTTATATTTTTAGATTCTCATTCTGCGTGATAGATAATCGTTTTGAAATCGAGGTTATGTTTTGTGACCGATTGATCGTACTATTAACTAATATACGAAACTGTATGCATATGTTGTTGGTTAATTAAGCTACTAGAGTTATGGTAATTTATGAACACCCTACTATAAAATCCCTGCAGCCGCCACTACCACAATGCCAAAGTCGGTTCCATATTTGGAAGCAAGTCATCTTTGTTACGGCCAACATCAGTTATCCCAACTGAATTTAAAGGGGATAGGGTACCTACCTGACTTGGTTTGGAATTCAAAAAAACCTTATTATTCCAGTAATAGATAAATTAATACTCCATCCGTTCTAAATTATTTTGTCCCTTTTTTGACAAGCGTGCTATTTTAAAATTTCTTATATCTTTCGATTTATAACTTTTTTATTTTAAAAACTTTGTTTAAATTATTTCCATAGTAATAATGTGTTTTGGACAAAAAGAAAAGGCCGGAATTGTGTGAAATTTATGCACCTGATATTAGGTCCCACATTGATAATTTAAAGTGATTGGGTGGAGATATGCGTTTGAAACACTGGAATATTTTCTCCCCATGCAAACACACTTCTCGTTATTCTCCATACCAGTCAACCATTTTTGACCAGTTTTACCTGCCCCACAAAAGATCGTTCCACATCTAATCGTACCCAATAACCACCTGCACTCTCATTATGGATCCGAGGGCCTATATTCATGGTATTATGGCCTCCTTTGGCTAAAAAATTTAAACTAGTTTTTTCTTTTGTCCTTATTCAATTTTTTTTTGAATTTTTTAGTTTTACGTCGATTTTTTGTGGTTTCTTTGCTTGTCTCGACAAGAGGAATCTAAAAATTATAAAATTATTAATCAAATTTAAAGTTTTGTGAATAAAGACAAAAAACAAATGCAAATTTTTTTTTTTTGAATAAGGACAAAACAAAAAACCAAAATGGTTTTTTCATATATGGAGAAGATAAGATAGTGGGTCATAAATATGGAGAGTGTTATTTAGGTCCGGACCCACACATATGGAATGGTTTGCCAACAAAAAGTGCAGGGACTAAATAACACCTCTGAGAGGTGTTATTTATGGACACCCCAGGGGGTGTCCATAAATATGACCCCCTAATATCCCCGCTAAAATTACCATCCTACCCCAATTAATACCCCTCCACCTTACCCCAATTTTGCAACTGCTTGCATAGGGCTGTAAACGAGCCGAATCGAGCTGAACCTTCGGGATCAGTTTGTTAAGGAATGAGTTAGGCTCGAGTTCGGCTCGGGTTCGATTCGGGCCTAGATAAGTGAATCCAACTTATTAAAAAAAAAAATCATTATTACCCATTCACATCAACTTTTACCTTTACTTTATACTTTTTACGTCAACTTGACCCCTACTTTCTAAAATTATCCTTAACTTTTACCTATTAACTCTTTACCCACTAACTTTTCAAAAGGGCAAAATGATAATATTACTAACTATTACTCATTAACTTTTCAAAACACTCACTTATTAAGGACAACCTAAAATGAAAATATGAACACTAAAAAAGGGACTGAGAGAGTACTTGATTTGGATGATTTTAGTAATATGGGGGGAATAAATAGTACTTGGTTTCTTTGGTAGTTAAAATGGGGTGTAAAAAATAAAAATAAATAAATAAACTGTCAAAAGACCAAATTGCCCTTGTGCATGCCTATATTACATTTTATGTTTTTTTTCTTATATTAAATACAAAACTTATTAATTATTGCACATGTCAACAAATAAGCTATAATAACTACTTTTAATAATTTCACATAAAATAAAAAATATTTTTGGAATATACTACATAATATGTTTTAATTATTTGTAAGTGTAATTTACATATTAATTTTGTAAGATTTTATACTATAACCCAACACCATGTATAATAAATAAATAAATTGACAAATTGAACAGTTCTCTCGACAAGCCAATAATGTAAATACATCCGTACACAATTTTGTAAATTTTTTTGCATCGAATTAAAGATCTCTATTAGTAGTTCAATTGGGTGCAAAAAAAAATTAAAAAGTTATGCGCAGAAGTACTTTATTTTTTTATCTGAAGAATATTGCAAAACAACTCAACTAACCAACAAGTCAAAAATGTAAAATACTAAAGTATATAATATTTTAAAAAAATTTGTATCGAATTAAAGTTCTCTATTAGTAGTTTAATTTGGTGCAAACAAAAATAAAAAATTATTCGTGAAAATAAGTCATTTTTTTATCCGAAGGATATTGCAAAGCAACTTAACAAGCCAACAAGCGAAAAATGTAAAATACTAAAGTATATAATTTTTTGAATTTTTTGTATTGAATTAAAGATCTCTATTAGTAGTTTAATTTTGTGCAAAAAAAAATGTCTAGAGGAAACAGTGGCGGGAAGCAGTACTTCGCGCGGGGGACGGGGTATTAATTAGGAAAATTGGGTAATTTAAAAGTGGTCTCTTTTATGTAGTAAGATTATTAATTATTCTTTCTGAGATTCATAGAATTTTTTGTCTGGCAATGGCCTCTTTCCATGGGTTAATGACTGTTTCCATATGGTGATTACAAATGGAAGATCGTTTCTTTAAAATGATAGGATTAATGCAATTTCTCTTTAATCATTTTGTTCATAGCACATTAGTACAGGTTCCACTAGAATAATTGACTTAAGACTTGAAAATTTTGGCTAAAATATAGGTATCGGTAATTTCCAGGGAGCAAAAAATTTCATGTATCGCTAAGGTAGTTATCTCATGTTGTGCATAGCACGGGTTTCTGCTAGCAAACCAAAAGACTATAACCAAAACCACCTTAGCAAAACCAATTAATTTTATAATAACTCTTGAAAGACTGCATTTCAAAAAAAAAAAAAAAAAAAATCTTGAAAGACTATAATTAAATTTTCAGATAGCAAAAATCTAAATCATCTTAAGTTTATAATATATCTATTACTTTTACACACTTATCTAAGAAGTAATTGGAATGCCAATCCTACGAGAAGGAGTCACAACCTACATTTCTTGTTACTATGAATGATAGAGTATTTGCTTTGACATTATTATGTTGTTAGAAACATGTGTATTTTTTTCGATGGAATTAAAAAATTCGGAAACAATTTTTTGTTTACTTCGTGCATAGCACAGATTATGATTTATTTTATCAATTGTTATGTCAAAAAGTCGAATATATGGATTATGATTTTATAGCCGATTAAGTCACCATGGAAAATTAGAGTCAAGAGGCGCATATAGGAAATAAAATTGTTATACTATTTTAATTTAATTGATCTAATAATTCCATACATTTTGTTATACAAAATAATAATATATATATATAGTGGATGAAAAAAGGGAAAACACGTCATTTTATTTTATGTCTCCGTGCATAGCATAGGTTCATGCTAGTTAGAAAAATGGGAAGTGAGGTAGTCCAAATTTTAGTGTTTAAATTTGACAGCAGTTGGAGATTTTGATAACGACACTCCAATATTTGATGGCAAAAAGATGGCACTTAAAATTGATAACTACACTCCAATATTTGTCTTTTTGTGTTCGTGTTATATATATATATTGATTCGTATATTGGATCAAACAATTTTATTCGATTGAGTTGATTTTTAATGGAACCACTTGGAAAATTATTTCTAAATTAATGAACGGTTTGGATCATTTGTGAGAAACCCATAGATGGGCCCCACATGACGATCTTTGCACCAGTGGTGCATTTTGGTCGGTACCTATAGCAACTCTCAAATTGTTTCCATAAAAAAATGAGTCATTTTGTTGTTAGCCCACGGAACCGGGGACTCAACTGTCCCTATATGGGATGGCAGGGCCTGCCAACCCCCAAAACTACATCGTTTTTGGGGCTTTAAGGGAGTTCCTAAGTGTGTTGCTAAAGTCCCGTTTGACACTCATTTGATTTATTAATTTTTGAGCCCACTTCAGATTCCACGAAGATGATTCAAACCGCTCCTTTATCTTCAAATGTTTTTTATGAGTTCATGTGAAAAATTAGATTAATCCGATGTATGCAAAGGCTTTTTCAGTAGGGCGCCCTATGAATTTTGAAAAAAACCTTACTGATATCGGATCGAGCTAATTTTTTGTAAGAGAACCCATAGAAAAACATTTTAAAAATAATGAGCGGCTTGAATAATTTTTCTGGGCCAAAAACAAAATCAATAAATCAAATGAGTATCAAACGGGGCTTCAACAACACACTTAGGGACCCCATGTCATGACTAGGGTTGGCCATTTCATCCGCCCCGTCCGAATCCGATCCCCGATCCGAACGGATCGGCAATATGGAGATCTGTTTGGAGATTGGATAGGATATGGGGATTTTTTTGAAAATGTTTGGGGATTGGATAGGGGTGGAGATAGGCATGTCCCCGTCCCGAATCCGCTCCGAATCCGTTCCCCGCTCCGCCCCGTCCCCAAATCCCCAAATCCCCGAAATATAGGGGTCTATTAATGAATTATGAAACTTTTGGGTCTCACTAAATTTTCTCCAAATATATGGGGTTACACCAAAATTTCTCCAACACACATGGGTCTCACTGTAATTATTGTTCTAGGGTTTAAATCTACGTATTGTTTCTTCTTCACTGTATTTCATTGCAGCCGACTGTAGACACCCCAAAATAAGACACTCGTATACATTTTAATCCCCGATGATGAAAGGAAACACCCGGAAGGCCTCTTGGATTGAAATTCTCCAAGTCAACAAAGTCAACAGTACCGTACGGTACTCATCTCTCACGCACGGCACAGCTCAAGCAGCTTTTTGAATTTTGGCGGTCAGGTGTACCGCACGGCACAGCTAGTGTGCCGCACGGCACTGTCACTTGTCACACAGCTTTTGCAGAGTTCCCAACAGCTCAAAATGTTGACGAATTCGTTTCTCTGCTCATGATGATTTCGTGCAAGAACGAAAACCTACCTCCTAGCCATCATCACCATGAGTGAGCATCAAGTTTGCTTGGGATTCAATCAGTTCCCATTGCCTATTTATACCGATTGATTCCAACAAAAAGAGGAGGAGAAGAGAAGAAAAATTCTGTGAAAGAAACCATGAAATCTCATTCTTAAACACCCTCTCTACTGTCAATCATTCTAATTACAACCTCTAACCTCCAGAGAATCAACTCAATCTTCCCCAAAGCAAATTCCAACCGAATAAACCCAACCCCCTGTTTTTCGGTTCCAAAACCGTGACATAGTCACTCCAAGCTTGCTCAAATCCAAGCCTTCAATCCTCCTTGCCACTACACCAGAGTGAAGTCGGAAGTTCAGAGGAGCCCAAGTCATATTCAGAAGTTCAAGAAACAAGTTCAATCCGAGAGGTCCAAAACCGAGGTATAATCCCGTTTCGCCAATTTCGTAACTTGGTGCCCTGAGGGGAGGGATGCCGGATGTGGGATGACGATCAATGTCATCTCCACATTCGGTATGCCCATGATACAGTAAAAACCGTTTAGTTTGTATACCTCCCGGTCGCGTCGTACGGTGAAAACATCGCCTCGTACGGAGCGATTCAATGAGGAGGGACATCCCTTATTCAAGCATGCTGTTCTCTCCTTTAAAGTAGTTCATTTTTAATCACATTCCATGCTTTGTATGTGCCTCTGTTCAATCTTATCGAAAACCCAAAGTTTTGAACTGTTGTGCAACCAATAGTTTCGCACGACACTCCTACTGTGCCACACGGTACATCTGGAGTGCTGTATGGTACTCATTTAAAATCTGACCGTTAAGTTGATGAACAGTGCCGTATGGCACACTTTTCGTATAAAAATCAAGATTTTGAACAGTGACTTGCATGAACAGTTTAAAATTCTGGATTTTTACCTGTTTGCTGTAAATTACATATTAGTTACTTGCTTTTCATTATTATCGTCTGCTTTGCTTAATTTAAAATGTTTATCTGGTAAAGTTCGGCATTAAAGTATTTTCTAAAAATCCCACAAATATTTAGTAAAGACCGATTTCTAATCGGGCAAATGGGGTGCATTAAAACCCTTTTCCGTTCGTAACCTGACTCCCGAATCCGAAACGAATCTCTGGTTTTCAAACTGTTTTATAAATCATTTTCTCAATCAAAACGGTTTCTCGGGTCCCAAACCATTTTCTAAAAACCCGGGTGGCGACTCTATATTTTTAAAAAATCAAAAATCAACCGGTGGAAATCGACCGTCCACACCGACACACTCTCAAGTCTCAACAAACTGCAGAAAACCCTTCCACTCTCGATCTCACGCACAACAGTCATGCTCGATCTCTGACTCTCTCAATTCGCGACAAAGTTAAGGCCCACGGTAATCCCAGGGGCTTATGTTCTGTGGTATCTTCCTCTTTATCGTGCTGATTGACTTCTTTTTTGTATCATAGATAAATAAAAATGCGAGTGCGTGGAGTTATTCTTGGGGTGAAGTGCAGGCGTCATTTAGGAATTTCCGTTACGCCGTTACCTAATGCTACCTTAGTTGTTGCTATCTTGTTAAAATTTAGTTCAATTTTAATTATGACACTTGTTAATTTTGGGTGATCTGGGACTGTTTTTGTTGGTGCAGAGACTACTTGAAGGTAGTCAGTGTTGTTCTTTGAATACTTATCATTTGCTGCTATCATATTCTGTTTCCTGGGCATATCAATAGTGAGTTGTAGACTTGCAGTCTCTTTTCCTTTGAAACAATTATGTATGCTATCCACTAGACAACCCATGTTGCATTTAATAAATTTTAATTAATGTCATAAATATACATAAGAACTCTTCATAATTTCTACTTTTCTGCATTCTTTATGTTGTTCTACAAACACATGAAGTTTTACAAGCCCAGGGGTTGCCCAGTGATTGGATTTTAGGAAATATGATTTGTAATTGGGCTTCTATAACTATTTACTTGTTACTCTAGGGAAAATGATTGGATCCCCGAAATCCCCGTGGGGATCCCCGTTCCCTGTTTGGAGCGGGGATGGAGGATAAAAATAAATTCCCGTTGGAGATTGGATAGGGATGGATATGAGTAAGGGGTTTGGGGATTGGGGGTGGAGATAGTAGTCTCCGGCCCCTATCCGTCCCCATGCCCATCCCTTATTGTCATCCTATCGGGACAACAGAGTCCCCCATTCCCCGCCCACTAGACTGACAATAAGCAAACAAGAAAAAAAAAAATCAAGTGTACTTTTTATATCTTTTAATACACTTTTACACAATTTTATAGATTTCAATATACTTTTTAAATGGAGTATTAACGACAGCTCTGTGCGCTGATTTTAGAATTTTCTAAAAAAGAAAATGAAGAGTGGGTGAAAAAATTGTCTGTTGCCAGCACCAAATATATGTCATATGTGCCCCCTGTTCAAATGACAAAAACAGTGAAATGCCAGTGATGAGAGCGGAATCTGATGATTGATGTTCGTCCATGACCACGATGTCTGCATTGGCAGCCTCTGCTGCTCTGCATCACTTTTACGTTCCAATCCACACAGCTAAACGCAAGAAGACAGCCAACGCAAAAAGGCTTGCATTTGTGGGTCCGCTTCACTACTGTATTTCGTATTCTGTTAATCAAGGTTAGCATCACTTGAAAAGGAAAAAAACTATGGTACACCATTTGTTGTACACTTAAATGTGCGGTATGTGTGTGAAGTCCATTTCAAAATTTCACATAAATGATCGAAGTTGCTTAATTTGTTTAAAATGTTTTTTAAGGATCCTATAAAAGATCAACTCGATTGGATATCAGTAGAGGCTTGATGAGTTTTTTTCTGATAGGAAATTGAGCGAAGAATCAATTAAACTTGTACCGGTATCCGATTGAACTAATTTTTTACAGGGATCATTGAAAATATATTTTGAATAAATTGAGCGACTTCGATTATTTGTTTAGAATCTTAAAACGGGTCCCACCAAATGGTTGTGTGTTTGGCATGCACCAAATGGTGTACCTAGAGCAAGACCAGAAGAAGACGAAAAAAATACACATTAGTGTATTTTTTTTACTTTTCTATACACTTTCACATATTTCTACACAATTTTTACACATTTCAATACACTTTATAAACCTTAATGGCAGCCAGTGGGATGATTTTAGAATTTTCCTTTGAATTATGCTAAAAAAAAGTTTTTTTTTTTTATAACTATTCGAAACAAATTTTTGTATTCCGAGAGGGAGTTAGATTGGCGAAAACTGAAAATGAAAAGAATAATACTGCTCCTTAACAAAACAATACCCTTGCCTAGGGATGGTAACCCCGTTGCAACGGATTTTTGGCAAAATTATGAGTACCGAGACAGGTTCGAGAGAAATTTTGAAAGACCCGATCGAGGTCAGGGCGGATTCCGGTTCATGTTACTCCGCTCCAAAATACTTTTTTTATATATTTGTGCATAATATAAATGTTTTTACATTTATATTATCATCATTGTACTAAAATATGAACTTATATGTTACTATTTCCTTCTATATGTTACATTTAGTTTGATTTTAGTTTGTGTGTAATGTGGCTTTTATTTTCTTTATTATTGATAGGACTTCTCTTGTTAAGACCCTATGAATTGATGAAAACCTTAGATTCATACTAGAACAGTAGAACCACAATGATTTAATAAAATGCTAAACAGGGGCATCCATAAATTACCAGGTTAGGATCGTATTGTATTTTTGGGTTTGGGGTCAGGGTATTGCAAAACCCGCCCCGTTGCCATTTCTATCCTTACCGTCCTGTTTAGTTTGCTTTCTATAAAAAATAGTGTCATTTTGACTTCAAAAAATAAGGTGCTTTCGAAAGAGTAGTTTTTTTTAATTTAACTTCTTAAGATCATTCAAAAGTTTTCTTTGACATGCTTAAAGGGTGTCAAAAAAAATATAAAAAGTCTTTCAGCAAGTAGTTTATTTTTGGAGGTCAAAATGACAATCTCTCGTAGAAGAAACCAAAATGGGATAATGGAGTATTTCTTTCACAAATATCACTTGCACTCCTATATACCGAGAAGATATCCTATGAGGGCTCCCTCACAAAAAAAGTGCGGGAAAACGGTAGTTGGATCTCATGCCCTTCACGCGATCCAACGGCCCACAACTGTTTTCCCGCACTTTTTTTGTGTGAGGGAGCCCTCATAGGAAACTTCTTACCTATATACCTAACAAAAGTAAAAGTGTAAAACAATACCTTTGTCGTCCTATTTTGTTTGCTTTCTACAAAAACATGTCTTTTCAACTTAATAAAAAGTAAGATGCTTTCTAGGGTAGATTTTTTTAGAAAACTTTTTTACACCGTTCAATAAAGTAAAAAAAAGTAGCCTTCATGTAAAGTATTTCTTCTTTTTCTTTTTATTTATACTAAAAGTCTTCATGGAAAGAGAGAAACATTTTTGTTGCTTTTACTTTATTTTGATTTCATTGTTTTCATGGTCTTTTCTCATCTATAAATTACTAAGGCCTCGTTTGGCTGCATAAATTCCCCCTTCCTCTTATCCTACACTCTTATAATCTTTTCTTAGTTTTAAAAATTTTGGATCAAATGTTTTTGGGGATGAGTTACACACTCTCTGGATATAACTTTATACCCCCTTCCAAATTATTACCCCACCCCCATATTTATACCCCCCCAAATCCCATTTCATCCCCCTTGTCTCTCATTTCCAGAAATCCTACCCATGCAATTTTCTTCGGATAAAAAACTAAAGTACCTCCGCGCATATTTTTTTATTTTTTATACCAAATTAAACTACTAAAAGAGATCTTTAATTTGATACAAAACAATTTTGAAAATTTTTATACTTTAGAATTTGACATTGTTGGCTTGTTGAGTTGCTTTGCAATATCCTTCGGATAAAAAAATAAAGTACTTCCGCGTATAATTTTTAAATTTTTTGGCACCAAATTAAACTACTAATCAAGATCTTTAATTCAATATAAAAAAAATTGAAAAATTTTGTACCCTAGAATATGACATTGTTGGGTATAACATAAAAATTAATTACAAAATTATTTTAAAAAGGTTTAACATGTATTGATTTTTATTATATATAAAATTATTAAAATCAGTCACTACAAGCAAACAAAATTAATAAGTTTTGTGCTTAATATAAGTAAAAAACGCATAATTAGAAAAAACAATTGGTAGTATACATCATTAAATTAGAAAAAGTGGCAAAAAAATCAGGTGATATGAATAATCATTAAAATGAATAATTAAATCTTTTTAATTTTAAATTTGTTGACAAGTATAATTAATTTAATTAGTCTTGTATTTATGTATTTATTTTATCGTAAAATCAAATATGAACCATGCACAAGAACAAATAAGTTATTTGTCAGGTTTTTACATTATTCACCCATCTTTAGCTCCCTTTATCACAAATTCATCCAAACCAAGTATTATTTAATCCCCCACTATAAATGTCATATCAATGTGGGTCCACTTTTATTAAATAATATGTCTTACTATCTTATCCCATTACTATTTTATCCTCCAAAACTTATCCCGCATGCTATTGAGCCCTTATGAAGTTACTCCCTCCGTCCGACTATGTTTGTCCATTGTTCTATTGTAATCGGATAAAAAACTAGTGATATTTTTAAATTGGTAATAAATTTTATATTCAGTCTAGATCTTATTTGATAGATCTCAATTAATTCTATAAGACAATGTTTTTTTAAATGCGCTAATTGCTATAAGGTCCACTATAGCCATTTCCTAACACTTCCAGTCCACCTAACACTTTCCTAACACTTCCAGTCCACCTAACACTTTCCTAACACTTCCAGTCCACTCGCTAGACAAACTTAATATACCCTCGTTATAAAAAAAAAGGGGGGGCAAAAAATGCTAAACGTCGTTCACCAACTAGTGGGGAAGTTGTCGGCACTGGAAAAGTCACCGGAAGAGTTCGCTACAAAATTTCACTCACACCGGAAAAGTCACAGGAAAATTGGACTTCACTGGAAAAGTCGCCGACGCAGATAACCATACACAGAATCACAAGAGGTAGTTATGTGGACTCACATGATGTGGTTATCTGTACTATATCATTTTCAAAAGTCTACTTGGGATCAGAGGTGGTTATCCGGGCTCACAAGATGTGGTTAGTTGCACCTGCGTCTTTTCCGGCGAAGTTCAATCTGATCCCTATAGCAACTGACCCCATATCTGGAATTACAAGATGTGGTTATCTATACTATATCTTTTTTTAAGCCTAGTTAGGATTAGATGTGGTTATCTGGACTCACAAGATGTGGTTATCTGCGCTAATGACTTTTCCAGTGACGTCTAATTTTTCGATAACTTTTTCGGCGCCGGTGAAATTTTCGACGAACTTTTGCTGCGTCGATGACTTTCTCAGCAAGAGTATATTATGTAGAGTATATTTGTCTACTAAAAATGAAAAATGGACCTTATACTTTATAAAATGCAAAAACGTGGATTAGAAGTGTTATGGAAATATGAGGTGGACTATACAGTTACAAAGAGCTATAATGGACCTTAAAACAATTTTTTACTTTAAAATTACATAAAATATTAAATATTATAAATTATAAGATATAATTATTATTTGAAAAGTGACACGAAATTCTCAAATAGACTAACAAATCCGGACGGAAAGAGTATTGTTTTTTTGATGGAATTCATAAAAATAAGTTTTTGAAAGGACCGATTGTCGTAGACGACAGGTCCAACTGTTGAAAATGACCGAAGAGGACCTCCCCCTTTTCAAATTTTAACAAAATGAAAACGAAAGGCCAAAATGCCCAATAGAGACAAATGCACATATAAAAATCACGCCTTTCTTCATTTGTCTACTGAACACCGAACCGCCCTCTCTCTCTCTCTCATCACTCTGCTCGACTCTACTCCCCTCCGCCTCTCCTCCTTTTTTCTGACCAGATAGAGAGAGAGAGACAGAGAGAGAAAGAGCCGATAATGCGACTCCTCATCCTCATCCTCCTCCTCCTCCTCTTCCTCCACCTAAACATCCGCCCCTCAACCGCCGCAAAACCACTCCGCATACCCGAATACGTCGCCCTTCTCTCCCTGAAAACCGCCATCACCGACGACTCCCAATCTTCCCTATCCACGTGGAACACCTCCACCAGCTACTGCACATGGGCCGGAGTCACGTGCGACTCCAACCGTCACGTGACTGCGCTCGACATCTCCGGTTACAACCTCTCGGGTACTCTCTCCTCCGATGTCGGCCACCTCCGTTACCTCGTTAACTTCACCGCCGCCTCCAACCAGCTCTCCGGCCCCATCCCCGGCCAGATCTCCCTCGTCTCCTCCCTCCGTTACCTCAACCTCTCCAACAATGTCTTCAACGGAACCTTCCCCTTACAACTCTCCCGCCTCAGAAATTTACAGGCAAATAATATTCCTCCTATCTAATTTTGCATAGTCAAATTTGATAGAACAAAAAATTGAGTAATGTCTGCAAGCAAATGTTGGGTCAATTTTGTTTCTCATTGTTTTGCCCTATAAAATATGTTGAGATTTCTCATTTCTCATTTCTCGTGAAATCATTTAATCTGGAGAGCTGTTAATGCATGGATTTGCCGTTCGCAGTTGGAAAAAAAAAAACAATGAATAGAAATTAAGAACACATAGATTATTAGATTGTCCATTTTTGAAGTTAATTTTCTATGACTTTCTTATCTACAGGTGCTGGATCTTTACAACAACAACATGACCGGTGACCTACCAGTGACCCTATCGGAAATGCCAAGCCTCCGCCACCTCCACCTGGGCGGAAACTACTTCAACAGCACTATCCCAGCCGAGTACGGCCGGTTTCCCGCCCTCGAATACTTAGCCCTATCCGGTAACGCCTTAACCGGTGTCGTTCCACCTGAACTGGGTAACATTTCAACCCTCCAACAGCTCTACATCGGCTACTACAATACCTTTTCAGGTAGCCTCCCGCCGGAGATCGGAAACCTATCGAGACTCATCCGTCTCGACGCCGCCAACTGCGGTCTCTCCGGCGTGGTTCCACCAGAGTTAAGCAAGCTCCAGAACTTAGACACGTTGTTTTTGCAAGTGAATACTTTTTCGGGGCCGTTAACGGTAGAGTTAGGTTACTTGAAGAGCTTGAAATCCATGGATCTGTCGAATAATCTGTTTACCGGCGAAATACCAGAGTCATATTCTTACTTAAAGAACCTGACCCTTTTGAATCTGTTTCGAAACCAGCTTCACGGCTCGATACCGGAGTTCATCACCGGCTTACCGGAGCTACAGGTGTTGCAGTTGTGGGAAAACAACTTCACTGGGATAATCCCACAGGGTTTAGGAAGTAATGGGAAGTTACAGATTGTGGATCTGTCTTCTAATAAATTGACTGGGACCCTGCCTCCTAATTTATGCTCTGGTAACACGTTGGAAACCCTAATTGCATTAGGCAATTTCTTGTTTGGACCGATACCGGAGTCGCTAGGGCAGTGTCAGTCCTTGAGTCGGATTCGAATGGGAGAGAATTATCTAAACGGTTCGATACCAAGAGGGTTGTTGAGCCTGCCTATGTTAACTCAAGTTGAGTTTCAGGACAATCTTTTATCTGGGGAGTTTCCACAACATGATTCGGTGTCTGTTAGTTTAGGACAGGTTAGTTTGTCGAATAATCAGCTCACCGGTCCTTTACCGGCGAGTATTGGGAACTTTTCTGGTGTACAGAAGCTTTTGCTCGATGGGAACCAGTTTACGGGCCCGATTCCTTCTGAGATTGGGAAGTTACAGCAACTGTCGAAAATGGATTTCAGTCACAATAGATTTTCGGGTCCAATTGCACCGGAGATCAGTGAATGTGCGGTTTTGACGTATGTGGACCTTAGTCAGAACCAGCTCTCTGGTGAAATTCCGACTGAGATTACAGGTATGCAAGAAGAACTTTTTTTACACTTTTACTCTGTGAGCATTTTATTATATTACCTGCACCTGCCAATTGTATTTCCGGTAACAGCTTCATTGATATGAAACAATCAAATCTGAGCATAAATCTAAGTAATAGCTTTATAAATGGCATGTTCATAAGTTTGAAAAGAAGAAAATGACCTAGCCAAATTTGGATAAACATTTGAGTCTCCCTTATTTTGATTAGAGTTTTGAGTAAAACTGAAGTTGGTATATGTTTGAATCAAGGAG
The DNA here is from genome assembly GCA_016920895.1 of Vaccinium myrtillus. Lineage (NCBI taxonomy): Eukaryota > Viridiplantae > Streptophyta > Magnoliopsida > Ericales > Ericaceae > Vaccinium > Vaccinium myrtillus. Next base: position 10,852,443 of record CM029277.1, read on the forward strand.
TGGAGTGGGTTTTAAGGGATTTTTACTCAATGTCTTTCTTCTTTTTTTTTTTTTGGGATTTGGGTAGTAAATGGGTAAGGGGTGGAGATGCTCTAAGAACAATTAGAAAAGTGTTTCTCGTTTATTTAAGTTCAAAAGATATGTGAAACAATCTTACAAAGTATGAAGTACCATTAATTGGTTTCAATTTCATCATGTTGAGTGTTTTCCATAGAAGTATATGTACCAATTATCTTCACCTTTGCGTAGTAATTCACGAAAAACTAACTTATTCCCCTTAAACTAACTTCTGCTCTGACTCTGCAGGTATGCGGATTCTGAATTACTTAAATTTGTCAGGAAATCACTTAGTAGGATCCATTCCAGGGGCCATTGCCACTATGCAAAGCTTGACTTCTGTTGATTTTTCCTACAACAATCTATCCGGGTTAGTCCCGGGTACTGGCCAGTTCAGTTACTTCAATTCCACATCTTTCCTTGGCAACCCTAACCTTTGTGGCCCATACTTGGGGCCTTGCAAAGATGGTAATGCAAACTCCACTCCCCAAGGCCATGTCAAAGGCTCATTCTCATCTTCCTTGAAGCTCTTGCTTGTTATGGTGTTGCTCGTGTGTTCGATAGCTTTCGCAATTGCAGCCATTTTAAAAGCCCGGTCGTTGAAGAAGGCAAGCGAAGCTCGTGCGTGGAAACTGACAGCTTTCCAACGTTTGGATTTCACTTGTGATGATGTGTTGGATTCTATGAAGGAAGATAATATTATAGGGAAAGGAGGGGCTGGTATTGTTTACAAGGGGGTTATGCCAAATGGTGATGAGGTGGCAGTCAAAAGATTACCAGTGATGAGCCGCGGGTCAACCCACGACCACGGGTTCAACGCAGAGATACAGACCCTTGGGAGGATTCGACACCGTTATATTGTTAGGCTATTAGGATTTTGTTCGAATCACGAGACAAATCTTCTGGTTTATGAGTATATGCCTAATGGGAGCTTGGGTGAAGTCCTTCATGGGAAGAAAGGGGGGCATTTGGTTTGGGACACGCGGTATAAGATTGCTGTGGAGGCTGCAAAGGGTCTTTGCTATCTTCACCACGATTGTTCGCCGTTGATTATACATCGAGATGTGAAGTCTAACAACATATTGCTTGATTCCAATTTTGAAGCACATGTTGCTGATTTTGGGCTTGCCAAGTTCTTGCAGGATTCGGGCACCTCCGAGTGCATGTCTGCCATTGCTGGCTCGTATGGATATATAGCACCAGGTAAAATTCCAAACCCAAAATCATCCAATGAGATATGAACTTCTGTGTTTCATTTGATGCCCCTTTCCTTTTTTTAAGTCCTCCACTTGTCTAACGAACTTGAAACATCAAACACACCCTCTCTTGACTCATGAGTTGAAGTCATTTTTTAGCTAGCTAGAGTCCTAAAATGCCATTTATATGGCAAATTTGGCACCAGATTTAGGCAATTGATTTACTAGGCATTGGATGTTGATTTTTCGAAGATGTAGCCAAATTATTTGGTTTGACTGCAAGTTTGGCTACCCATTAAGGATGCTCTTATTATGATCTAGTTTGACTTTGGTGTTTCTTTTGACATGATATGTGATCTTTGGCTGTCTTGTAAAGTAGTTGCATTGTTGGTAACAATCAGTGTCTTTCTTTGGCTCTGGTATTAAATGACTCTTTTGGTAAAATGAATGTCATGTTTCTTTACTCTGAGTTCACCAAGTGATAGTCCCTATTGTTCATAAATGGGGCCTCAGTTATGTTTTTTTATTTCCAACTACTAAGGTTCTGTTTTTGGTCATTTTTTGTTGTACCACATGCTGCTGTTCAGACCAATAATCAAATCTACTTTTGTTTCACCTAGTCAAAGTTGGTAGATTTGAAATGTTGTCCTGCCTAATTTGAACTACCCCATTATAGCATTGCATGTGACCATTCCAAGACTTTGACCAATCCATTATCAATTTTTATCATAGCCTTTTTTGTTGTTTTGCAGAGTATGCCTACACTCTGAAGGTTGATGAGAAGAGCGATGTATACAGCTTTGGCGTAGTTCTGTTAGAGCTCGTATGTGGCAGAAAACCAGTTGGAGAATTCGGCGATGGAGTAGACATAGTACAATGGGTGAGAAAGATGACCGATGGGAAAAAGGAAGGAGTGCTGAAAGTCCTCGATCCAAGGCTTCCCACGGTTCCCCTTGAGGAAGTGATGCACCTATTCTACGTCGCAATGCTATGCGTAGAAGAACAGGCTGTCGAGCGCCCAACAATGCGTGAAGTTGTTCAAATTCTAACAGAATTTCCAAAGTCACCTAACGGCTTAAAACAGGGAGACTCAATCGACACAGAGTCCTCTTCACCACAAGCCAATACTTTGGCGTCTCCCTCAGAAACAACTAGAGATACGAAAGAACATCACCAGCCTCAATCGCCACCACCTGATCTTCTTAGCATTTGAAACATTTTGTATCGGTACGAGGAGTGTTTGCTTTAGTTTTCAAGATTTGGGTTGGCTCAGGGTGTTTAAATTGTTTATTTTCTTTCTTGGGCAATTCTACGGTTGTTTTTTTTTTTTTTTTTTTTGTTTGTTTTAGCTCTTTTAAGTTTAAGGAGGTTTATTGTCTGCAGTTTTGTATGTACAGTGGGAATGTCGGGACTCCTTCATAACAAAAATTGTGTTTAACTTTGTCCTACTTCTACCTCGGGCTACCGAATATTCATGCTGAATGTTCTTTTTCTTTTTATATTTATACCTCATGTTGAATGATGCATGAGTGGTGCCCTACACTGAAGTGAAAATAATAGAGAAATTTACCATCCGGTCACCCTTGGATTCCATAATTACCATCAGCAAGTCCAACTTTGAAAAATTCCCATCAACTCCCAAAAAAATCTTCATAGGGTATCCTTCTAAACCACTAAACCCTATAATATGAAAGTGCACCCCAAAAAACTCTTAGGGTACCCTACGACTAGGATACTCCTTGACCTAGGGTACCCTACGACTGCTGCTGAAAGTCTTAAATCTAGGGTCTGCTACTTCCCTTGAAAGTGCCTAAAATCTTAAAACTAGGGTACCCTATGAAAGTGCCTAAAATCTTAGGGTATCCTTCAACTAGGGTGCACTTCTAACTGAAAGTCTAAAAATCCTAAAGTCTTAATAAAAGTGCACTAAACCACTAAAACCCTATAATAGGAAAGTGCACCCTAAACCTAAACTTTAAGGTGCAAACTCTACGACAGGGATCCTTGAAAACTACTAAAATCCTAAGGTAAAGGAAAGTGCTTAAACTACTAAAACCCTATAAAAAAAAGTGCACCTTAAGCCTAAAATTAAAAAAAAAATGACTTACCTTATTGGTAATTAGACATCTCTTTTCTAGATCTAGAGATAATAATCCCAAAATAAAAAGGTCCATGGATTTAGTTTAACAATGGACTTGGGGTCCTGCAGGCCAAAGTGGGGTTCATCTCCGTTAACGATGTAGAGCTCAAAAGGTAAAACATGTCTTTGAAAAACCAAGTTAATTGGACATCATTTGCATAGTTGAATGGAATCTATTCTAAAGCGGAAATGATTTGGTGCAGTCCCTATTCCATCCAAACCCTTACATTACAGACTCCGTCCGGACCTCATAGTTCCAGACCAAATTTCGACGATCCGAACTGCTCAATGTGTTTAAAACATGTTTTTAAGGGTTCCCGACAGAAATCAGTAAAAAACAATATCGGAAAAAACTTGATCCGAGCAGTTTTTCACAAAACTGTACATGTACAATTTTTATGAAAAACTACTTGGATCAAGTCCTTCCCGATATTGTTTTTTGCTCATTTCTCGCGGAGACCCTTAAAAACACATTATAAACACATTGGACAGTTCAGATCATGAAAGTTTGATAGGGAAAGTAGGGTGTGGACGGAAGGTCCGCATTTTAGGGTGTGGATAGGAGCTCACTGTGATTTGGTGTACCCTAAATGTACATCATTACATCCGATCATTCATCTCAAAAATCAATGGTTTGGATTTTGAAATGCATTCTTACTTCAAATCTGGAACGTCGAAAAAAATGTTTGGACATTCGGGATGTGGTGGTGTACATATGCTTTGACCGGTTTTCAAATCCGGAACGTCGAACTAAGTGTTTGGACAATCGGGATGTGGTGATGTACAAATGGGGTACCCATAGTACAAATCAGATTTTTTTGATCGGAATGCAATCCATTTTGAAGACACACCAGTTTGCTATATCCCCCCATCTCCTCTATAAGAACATTTATACAACGTCCAACGCAGAATATATAGATTCACTTGTTAAAAAAGGATGTAGAATATACAAATATACTATTATTGTAATTTTGATAACAATGCCTTGGAGAAGTGTTAACAAACGCCCTGACATAAAGACTACACTTTGTGAGTTGCGACTTCTTTATTTTTGGGTTAGACGGTCGGAGGTGTCCGAATCACCTTGCGTGCACGCAGGGATGGAACCAGAGGGGGGACAGTAGGGGCGGTCGCCCCTGCAAGGGGTAAAAAAAACCTCTTGTATTATATGAAAAAAAAAAAATTTCCTATGATTTATATAAGCTTGCCTTTGCAAAGTATTTTAGAAAAAAAAATTCGCCCCTACGTAATGAAATTCCTGGCTCCGTCCCTGCGTGCACGTTGACTAGTCCCTTCTTCAGTCCGATCAAATGCAGACCATCCACGTCTGGACTATCATTCACAAGAATTATTTTCTTATGGCTCGACTTCAAATAGAACCCTAGCTTATTAATCATATGGGGAGCAAACTTATCAATTCCTGGGGCAGTGACTTTGTGACTTCATGGCGCTGCTACCTGCTGCTGCTCAAATCAGTAACCAAGAAAACCAGACGTGACCCACTTTATTGAGTTGGCTTATGGATAAATGGATCAATAGAGAAATAAATGATTGCCTCCAGCAGTGGGTGGGTAGGGAGTGGACCACGTCGAAGCAAAGAGTGCAGTGAAGTGCCGTTCAAGTGCCGCAACTATGGGGATGGGGCTCACAATTTCAGAAATTGAGGGGTGAGACTTGAATTTAATTCAATTCAATTCAATTCGACTCGACTGCTGGGGACTGGAGTCCTAGCTTTCCTTTATCAGAAGCAAGTTGAATCTCTCTCCCTCTTTTTTCTTTTTTCTTTTATTCGCGTAAGTTTACGTATACTCTAACTAATATCCTCCTCCATTCTAGTCAAAGGCCATCCACGCCGAGTCTAAAGAATTCTTGCGAAATTACTCTCTAGCAGCATGACTCCAAGAATCGAATATTGAATTTACTAGTCAATTATATGAAGAGCAAACGCGGGGTGCCCACCCGCACCAACCCCACGAACTAATTTGTCCTATACGCCATGCAATTCACCCACGTGCTAACAAGATCAGACAAGTTCTTGTTAGTGATTTGGTCTTACTGGTTAGTTGAGATATTTCAATCACTGACAATCTGTTACTGATCCTGTTTTTTTTTTTTTTTTTGTGTGGACATCAATCTTTAATCCTACCGTGTTACGAGTTGTCATGCACATTCATGGGAGAATCATTTTTCTCTAAGAAAATTACACTTTTTTCTATTTTCCCAATCAATTGAAGGGAAAAAGCGTAAGTGAAAGTGGTAGAACACGAGAGACATTATGTACTCATGTGCATTTGACTAGAGTTCAAAGCTCGCTTACTACACTTAATCATACTCACTAACTTTTACCGCGAAAAATAAAATCAATCGAAGGGAAAAGGAGAATGGAATAACAGAAATCTGTAACTGTCTGGAATCTTGAAACTAGAGAGAGAGAAAACCGTTGAGATCTAAACTTCGTTCATTGACAAAATGTACTTGAATGAATTCAAGAGATGACTACATTTGAGACTATATACTGCTAGTGAAAGGAATTAACTACTACTGGGGTTCAGATGCTTGATCCTCTTGACCTGTCTGACCTGGTTGAGTTGTCACACCCCTGCAAACTGAAGCTGGTAGACTTAACAACTGCATTTTGGTAGCAAGAAACTGAAACCTACCAATAGTGAGGGGTTTAGTGAAGATATCTGCAAGTTGAAACTGAGAGGGAACATGCCTAACCAATAGTTGTTTGTGCAAAACCTTCTCACGTACAAAATGGAAGTCTACCTCTACATGCTTGGTATGTGCATGAAACACTGGATTAGAGGCTAGTGATATTGCTGAGTTGTTATCACACCATAGAACAGGTAAGGAAGAAGATGAAACAGGAAACGTTAAGTCCTTTAGGATATGAACAATCTAGATAACCTCAGCAGTGGTATTGGCAATGGACTTGTATTCTGCCTCTTTTGAGGATCTTGCCACAGTTTGTTGTTTCTTGGCAGACCAAGAAATGAGGTTAGGACCTAGAAATACACAATACCCACCTGTAGACCTCCAATCAAGGGCGTCTCCTGCCCAGTCAGCATCAGAGAAGGCATGACCTTTAGTAAAGTGTAACCCTTGAGTAGTGGTGCCTTTAACAAACCTTAAAATTGGTTTTACTGCAGTAAAATGGCTGTCAAGAGGGTTATGCATATGCTGGCACACAACATTCACAGCAAAGGATAGTTCAGGTCTTGTAAGAGTTAGATATTGCAGAGAACACACAAACATTATATAAAATTCAGGATTAGCAAAAGGAGGATCGGTCCATTGTGGGAGGATTTAAGAGATGATGGAGATTCACAAGGTCTGCAACTAGTCATGCCAGCCTTAAGTAGGAGCTCTGCTGCATACTTGGTTTGTGATAGAGCCAAACCAGTGGGGGTAGGAACAACCTCAATACCCAGAAAGTAATGGAGAGAACCCAAATCCTTAAGAGCAAAATTAGATCCCAAGCCTTGAATGATATGATCCACTAGAGTAGGGTTATTCCCAGTAATCAGAATATCATCAACACAGACCAAAACATACACCAAATCCTTATATTGTGTTAAAACAAACAAAGACGAATCTGCTAAACTGTTATGAAACCCTTGTTTAATCAGGCTTCTAGACAACATGTCATACCAGGCCCTTAGGGCCTGTTTAAGGCCATATAAGGCCTTGTGTAGCTTGCAGACATGATTAGGATACTGTGGATTAACATAGCCCTGAGGGTGTTTAAGGTAAACATGCTCTTGAATTGTACCATGGAGGAAGGCATTTAACACATCCAGTTGCTTAATCTTCCAATCAAAAGCAATTGCTAACAAATCCTTCCTACGAAGATGGAAAGCATCCGCTCTTTTACACATCATATCTCGTAATGGGCATGGTATCCCCATAGTCAAAGCAGAGAGAAAGAGAAGAGTCAGAACAAGAAGGATTAGTTAGCACTACCCCATATCCATATTCATAGTCAAGAGGGTAGACAGAGGTGCAACCTTATTTTATTGGCTTAAGCATCCGATTTTGTCCATGAGGAGGAAGAATACCGGGTTCTCGAATCCCCTGCATGTGAGGCTAGGCTTGAAAAAGAATCCCGAGGACAAAAGTCAATCAGAATAGGCTTTGAGGGAGAAGGAATCCCCAGCTATTGACTCAGCTACTATTGAATCCGATCCTAGGGCATTAAAAGAAGAGTACGAGTTAGCAGGGCTGTCTCACCTTCACTTCATGCCTTTGATAGAACGGAGATGGGAATTAGGCTGTTGGTAGTACAACTAGGCTCTTTGCAAGATTATCAGCATCTACGGGGCTTTGGGGCATTCACCCCTTTTTTTTTTTCCCTCCAATTGCAATTCCAGAGGGATCTCCTTTTAGATGCTCTCCTGGCATTAGCGGGCTAAAAGCAGTGGGACTTGAGCTAGTGAGATAGATTAACTATTTGAATGTCCCTCTTCGATTTCGATGAGCAGAGGATTTTCGGACATTAGCTTTAGCAGACCATTTGCGGCATATACTATTATTTCCATGAAGACGATAACTGAACACTTACTTTCTTAATAAACTGATAGACAGAATAGTCTCGAGAACCCATAGACGCTACGCCCCTTCTGCGTCTTTCTTTCCTGGTTAGGTCCAATACAACAGGTTGTCGGTCTTGGGCTAAAGGTTTCAGTGTAGTCAATGATTTCAGTTTGTTGAAATCCTTGTGCTACTAATCTTGTTTTATAACATGCAACACTCCCATTTGAGTTCCTTTTTATTTTGAAAATCCACTTGCAACCAATGATAGGTGCTTGAGGAGGTAAAGACACTAGGCTCCAAGTCCCTTGCTGGAGCAGGGAAGAATATTCCTCTGACATGGCTTGTTGCCATTCAGGAAAAGGTAAGGCCTCTTTGAAGGAGGATGGTTCATGTGTAGGTGTGTGAACTAGAAGAGACAAAGGCTATTTAGGTACAAATATGCCATTTTTGGATCTTGTAATCATGGGATGAGTGGGAGTGGAAGAAGAAACAATAGTAGGAGTAGGTATAATAGGTGGTACATGAACATCAGAACGTGGGGATGGTGAGAAAGGTATGTCTACTAAGGAGCGAGGAACATGATAAGAAGTCTGAAGAGGGACAGGGAGTATAGAGGATGAAAATGGGAATAGTATGAGAAACAGTAGAAGACATAGGAGAAGGGTAGAAGATAAGAGTTTAGGATAGGGGAAATCATGCTCTTGGAATTTAACATGTCTAGAGATATATACTCTGTTAGTATTAGGGTCAAGACATCTATAGCCTTTGGTGTTAGGACAGTAGCCCAGAAAAATACAAGGAAGTGATCTAGGAACAAATTTGTTGGCAGCATATGGCCTAAGCCAAGGGAAACAACAACAGCCAAATGGTTTAAGGATAGTGTAATCAGGAGCTTTATTGTAGAGGACATGAAATGGGACTTTGAAATCTATAGAAGAGTTTGGAAGTCTATTAATTAGGTAAACAACAGTAGTGATGGCTTCAAGCCAGAACTTTATAGGAAGATGAGCTTGTTGAAGAAGGGCTATAGCAGTTTCAATGATGTGTCCATGTTTTCTTTCAGCTACCCCATTCTGTTAAGGGGTATGGGGACATGTGGTTTCATGGATGATACCAAAAAGAGTAAAGAAAGAAGCCATGAGATTGCTTAAGAATTCACCCCCGTTATCAGTTCTAAAGGTTTTGATAGTGAAAGAAAAATGATTGGCGACAAACAGCTTGAAAGCTTGTACACAAGAAGTGACTTCAGATTTAGCATGCAAAGGAAATAACCAACAATATTTTGTAAAATCATCAACTAAAAGCAGATAGTACTTAAAGCCAGAGAAAGAAGCAATAAGGGATGGGCCCCAAACATCCATATGCACTAATTCAAAAGGAGCACTTGTAGCAGTAGTAGACAAATGGAAGGGCAGTTTATGGCTTTTAGCCTTATTGCATGAGTAACAATCTATATGAGTAACACTGGAAATTGAAAGATTATATGTTTTGGATAGGATGGGAAGTAAACCAGCATGGGGATGGCCAAGCTTGTTATGCCATGCAGAAGCAGATGATGACAGATTGAGAAGTGCAGTGGCAGATTCAGATTTAGAAGAAGAATGCAGGGGATAAAGTGTTAGACATAGCAGGTCAAAGTCTCTCAAGCTCTACTCCACGTCAGCAAGTTGTGAAGCACGTGATTGATAACTAATTTGCCTAATGTTAGTTAGTTTGTTAGTCAGTTCAAATAGTGGTTAACACTTACTTAAGATAGTATACTTCCCGCTTAGTTTGTACGCCATGTTTGGGCTCTAGTATATAATGGTTGTACTCTCTCTTTCTCTGTAACTGAAATACACAAACTGAAATGAAAACCTAGATTCACTTTCTCTCTCTAGAATGAGTTTCTTCCTAATGTTCATATAAAGACCCTTGTGGCACTTCCATTGGTGCAGAACTTGAAGAGTTGTTCTGTCCTGGATGATATAACTAGAAGAATCAAAAGTGATAACAAAATTGTTATCCTTAGCAAATTGATGGACAGACAGTAGATTGTGGGAAATTTGTGGGACATGCAGAATATTGGTTAAACCAAAACAGCGAGAGGGTGTAGAGACAAACACTTTGTTCACTTCACATTTCCAAAAAAATTTCCAAAAAGATTCCTTCCCCATCTCTCATCTCTCCAATCATTAATCATATTTCTCTCTCTACTCATATTCTTTCATCCAATCATTATTTTCATTTTTCTCTCTATCTCTCTCCAATCATTACACATCTCTCTAATTATTACTTTTTCCAAAAACTCATCCAAACACTATCTCAAAAAATTTCTCAAAAAATTTATTCTCAAAACTCTCAATCAAACACAGCGAAAGTCTTTACTTGTCTGATTAACTGGAATAGATTGCCCATTACCAACAGCCACTGAGCTTGTGCCAATACTTCCATGTGGAACTTGAATCTGAGCAACATCATGAGGGACATGGGATGTGGTACCTGAATAAAAAAACCACGGTGCAGAGATAGGGTGAGGTGTCTGGTGTCCATAAGAAGAAGCCATTAGACCCAAGGAATTCCCATCAGAGGTAGTAGAAGTGTAATAACCCATGACATCTGGTGAAACAAACATGGCATGAGCAGAAGAAGGTACATTCTGAGCAAACTGATGTGCAGGTGCAGGTGATGGTATGGTCTGAGTGAACTAGACAGACTGTGCAGATGGAGGCATGGTCTGCACCCTTGAGGAAACTGAGCACTACCTGAAAACTGATTATTCTGAGGCATAGAACCTGAAAACTGTGGTGTTCCACTATAAAAAGGCCCTATGTAACCTGAGAAGTTTCCACCATTAGGTCCAGAATAGGCAAAATTACCAGCAAATTTTCCAGCATTGCCTGTACAACTACCACCATTTTGACCAAATCTCCCTGGTGGTCTATATGCCAAGTTTTGTCGATGATAGCATGAGTAAGCTAAATGATTGCTTTTCCCACATATCTGACAACCTTTTGAAGAGCTAGAGAACTGATTTCTATTAGACCTCTGACAATTCCTGCTAGACCTGTTATTACCATTGTAATTTGAGGGATAAACTGGTGGTTGTGCCTGTGCAGGGAAAGGAAACTGAAAAGTCATAGGTAAGATTGGTGGTTGCTGTTGCACACCAGGTCTTTGATAGTTGGGATAAGATGATGACCTAGATTGAGTACTTGGTGCTTGAGCAACCAAAACAGTTGAAGTATCAGAAATATCATTGTCATTTACATGTAAAGCCTCAGCAGTGAGCATGGATGGAAAGGTACTAAAAGACAATGGCGTTGTACGTATACGGATAGCTTGCTGAAATGAACCATATCCAGTTTTCAAGCCATTTAAGGTATGGAATATAAGGTCTTCATCATCCACATAGTGGCCTGATGCCGCAAGTTTCTAAACTATTTCCTTTATAGAATCAAGATACTGATCCATAGATCCAGTCTTGTTCAAACTGTACAACCTCCTCTTGAGATCATGTACATGAGATCGAGATAAAAGACTGAATTTCTCCTCTAATTTATTCCAAAATTGGAACGTATGCTCAGATCCAACAATGTGAGGGAGTATGGACGGAGTTAGGGTTGCAATTAGACAAGATAACAACATCCTATCTATGGTAGTCCATCGTGTGAACTCAGGATTAGAAATCTTGTTACCAGATGCATCTGTAATATACAATGGAGGAACAACAGATTTTTCAACGAATTCAATCATATCATTAGCCCTTAAGGCATTCTTGACTTGTGTCTTCCATGCGAAATAATTTGAAGTTTCTAATTGAATGGTAATAAAACTCTGAAAATTTGCGATCAGAAATGAAAAAGATGAGGGTAACAAACTTGATGTTGAACTCGATGAAGGAGAATCTATGTTTGCTGCTTGCGACGCCATTGATTGATTTCTTGATTTTCAGACTACGTTCTTTCTTCGACTTTCGTCTCTTCTTTCCTATGATACCATAACAGAAATCTATAACTGTCTAGAATCTTGAAACTATAGAGAGAAAACAGTTGAGATTTAAACTTCTTTCATTGACAAAATGTACTTGAATGAATACAAGAGATGATCATGACTACATTTGAGACTATATAGTCTTACAGGAGCTATACATACAACCACTGTAAGTAAACTACACGTAACTAACTAGTTAGAAGAAGTTACAGTAACTGCTAGTGAAAGGAATTAACTACTACTGGGGTTCAGATGCTTGATCCTCTTGACCTGTCTGACTTGGTTGAGTTGTCACGGAAGAATTTAAAAAATAAAAATCAGATCCCTGATAGGATTTTAACACAAAATCTCAATCATATTTGGTAACGGAGAAAATTGCAGTTTCAATTAGTCTTTTCATCAGAATCAGTGGTGAATTATGAATTCATTGTCAGTATTTTCTTACTCCCTCTGTCCCATTTTAAATGCTCCCTACGAATATCCGTGCCATTTTCAAACGTCTATATCTTTTTATTTGTAATGTTTTCAAAGTTTTTAAAAATTTTGTCTAATAAAACTAATTGAGATCTATCAAATAAGATCCATATTGCATATAAAATACATTATAGAATGAAAACTACAAGAGTTTTAAAAAGACACACATAACCGTAGGGAGCAATTAAATTGGGACGGAGGGAGTATCATTTTTAGCTATAGTTGTCAAATTAGTAGACCAGACACATATTAAACCGTTATCCCAAAGAATTCCAATAAGAATAAGAACATTTTCCCCTTTTTCATCAATCGCCAACCACATTTTTCTAATTCGCTATGCCATCAACAACCGTTCTACAGGTACCGACCACCCCGTTGTGGGTCCTAAACAATCAATCCGAATCGTTCATTCATCTCAAAATCAAATTCCGAGTAGGTCCACGCGAGAATCGATGCAATCGGTCGGCTCTATGAGCTCGATCCAAAATCACCCAATTTCATTCAAAAAAATGATTTTGAGATGGATGAACGGTTCAGATTGATCATTTGGAACCCACAACGGGGTCTCCGAACGCCATCTATACACGGTCTGTACAAAGGGGGTCGGTACCCGTTATATTTCCGGCCCGCAAAACACGACTATGTAACCCCGAAAATCCTAGTTCCGTCCTCGGTACTCTGCATTTGGTATGCCTTGTCCAGCAGAAGAGAAGGTAATGTCCAATCTTATTAGTATTCCACTATTCTGTATAGTGGATCAATGGGTCTTGGTTGGCAGGTAGTTGCACTGTTCTTCCTTTTTAGGGAGACGGGAGACCATGACAAAAGCTCAGGTAGAGGCTATTTTTGTAGTCTTTGTTCTTTATGTGAGACATTCATGACATGCCAAGAAGTTTAGGTAAACTTTATTTGATCTGAGGAAAAAGATAAGGCGCCTTCTTTAAATTATAACCTCAAAAGTCTGTTTTGCTACCTATTGCATGTAATAAATTTGAAAGTTGAATTTATAGTGCAGTCAAATTAAAACCTTCCAAGATGACCCATTCAAAACTATTTTTCCGTAGGAAATGATAATTCTTAAAGTACAAAAGACGAGAAAACTAGAAGATTTGAGCAATAAAAGTCCATATCGATTAGACATTTACCAGTCTTCAAATTTGAAGGGTGAGAAGTGTAATTTGAAGGATCCGATGATGCGGACACGGTATTTGGGACATTGCAATTTTTCTTAAACTTTTGACACTATATAGCAAACTTTTTCTAATTTTTTTTTGTTTTTGAATATGGATACTATGGAAAACTTAAAAACGGTAATTCAAGGGTACCAATCCATGTACAAACCATGTGCCGATCGACCTCGGGGACTCTATTGTGGGTCCCACACAAACGGTCTGAACCGTTAATTCCTATTAGAATGATTTTCTTCTGAGGGCCTGCGATAAATCAATTCCATCGAACATGCGTAAGTGGTTGATCCAAAATTACCACATTTTATTCAAAATTGAATCGTTCATATGGTACCCACAAGTGAGTCCCTAGATCGGTCAGTACATGGTCAGTACGTGGTGTCGAGCGCCACTCTTGGCAGTCCAAAAATGTTTTTGATGACTCAGATTTTAAAGAGAGAAAGAGCATAGAGAAATAGGAGAGAGAGAGAGAGAGAGAGAGAGAGAGAGAAAGCTTGGAAGAAATTTGGAAGAAATTTGGACCGTCCAAAATATTTTCAAACAACCGAGATCAAAGAGACGAGATGTGTGACGGGTACCGCATTTTTCTCGCCACTTTGACATTAACGGGTGTGCTTGTCCCGTAACTTTTGGTCAATTAAATAAAGGAGATATTGTACTTGTAGTCCTGAATTGTGTTCCACCTGGAATTCACCTTCTCAAAGTGAAAAATTTAACCACATTGGTCTTTGGCAGAGGGGATCAGCTCACCTTACCTCCATACTCCTTATCCACCTAACCCCTCCAAACTCTAAATTTTTGGCTCCATCATGGGCCCACAACGGTGATCCGAACCGTTCATCCCGTATGTCTCGTGAATAACAATATTTGTACGAAAAAATAGCTCGATCGGTGATTGATAAATACCTAAATAAATTGAATGAAACGCCATTTGCCCTGCCAAAGCTAAATTTTGGCAACCCATCTCAAAAACAGGTACTCTCCACCGACTAGCCATTTTGGCTGCCATATTTCGGTTATGCCATCTATAGATGCTGAAAATTGGCCATGCCAATTTGGCACCCAGTGTGGCTATGATTTGTTTTGAAATATTAGATTAGTTTAATCAAATGGACTGAATTTGAGATTGTGCTAAAATGGCATTGAATCGGTGCAACAATACTGCTATATTTCGACTTTTTGAAACTACAAGAAGTCAAAAATTAATTTTAGCAATGTCGTTTTGACACCAACTGGGTGGACTTGGTTACGATGTCATCTTTGGTGTGACATCAACAAATGGTAATGGGCAAACTTAGTTTTTGCCATAAAAATGTGCCAAATTATGACGATAGCTAGACAAATGACGAAGAGATGGACTTGCTCTCGGTCTCATACCCGACAAAACACAAGTGAAGTTAATATTCACCTACTTATTATGGCTTGCTAAACAGAAACAATTGAGTCCAACGTGCAAGTCGGGTGCTAGTCAAGTTGTTAGGCACTGTATACCCTCATGCACAAGATTAATGGTCAAATTTAACTAAGTACACCTCTGCATGTCCAAAAAAAAAATAAAAAAAATGATCCTCTTATGTAATTTCTCACCAGGGAAAAAAAAAAGGATCGAAATCCACGATCAGAATTATGACCGTTTAATTTTTTTTCACAAACAAACATAATTCGTTGAAATAATTATTATTGTCCGATTAGCTTTGACTTTTGCATGAACGCACATCAAGACCAACAAAATGATAAATGGAAATTTGCAAAATAGAACAAGGGTGAGCTCCATTGATCGTGACGCAAGAGGATCAGATAAGGACTTTCCAAGAAGGCTCAATAATTAGCGGTGCATGGCGGAATCCGAGAACTTGTCTAATTTGAGAATTGCTTAATTATTACTTGCTCCTATTGCATAACATAAAAAAGCAACGATTATAGGGATAGGATAAGGAGATCCAATGGAAGCAGGGGCGACAAGTTTCTTGGATTCTTGCTGCTACTAGAGGCCCTCTACCCAATAATGACCTCTCACTCGTGGAAGTTTATTTTTTGTGATTAAAACAAAGTGATGTGAGGGTAGTAGGAAAATTATTACTTGTTCCTAGAGCACCGCCACTTGATGGTTAAAGAGTCTTTATCACCGTATATACATTCTCGTGGAGCCCAATAATTAGTGTATAGATTCCACGTTAATGTGTGGTGGTACAAATTTCTGAAGTATCACGTGACAGTGTTCTAAGAGCACTAAATAATCACTCAGAAAGAAGACAATCGAGTTGATGTCGGAAAAAGGAAAAAGGAGAGAGGAGAAATTAGTTTGCCTTTCATATATGTGGAAAACTTTTGAAATTTCTAGACCCGAGAAATTTTTGTGGTTAAGATAATCGAGTTAATTTTTTGTGATTGAGGCATAGTGAACTGATCAGGGTAGTCGAAAAATTATTACTTGCTCTATCTTGGAGCACCGCTACTTGATGTGCAAAGAGCCTTTACCATCATATATTCTTGTGGAGCCTCGTAATAAGCGTATAGATCCCACGTTAATGTATGGTCGTTAAAATCGTTAGAGCATTGCGAGACGGTGCTCCAAAACACTGAATAATCACTCAGAAAGAAGACAATCGAGTAAAAAGGAAAAAGGGGAGAGGAGAAATGAGTTTGCCTTTTCATGTATGTAGAAAACTTTTGAAATTTCTAACATTAGAAAAGTGGTAGCTAGGATAGGGATTTATGGAGGAAAAAGCAGTAGAAAGGGTATTGTAAAAGAGACTTTTGGCCACTAACATAGGTTCAATAATTTTGCCATATAGTGAACATGGGCCATGAAATGAAAACGGTGGGACTAAAAGTTGTCTGAGAAAGAGAAAAATCATGAACTCGGTCTTCGACGTCATATCGAACACTCTGCTGCATAGACATAATTTGGTTAAATTATGGAAAACCCCACTTCGTGTACAGCTAGTTTATGCGATTAGATGACACGACCGACAAGTTCACAACTGGCATCAATTATCGGGAATATATATGTGTGTATGTAATATGTATAGACACGGAAAACTTCTAATCCGGACTCCCGGATTAGAGGTTTGTTGGTGTTTTTTTTTGTTTTACAAATTGTTTTTGGAAAATCCGAGCCGTCCAATGTGTTCAGAAGATGTTTTCAAGGGTTCACGTGGGAAATCTTTAAAAAAAATACCGGGAAGGGCTTGATCCAAGCAGTTTTCGCAAAAAATATAAACACATTGGACGGCTCGGATCGTCAAAAAAAATTTGGATCATGGAGGTCCGGATACGAGAATCCCGTTTTAGAAGCCTACCCTGTATAGACAAACTATATATGTAAATTGTTTGCCAAATTAATTAATTATGATTTTTTTTTTCATTTCACATTTTTTAGAGTTTAGCCTTGTTTTTTTAGGTTCGTCTTTAAATTAGTCCAATCGCAGTACCGGGGGTATGGGGGCGGGAGCCCCCAGGGACCTCGGTGTGTAATTTCGGCTATAGGCCCAACCTAATTATTCCGCTGTTAGTGTGTAATTAGGGTAACACGTTTTCAGAGAAAACAAAGATCGAGAGGCGAGAGAAAACGCAAATCTCAGAGAGATTGCGAGAAGACTTGTACTCTTGATTTCGATTTCATAGTAGACTGGTGTGGCTCCCGTGGTTTTTCCTCGCGCTGAGGTTTTCCACGTATATCTGTATCTCGCTTTCTTTTCCGTTTTTCATTACGCACGATTACTTGTTTTTCTGTTCTGTGATTCATTGTTTCCAAGATCCGTAGGGATGTTGTGGGATTGCGAAAATCCTAACACAGTTCACAAACACAGTTCACACAGCTTGCATGGTTCCAGTTCACATATACAATTCACATATACAATTCACAGATGTAGTGTTTGTATAGAAAACAGTTCGCATATACGGCTCACATAAAATAGTTCACATAGTTCAAATAGTCTTGAATCACGTTCAACCCCATTCAAAAACAACAAATTGAATCTTATATCTAGGCTAAATCATGCTTCAAACCCAGAACGAGCATACAAAAGCTCTAAACTAAGGATTTCGAGCACCGATCTGGGGTTTTTGAAATCAAAATCAACCCCACAAATCAGATGAGAGCTGTTGTAGCCTTTTAAAGTGCAGAGAAATACGCAAAATTAGAGTTGGCATAGGGTGTTTGAGCACTAAAATCAACAAAAACAGTATAGTGCTTGAAAACAGCAAGACTTAAGGTTCAAATCACGATGTATAGTGCTCAAATCAATTAAAGAAGGCTCGTACACGTCGAATTACGCTGGATCTGTAGATTTGGGGTTTGAAATCTACTGGGTATCACTTATACAGGTTCGTACAGCTGTGAATCAACTTGATTTTGAGGGTATGGGTTTCGTTTCGGGTTCCATGAGTGTTTGCTGGTCTATTAGTGATTTAGTAATTTTGCTATATTTTAGGCCTTCAATTTAGTAATTTTGCCATATTTTAGGCCAGATGAGACTTTTGGCGTGGAACTATCAAGGTTTGGGGAGAACCTTGACAGCAAACCAACTCAAGGAGTTATGTAAGCTCCACTCTCCCTAGCTGGTTTTTATTGCCGAAACGAAAAACCAGTTTTGTAGAATTGATTTTGTTCGGCGTTTGATTGGTATGGAAGGCCTTCAATTAATTGATCCAGTAGGCATTGCGGGTGGTTTGGTGGTCTATTGGAAAAAGGAGTTGAAGGTTCGCCTTGTTAGTAAGTGTAGTTTCTTCATTGATTTGTTAATAAGTGATGATGAGGCTGGCTATGAATGACATTTGATTAATTTGTATGCAAGCACCAATGATGCAATCCGTAAGGCACAGTGGGGTGCATTATTACACTATCGTCAACAGAGCTCGGGGGAATGGATTATTTGGGGAGATTTCAATGATTTATTATGGGAAGATGAGAAACAAGGGGGTCGAAGAAGGGAGGCATGGTCTTTGCGAGCTTTTCGACAATTCACAACTGAGCTTGAGGCTATTGACATGGGGTTCTTTGGTTATCCTTTTACTTGGGTTAATAAGAGATATGGAGATGGGCTGATTAAGGAGCGGTTGGATAGGGTGTTGGTATCGCATAATTGGAAATTGCAGTACGACAAGGTAGTGGTTTGACACCTTGCTACAGTTGGTTCGGATCATGCTGCCTTACTCCTGGATACCGATCCACCTATGTCATACGGTCACAGGCAGTTTCAGTTTGATAGTAGATGGTGTCAAGACCCGGATAGCCATGAGGCGGTTAGACAAGGTTGGCAGAGTACTACAAGGGGTTCGAAGATGTTTGAGGTTTTTCATAAGATTAAAAATTGTCATATGAACTTAAGAACATGAAGTAAACAAAAAGGGTTTAACGCTCGGAAGAAGATTATTGAAATTCAGCAACAATTGGAGCTAATTAGAACAGGGCAACGTGATGTTGAGTCGGCCCAAGTCCGTTCGCTTAAAAGGGAATTGGGGGATGTGTGGACTCAAGAGAATGCTTTCTGGAGGCAAAAAGCCCGTGTGGAGTGGTTGGAAAAAGAGGACCGTAATACAACTTTTTTCATGCTAAAGTTAACCAACGCAGAAGAAGGAACAGAATTACGGGGATCCAAAAGGCTGATGGCACTTGGTGTGAGGAGTCGGATGGAATTGCCCAGGAGTTTGTGAACTATTTTCAGTCTCTTTTCCAGTCAGAGGGTACAGTCAGAATAGAGGAGGTGTTCAATGCAATCCAAGGAAGGGTGACAGATCATAAGAATGCTATGCTTATTAAGGAGGTTAACAGAGCTGAAATCAAGAAGGCACTTTGGGATATGAGCCCCTCAAAAGCCCCAGGTGCGGATGGTATGACGGCTGGATTTTATCAAATGTATTGGGAAACAGTTGGTGATGATGTGGTGTCTGCAGTACAAAGCTTTTTCCAATCTGGCCATCTGTTAAAGAGTTTCAATCACACTCAAATTGTCCTAATTCCTAAGGTTAAAACTCCGACTCAGGTCACTCAATATTGACCTATTTCTTTGTGCAGTGTTGTTTATAAAATTATTGCAAAGATCATGGCTAATTGTCTGCATACTGTACTCCCCAATGTGATTAGTATCAACCAAAGTGCTTTCATGCGCAATCGTCAAATCTCGGAAAATATTCTAGTGGCTCATGAAGTGGTCCACCATTTGAAGAACAAACGGGTTGGAAAAAAGGGTCAGATGGCTTTAAAATTGGATGTGGCTAAGGCGTATGACCGTGTGGAATGGTTTTATTTGGAAAGGGTTATGCTTCATATGGGATTTGACCCGAAGTGGGTGGGATGGATTATGAACTGTGTTACAACTGTTTCATACACGGTAACTATCAATGGTCAGAGACATGGTTTTATTAACCCTCAACGGGGCCTCCGACAAGGCGATTCTCTAAGCCCATACCTCTTTCTCCTTTGTGCGGTGGGCTTTTCCTGTTTACTGCGGTTGAAAGAGAATCAAGGGGTTTTACAGGGTGTTCAGATTAGCAGAAATGGGCCATCCATATCTTACCTTTTGTTTGCGGATGATTCTTTAATTTTTTGTGGAGCCACAAGAAGGGATAGTGAGGTGGTTAAAGAGATTCTTGATACTTACAGGAGTGCTTCAGGACAGCTAATTAATGTACATAAATCGCCTATCCTCTTTAGCACCAATACTACAGAGGGTGAAAGAGATGTATGCAGAGGTATCTTGGGTTTTAGTCGTAGTGCGGAGGAGGGCAAGTATCTTGGTTTGCCATTCATTATTGGCAGATCCAAGAAAGCAGCGTTGGAGTATATCAGGGAGAGGGTGGTGAACAAGATTAGGGGTTGGGATGGTCAGAGGATTAATCCAGCCGAGAAGGAGGTTTTGATTAAATCGGTTCTACTTACGATGCCTATTTATGCGATGGCTTGTGTTAAGATGCCAACAGGATTATGCAAAATGCTGAATTCTGTGATTGCAAATTTTTTTTTGGAATGGGTCAGATGATACAAAGAAGATTCACTGGATGAGTTGGGAGAAATTAATGGAGGTCAAAGGAAAGGGAGGGCTGGGATTTAGAGACCTTGAGGCGTTTAATCTAGCATTGTTGGCCAAACAAGGATGGCGGCTCTTGGTGGGTGATGAATCCATGTTCTATAAAGTTTTTAAAGCAAAGTATTTTCCTAACAAGAGTTTTTTGGAGGCTCAACCCAAGGCTTCAGCTTCTTGGGCTTGGCAGAGTATTTGGGCAAGTAAGGAAGTCATTGAGAAGGGGTGCAAATGGCGGGTTGCAACAGGTAACTCTATTAAAATTTGGACTGATCCTTGGTTAGATGATCCGCTACATCGGAAAGTGTCAACTGCTGAACCTAGAGGTGGCTAATTTACTTGGGTAAGGGATCTTTTTGAGGCAGGACGTGTTGCTTGGAATGAACCATTGGTTCGGTCGATCTTTAATCATCGTGATAGCGAGCAAATCTTGAGATTACCTTTGAGCTTGACAAACCAACCGGATGAACGTGTATGGAGGGGCACCATTAATGGAAAATTCTCCGTCAAATCTGCTTATGTAATTGCTAAACATTTAACGCAGTCATGGCGACACCGAGCGGATGGATGTGGGTAGTCAAATGAGGGTGGGGCGGATGAAAACAAATGGAAGAGGATTTGGCGGTGCAAAGCTCTGACGAAAATTAAGGTATTTCTTTGGCGTAGTCTTCATGATATCCTTCCTGTTAATCAGAATTTGGTTAAGAAAAAAGTTCCAGTTGATGAGGTGTGTCCGGTGTGTGGGTTGACGGTTGAGTCTATTTCGCATATGTTGTTCCAATGTGATCGCGCGTGTAGAGTGTGGCTGCTCTCTCCACTTCGATTGAGACCGGAAACATTAGCCTCAATTCAAGTTGGGGAGCTGTGGACTTATGTGGAAAAAATTACAGATGGAGAAAGCAAATGGGAGCGGTTGGGATTGTTCGCTACAGTGGGGTGGGTTGGCATATCTGGAAAGCTAGAAACACTTGGGTCTTCAAGCATGAATGGATTGATGAGACACGGATTCTTGGTAACGCACTTACTGACTTCTCTGACTTTTGCGCATCTAATGCACCCGTACTGCGTAACCCGGAGGTTCATGAGATTGAGAGTACTAACTGGACGCCTCCAACAAGAGGTTTCCTTAAAATTAATGTGGACGGTGCTCTTCAGAAAAGCAATGGGAAGGGAGGTGTGGGCATTGTTGTGCGGGATGAACATGGAAACATTCTAAGGATGGCAGCCATCCCTCTTTCAAATGTTTGGTCAGCAGAAGTGGTTAAAGCATTGGGTTTTCGGTGTGCTTTAGAGTTTGCGGGAGATTGCACGGGGGAAGATTTTGTGGTTGAAGGTGGTGCGCAAGGGATTGTTCAAATGCTACAGGGCGTGACATGTGCCAATTCCAATGTGGTTGTTATCATCAAAGATGCTTTATATTTAGTTCGATTTTTTCATTCGATTTCTTTTTCGTTTGTTCGCCGTGCTTTCAATAGGGTGGCTCATGAAATAGCCAAATATGCCCTTTCTGTTGAGTTTCCTACCACTTGAGAAGGAGATTTCCCGGACTGGGTGTGTAGACAAGTCTCTTTGGATGTTTCGCATTTGCAGTAATCAATAATACTTCTATCGATTGACAGAAAAAAAAATTTAATAATTTTGCTATTTTAGGAAATATTTAGATTACAAATTACTCTTATTAGTGTATAATTTTGTATAATATCATTTTCATTGATCCCAATTGGGAAAGTCTTAGATTTGTTTCTAGTTTTCAATTTTGGGAGTTTCCCTAATTTTTGAGATGCTTTATTTTTTAGTAGTATTTGTTAGGGTTCGCTAGGGTTTCTCTATAAAATGGCATGTAATCTCTTTATTACAGCAGCTGTTAATCAAATACAATTTAGAACTAATCTTTTTCTCTGGTGGATTCAAGAACTCTCATGGATTCGAGAACCTATTACTCCACCCCTATCCACAACAGAATAGAGGAGAAACCCTTGGAGAAAAGCGTTGTTGCACTTTCTCCTCTCTCCAACCTTATCAGATGTCTCTTACACTTATATGTTGGGTATGTAAGTAGAATTTAGGGGGTGTTCCACTAACAAAAAACTGTTTTTTTCCAAAAACCGAGACAGGTCATTCTCTCACAACACATCACATAAAAAACCGTGAAAAACCAATTTTTCCAAAAAACTGGGTTAGTGGAACACTCCCTTAGTAGATATATTGTTCACTAACATGCTTCGTGTGATTAGTTTTGAGTCACATATGAATGTAGTATTATAAAAGTTGTTGCGACACAAGTGGATGAAAGTTAGTTTTAGGAAAAGTGAATTGAAGTGAAGTAAGGGAAAATAAAATTTAATTTTCCGTTAATTTGAAAAATGAATTCTATAGGAAAACTGAAATTTAGTTATTCATTTGCCACGAAAAGGAAATTTCCGGGGAACTTCTTTTATCTTGATTCGAATAAAAATAATTTTGGAAGCTAAATATCTGGCCACTATATTTTTAGGAAATTACCTTTGAATCATTGTGCAATTCTAAAATCAGCCATTGGAAGGGAAAAAAAAATACAACCTAATTTGGCTTAAATAAGCCAGTTGGTATTTTTTTATTTTTTATTTTTCTGCATTTGTTAGTTTAGTGTCAAATTTTTATGGATTGGTTTACCTCAACAAGAGGAATCGAAAAAGTAAAAAATTATAATCGAAACTCAATTTTTTGTTAGTTTGGCTTATTCTGTCTAAAAAATGCAGAAAAAATTGAATAAACACACACAAAAAAAAAAACCAACTGGCTTATTTAAGCCAAACCAGAAGTATTGTTATCTCTTTTCAAAAAAGTATTGTTATCAATCACCATTTGATACAATGGAAGCTTGAGAAATAAATAAATAAGACAAAATAAAACCAAATTTAACCAACAGTGATTTTTGTAGTTGGCACAAACAAAATAAAATACTTTCAACAAATCAACATATTGATTATGCTAGAAAACAGAGAAAAAGGGTGATTTGTATGAAATAAGGGAAATACGGAGAGGGGGAAAACGTTGGCGGAAAAAAGTTGAGGATGGCGAGAGGAGAGAACTTTCTGTATCTTTTGTAGAATATATTTTTAGGGAAAGTGAATCCTGCTAGGAAAATAACACTCCAAAATATGTCGGAAAGATAACTTTTTCTTCCTTTCTCATCATTTCTTGACAGCTAAATAGTGTGTAAGGAGTGACGATTCTTCCTTTTATTTGGTTTCATAGTTGCCTGGGCTGATTAGGCTCTGAAAATTTTGAAGAGGTTTTTACGGGCCGCTCCAGTTTTGGAGGCCCGTTTACATCCAACTCCAGGAAATTCTCAAAAAGCACAGCTAAGTCATCCTCCAGGCTCCTTCGAACTACACCCAAAAATAAATTAGAGGCTTTTGTAATTTTTCCTTTATTTTACATTTAAAATTTTAAAACCCTAAGGTACCCTATGAAAGTTCCTAAAACTCTAGGGTACCATATGAAAGTGCCTAAATCACTAAAACCCTACAATAGAAAAGTGCACCGTAAACCTAAACTCTAGGATACCCTATGAAAGTGCTAAACCCTAGTGTACCTTATGAAAGTGCCTAAAATCCTATAGTGCCCAATGAGAGTGTCTAAACCACTAAAAACCTTATAATAGGAAAGTGCACCCTAAGTGCCCAAGCTCCAAAAAACAGTGATTGACCTTAATGGTAATTAAAAAAGAATGATTGAACTTGGTGGTAATAAATATTTGTTTTTTGTACCGGCCCGTAATAAAACCAATTTTGGAGGTTAGCCTAATCGGCCCATCGAATAAAACAAAGCCTAATCGGCTCCATCTGAGCCCAACTTTAGGCCCAGTGTTATAAACTGAATAGCTTAATCAATACAGGTCAGCCCAGAATTGCAAAACATAAAGAAAACCCAAACACAAGCCAATGACGTAAAACAAGCTAAAGTATTTTTTCTTATTAGGTCTGATATATATAAAAAAAAAAAAGGGGTTTTTCTTATTAGGTGGAGTTATGAATTATATTAATCTGGAAACAAATTAATTTCACAATCACTATAAACTCAACCCAACTAATAGTCTCATTAAGGTGAGAAATAACCCCCAAAAAAATAAGAGGAAAAACACGTACACACAGGTAGAGAAATTTAAAGTCCTTACCTCCTAATGAGATACATGAATTCTGACCAACTGTACTTCTTTATTAAAAAACACGTACACACAGGTAGAGAAATTTAAACTTTAATTTTTTTTACTGGCTCCATAAAATCAGCGCAATTTGATAACTTTAAGTACTTGATCCAACGTATCAATTTTTCATTCAGATTGTAGGATCATTGGTACATTGAATCAAACACTTAGAGTTATTGACTCGTACAATTTGAATGAAAAATTGGTACGTTGAATCAAGGACTTAGAGTTTTTGGATTGAGCTGATTGTTTGTGAGGCCACCCAAAAACAATTTCAAAATTAATGAACGATTTGGATTTTTTGTGTGGACTCCGTAAGTGGACCCCTCAATCTTGTCTGTGCAAATGGACCCCTCAACCTTGTTTGTGCACCATCGGTGCAAATGGATCGGTAGCCTTAAAAGGTCTCAAATCAAATGGGCCCAAAGAATTTGGTTAGGAAGGGAGATGGTTCGGGCAATGTACCATGAATGGGCAGCAGCAACCTAGGCCCGGTTCAATTTCAAAAGATTCAAAAGCGCGTTTCAGTGAGGGGCTCTTCATGTTCTACCCATTTTTCTTTTTCATAGCTTGGTTCATAAAAATTCTGGAGTCTTAAGGGATCGAACAACACGTTTAACCCGGAACTGGGGGCCTGTAGTGATGGAATTCACTAGACGTATGTAGTGAGCTCCCTTGGTCGCCCGATCGGCCACCAACACCAAATGAAAAAAAAAGCATTTTTATATTTAATTTAACTCCAATTTATCTAGATCACCATCGGTCTTCGGATCGGATATATTTCACACGTGTGTAGGGAGCCCCCTCACTACAGGGTCTCGATTCTGTTTAATCCACAACGCCACTACGGATCTTGGAAACTAGGGTCACAAAAATCGCAAAACAAAAAAGAAAACGAAATAAACACAAAACAAGAAAGAACACGCATATACGTGGAAAACTTCAACATGAGGAAAAATCACAGGAGCCACACGTACCAATCTACTATAATCATAGAATAAATCAATAAATAGTATAAGTCTTCTCTCTTCTCTCTCAAAAGTGTTTTCTCTTGCCTCCTCTTGTATTTAGAATGACATGCCATAACCGTAATTTACAATGCAACTGTAATATAAATATGTAAGACTCAAAGGCTGAAGTTGCCCCTGGCAAAACCCAAAATCTCATTTTCGCTGCAATCCGTTCAGGACTTTGACCAGTGGGGACTTTGCCCCCACACCCTAGGCTATTGCTAAAAAGTCGTTGTCTTCATCCTAGTATATGCTAGACAAAAACAAGAACGATTACGCAGTTTTTTTTTTATTTTAATATCAGTGGAAAATGATTTCCGTTCCAGAAAAGTCCAACGGAACTTATAAAGAGTACCAACCAAAATACAAATTCGCCTTTCATCTGGACGCGAAAGCTTGAAGGAGCATTACTTCATGGTTGTGATACTTATGATTAGCATATTGATTAGGATCAATGCATTACAATTCTTAATATTTTCACTATGTAATAGATTTAGAATGACGAATGACAAAAAATACAAATTCTATCAAAGTAATCAATCAAACAAAGACATGAGACAACCTATCAAATAAAAGATAAGGTGGACAAGTTCTATCAAAGTAGCCTTTTATCTGGAAAAAAAATGGTTTTGTTTACAATACAGGTCTAAGGTTTCAACTTTGGTTTATGAGTTGTCTATTGTTTTGTTTTTTAGTTGTTGCCATGTGATTTTCAAAAAATATGATAGATGTATGGGTGGCGTAGTTAATTTCATTTGCTTTTTTATTAATTTGTGTTTACAGCAAACTAACTCAGCTGCTTGCGATCTGCTTGAAATTCGGCACATTAGGGTTTGGTTCGACTCGTTTGCACGCGTACAAATAAACATTACTGCGTTGGGACTGAGCTCTCGGTTAAGCACTTGGTTTGCTTGGCGTAAAAGCAAAGAAAAAAGAGACCCCTGTGTCTAGAGACAGTATTCCAGAGGGCTCACTTGCTTGGCTTTACATTTCAGAGTTCAGTGGTGCACCGTGCACTGCAGTTAAAGGTAAGTTGGGCTTGGGACGGTTGTCCAATCAATAATGGAAAGGGGATAAGTCAAAGGTCCAAATTTTTATGGGTGTCAATGGCCCGGATTGGTATGAATCTAACCGAACTGCAAGTCACGGTTCCAAGAAAAGACAATTTGTATCCGGACCAAAAATCTACGGTTCAGTTCCGAATTAATCCGTAACTCTCGGTTCGGTTTACGAATTTTATCCACGGATTACTACATTCCAAAAAACTTTGAAGCAACCATTATATTTCCAAATTCAAAGTAGCATTACATTTTCATGAGTACAATTACTGTCATTACATACCAATACATAACAGATTGAAAAACATTACAATACTGCCATCCAGACATTACTAGATTACTACAACTACATGCTATTACATAGCATTACTGCCATCCATATGTATGAGTATATAATATTGAAAATTAAAATTACAGTTATCATTCTTAAGATTTATTTAGATCGCATTCAGCCATTCAGGTAGAAAATTAAAAATATAATATTGAAAATTAAAATTACAGTTATCATTCTTTAGATTTATTTATATCGCATTCAGCCATTCAGGTAGAAAATTAAAAATATAATATTGAAAATTAAAATTACAGTTATCATTCTTTAGATTTATTTATATCGCATTCAGCCATTCAGGTAGAAAATTAAAAATAACTTAGAATAATATGTTAAATTATAATTATTTACTCAGTATT
This sequence comes from Vaccinium myrtillus, assembly GCA_016920895.1. Classification (NCBI taxonomy): domain Eukaryota; kingdom Viridiplantae; phylum Streptophyta; class Magnoliopsida; order Ericales; family Ericaceae; genus Vaccinium; species Vaccinium myrtillus. The sequence continues at coordinate 10,879,974 of CM029277.1, forward strand.
GCACACACACACACTATATTTTATTTATAAAATTATCACGTTTCGGTTCGGTTATCCACAGTTTTTTAATGAAAATTCGTGGACCGAACCACGAGCCACGGTTTTTTAATTTTTCAATCCGTGTCTAGATCATTAATCCACGGACCCAATCCAAAACCTACAGTCCGGTCCGGTTCGGTTTGGATTCCCGATTCACGTTATTTTTAATTTTTTTTTATAGCCTACAAATTTTCTCACAAAATTTATTATAATACTTTTGTTGGACCTATGCTACATAGGAGTACCTGTGACTCTAGCTACTGTAGAACATCCATTTCCTAATTGAATATAGGAAAATGATGGTGAATTGCTCGAAGATAGGCCTATCAAATGATCGGATCGGATTCGAAATTTTTTAATCCGGATCTTTTTTTTTGAACACTAAAAAAAAAAAATCCGGATCTGATAACTCTAATTCAACAATTCTGACAAATTCTGATAACTCTATCCCTGACATTTGCACTCAATATCCCATAAGCACATGTACTTCAATAAACGTCAATTAGACATCTGACTTTGTCACTCTGTCACCAATTCTCCCCTATGTCCATTTGCCATCCAATAATTAATCGAGACTGCTTACGTAGACATTTGTTGCAAGTGTAGCCTCCCAAAATGACATCGTTTTAGGGGTTAGTCATGGACTTCCAATTTTGCTCGCACTAAAAATGCTGAAAAAGAGTATTATCGGCATTTATTACAAATGACGTCTATGCAGGTGTCGGTAATGCTACAATGCAGGGAAAAGTCTTCACAAATGCCGACAATACTCGACACTATTTGTGAAAATGCTGGGAGAGCCTATTGCCTTATAAACAAAATGTCACGTGGCACTGTATGGCACCCATGTGGCACTCGCGTTGTACCCGCATGGCAGCCACATGTGGCTTGCATGTCACCCACATAGCACTCGCGTGGCGTCCACGTGGCGAGCAATGTTGAGGAGAAATGCTTCCCCCAAGCTTCAAACTCGCGACTTTTGTCCCTCGCGCGCATGAGCTTAACAACTGAGCTAGCCAACATGATGTTCCACAATGCACAATGAAAAATATTTATATCATATGGCAGAATTTTTTTAAAAAAAGTTAGACTTTTACCGGCATTTTCATAAAAATATCAGTAAAAGTACATTTGTTGGCATTAACAAAAATGCTAGTAATATTTCAGCGAAAAAAATTGACTCTTTTTTTTCTCGGTAATAATGTTTTATTAGTGAAAACTTGACACAGGGTACATCAAGTTGAGGGAGAAGGGAGGGGACTACAACCGAGGTTGAAGGAATTAAAACACCTGATGGGCAAAACCCAACGACCCCTAATGGCCTAGCCAAGTACAGAAAATACAAACATAGAAGCCCAATACAAGGCATACCCAATACATACATTAAAAGCCCAAACCCAAAAGCCCATAAGTGAAACCCTAACCCAAACAGCTATGCACTGATCCATATATCCCAGCCGCCTCTCAAACACCACCACGCCGCCACCACCGGATCACCCATTAGATCCACCCCACGCCACCCTAAGCCGTTAGGCACAAGCCAGCTACATCCAGCAATGAAAAACCAGAGGGTGTGCCGGGGTCAACGGAGAGGCCCGGTGAAAAGGCAGCAAACAAAGTCGACCGACGCCGTTAAACAAAAAAGATTCACCCAACAATGAATCCCACGGAAGACAGACGATGAACATGAGAACAAGCTGGTGAACACAGGAGCAAGATGACGAAAAGGAAAGGGTTTAAAGGGTGTCGTCGTCATGCCGCCGCCACTGTCGCCATCAAAACAGCCATCCAAGAAAGACAAACAACACTGGCGCGTCCCTAACGAGTAGCCGGACTCCGAGAAAGACCGCCAAGAAGCTGCCAAACCGGTTCTCATAAACAGCCCGGAGAACCGACAGCCGAGGAGACCAAAAATGTTGCTGTCGCTGCCTACCGCACCAACACTCCAACCACGAACCAAAACCTGCAAAACAAAAGAAAAGCAAACCAAAAAAAATAAAGAGAAAAAAAAGGAGATTGGAAGAGGAAGAGAGGGGGAAGAGAGATCGGATGGAGAAGGAGAGGGTTGCCCTTCCCTCCCACTGCCAAGAGAGGTGCGACTGCTAAGTTGTTAAGTTTGGTTGTCTCGTGGACTTTCGCAATTCATGTAGTGTCCTGAGTTTATACTTTGTACTTAAAATTTGACTTTTGTTGGCATTATTTTATACAAACGTTGATAAAAGTTCCTTTTTTTCATAGTGGCTTTTTTTCGGCATTAATTAAAATGCTGGGAATAATAATGCTGACGCAGTATTGTTACATGTCATCTTATGAGGCTAACTTCGGGGTCCCATACAAATAATCTGAACCGTTTGAGTAACTTCAAAATAATTAATCGAGTAGTTTTGTAAAAAAGTAGGTCCAATTACTTCAATTTTTCATTCATAATCAGGACCCTATATTCTAAAAGAATTTTGAAAAAAAAATTCATATAGTTGTGCGATCGGTGTCCCTTTGATTTGAGCTGTAGATATCGTAGCACTTGTTGAGAAGAGCATTCACTAAAAAAATTTATCTTGATTGGCGATCGATAGGTAGAAAACGCAAAAATTATGAACTATATTGATACCTATCAATGTCCGATAAAGATAATTTTTTTTTCCCTTTTTTATGAATTCTCTCCTCAACAAGCACTATGATATCTACGGTTCAAAACAAGGGATACCGACTGCACAATTGTATAATTTTTCTTCAAGATTCTTTTAGATTATAGGGTACTAATTCTAAATGAAAAATTAAACTATTGTAGACATCCCGCCGAGTTTCATAAAATGGTTTGGAAAACGGTTTGATTGATTAACGGGAGTCGCCACCCAGGTTTGAGGACCGTACCCGAGAAACCAATTACAAAATGACTCCTTTGCCCTTGGAACATAAAATATTTCACTGGTTTGCTTTTATTGAGATTTCTCAGGTCCAGAGCTAGGTTAAGAGAGTGGAAGGAATTTAAAGCACCTCTCTCGCCCGACATGTTTGCCAATCTCTACTTAACATTCAAGGGATTTTGGAAAATATCATTTAAATGGACTTTGTTCACGAAAAGGATGCAAAGGCACATAAATGCACATATAAAAGTGGATGTGATGTATGTGGATGCTTGTGGAAAGTGTTATGAATGAGAAATGTCAGAGCACAATGAACTAATTATTCTAAACATGCTCGAACAATGTGGAAGAACCCTAAAACAGATTCACAAACACTTCATGACTTGCACCCAGACTAATTTCCCAGGCACCCGTACAAAGCAAGTCCAGGCGCCTGGAGTAGGTGTAGGCGCCCAGAACGGGTGATTCCAGGCGCCTAGAATGAGAGCGGGCGCCCGGAATCCTCAAGTGTGGGCGCCTGGAATGTGACATGGCTCAACTTTTCCCAAATCTAGGCTTCTGACTAGACAACAAATACAGGCCTTGAAGCTTATTCTTACATAAACACAGTGATGTTTGATGCTTTTTTAAACTAAATGAACTTCAAAATCAAACCTAGGTAATGATTTATACTTGAAATATCATGGTTTGAAATGTCTTATGGATAATATGGATGAACCAAACTGATTTTTTACATGATCCATGCTTTTATTTCCTCACTGTGCACATTAGAAGATATGAAGTAAGCCTTTTGCTTGAAAGGAGAGAAAAGTTGTGATGAACCTATCCTAAGTGCTTTATTGACATACATGATAGATGCATATTAAATCAAAGTCCATCTCTTTGTTTATTGAAATGTCTTTGCTTAGACCGGAAATTAATAAACAACACACATATATCTCATTATTAACCCACAAACTCCATTTTATTCATGATTTTATCACTAAATGCTTAAAAAAACTGTCTAAAATGGATTCCCGTACCATGCAATGAAAATGTTGAACTGAAATAGCATGAAATAAGCTTAGATGACTATGTGTGAATGTAAGAAAGGAGAAAAACACAGAATGAAGCATAGATTCCAGACGCCCATACTTCATGAGTATGGGCGCCCACACTACATGTGGGTGCGAGTGAAAAAATCCTTTTGTAGTATTCAAAACCTTCCCAAGCCTTTAACTAGTACAGGAGACTAGTAAGAACTGGGTGGTGTCCCATCAGGACCTTGTTTGAGCATTTTGGTAGATAAACTACCTTAGAGAACTTGATTGATGAGCTTAGTTGGTTGATTTTGAGGGGTTTTTGATGGTTTGATGTACTAGACTTTGGCTTCTGGAAGTGTAAAAGACTAGTTGTTGGTACTGTGGCTAAGGTTTAGTGATGAAGAGTGAGAAATATGTTGAGGTTAAGTAGTAAAAGGATAGGTTTGGGGGGTGAAATTGAATGGGACTATGAGAGATGAACTGGGAGTGGAGTTTCTGGAGAGATTTTAACAGAGTAACAGTATCAGAGGGGTGAGAGTGATCATCCTCTAAAATGGAGGAGAAGAGAGGTATAAATAGGCCTGAAAGGGTCCAAAAAGGGCCATTAGGGTGACTTAGGGGGTCAACAAGGGATCTGAATAGAGCCATCATCTCCTCCACCCCACTATCGCACAATATCTCTGCAAAATCCCCAAGAAATGATCCTCCCGCCCATTTTTCCTTTGAACACACGCAAACAGGGTAGAACTCTAGGCGCCCATACTGTTCAAGTCCAGGCGCCTGGACTCAGTGTGGGCGCCTGGACTATGAAGTCTAGGCGCCTAGACCAGTCTGGGTGCCTCACAAGGGAGTATGGGTGCTCTTGTTTTGGGGTTTTGGGTTGTTCCTAGGGTTTCTAGAGGATTTTGGTGGGTTTATGGAAGGGTTTTGATGGGTCCCTAGGTTCTCAATCAAGCTTCAAGTGCTCTTGTCAGGCATTTCATCCTCGGGAAAGTCATGGAATTCAATGGCCCGGATTAGGGTGTCTACAACTATTATATCAATTAATTATAAATATCCAATGGGCCTATTTTTTTTCAAGACCACTCGAATAATTATTTTAAAATTATTGATCGGTTTAGATCGTTTGTGTAGGACCCCAATGTTGGCCCCATAAGACGACGTGTAACAAACAGATTTTGAAGTCCATGACTAACCCCCAAAACGACGTCGTTTTGGGGGTTCCGTTAAGTATTGGACAACAAATGAACGTAGGGAGGGACTTGATGATGGAGTGACAAGGTCAGGAGTCTAATTGACGTTTATTAAAGTACAGATGATTGTGGAACATTGAGTGCATAAGGTCACGGTTGTTTTTAAAATCTTCCGTTGTATCATAAACTGTTTGAATTATCTTTGCGGGACCCGAAATGGGCCCTGAAAAAATTTAATAAATCAGTAATTCCAAATAGAGCATTTCACTATAACGAAGGGGGAACAAAGGTGAGACCCCTAACAGCAAAGATACGGTGCCATTTGATGGTGCAATACCCTCTACCATCACCCAAAGACAAAAGAGTCCCCGGGTTAAAAAATGCGACCCGAATTTAGTAACAATCAAGAAAACACAACCAAAAAGGCCATGTCAAAAAAGTCTTCAAAAAATTAGAAAAACTTAGTACAAAGAAAAAGTATTACATTGACATGATAGAAGTGTAAATGATTGTTGTTACTTGTTATGAGTAAAAACCATTAATCCGCACCCACATTTCATACCCATTCATACTAAATCATTGGTTGTGACGAAAAATGTTTAATAAGCGTATCATGCGTGTTTTATTGTCTTCAAGTCTTTCTACGAGGGATGTTCATGGGTCGGGTCCGAAATTTTGTCAGTTCCGCATAAAGGGCCCAAGACTGAGTGAAAGGGCTTTTCAAGTTGGGTGGGTTAGTTATTTGGATTGGCATGTGATAGGGTTATTTAGATATTAACTTACAATTTTCTTCAAGAAAACATTCAAAATTTCCAATGTAAAAAACTTTGGATCATGGACAAGAAGAATCCAAAAGGAAAAAAAGATAAAAAATGGAATTGAATTCCACATTGTTCTTTTAATTCACAAAAAGAGTGGAAGAAAAACTTATGAGGTGATAAGAGTTCTCAAGGCAAGTCTGCTCTTGGTTAGGGACTGCGAAAAATGATCGGAGATTGTGAGAGAGATCACACGACATTGTTATTCGCCAGTCCATTTGAGAGAGAGAGAGAGTGTAACGACCCTAATTTTTTCTAAATAAAAATTTCGTTTATAAAATGGATTTTTCATATTTTCTCTAATAAATTTCTTAAAACTATTTTGGGAAATACAATTTTGGACCAATAATTATTTTCTTTGTGCTAGTATATATGTGTATGTATAACTAGCACCCTAAACCCTCTTAGTAGGTTTTCTTTCCCTCCAAATATTTGTGCATGTGCTTTAGGAAACTTCCTAACAATTGGTGGCACATGGGGAGCATTTAAGTGCACATGGAGAGAGAGGAGGGGGAGAGGCAGCCATATAGAGAGGGGAAGGGTGCCCAATTTTGCTCTAAATTTGCCCAAGATTCATTCCTTAAAAGCCTAGTTTGACATGCACATGCATTGTGCTTGAATATGAGCACATGCTACCAAAGCCTAGGCCTAACTAGACCAAGCCTTGGCCTCCAAGTACCCCAAAACATGCTTCCATGTTTTAAGGAAGAATATTCTTCCTACTAAGCCTATTGAACCTAGCCCTAGCTACAACTTGTTAGCACATGCACCATTTTTGTGTATAAGCTCCTAAAAACACCCCATATCAAAGGTGACCATGCAAAATTCTAAACAACTAGAGGCCTAATTCTACCACCCATATTTTCCCACGTCACTTCTCCCATTAGAATTCCCCAAGATTCCTTAACTTGCAAGCGCATAGCCTAGGACCTAGCCTAAAACCTAGGATGGAAGTTGTAACCACAATGTACTTCCCATGTGCAAAATTTATTGCACAAATTACTTCCCACATGGAAGTGGTTCGGCCATATAGGGAGGGAGAGAGAGCCGTAGCTTTTGGGGAGAAAGAGAGAACCCATTTTGTCTATTTAAGGCCATTCCTCTTTTGGCCAAACACCACCTTTTATACTTTCTAGTTGTGTGCTCTCTTGTTTCCCAACAAACAAAGCCTATTCTAAACCTACTTTAACCACCACTTAGTCACCCTACTTAGACCCTAATTAGCTTCTTACTAAGTTAATTAGTAAGAAAGTTGATTTAATTAAGGAGCCTCCACACCAAGGATTGCTTTTCGGCTTCCGGTTAACACCCGTAAATTGAGGTAGTTTACTAAACCACCTATCTAATTAGTCATTTCTAGTTCAATTAGTTAATTCTAATTAATTTTCTATGTTGGGATTTGAAGCTTGTTAATGTTAATTTATGCATGTTTTATGGTACTAAGAGTTGCTTAAAAAAAATTATTTCTCAAAATGAAAAGAAAGATTTTTCTCAAAGTCTTGGGAAAAGAAAGTTTCTAGAAAATTAGAAGTATCTTTTTAGAAAAGTTAGATTTTCTAAAAAGAAGATTTTTATTACTTGTTTAAATTTTTGGTAAGAAAGTTTTATGACAAAAGTGGTTAAATCTTTTGGACATGAAATTTCTAGAAAAAGGTCTTTTTAAAGAAATAGCTAGAAAAAGATAGTTTACTAATTTTTATTTCTTTTAGAGAAGAAATAAGTGGAGTTTTAAAAGAAAAAGGAAGAAATTGGATTTTTGTTAGAAAATAAAATTTATGAAGAAATTATATATATATATATATATATATATATAGAGGCCCGATCAAGTCCGGGAGTCCCGAATCCGGACTCCACCTTCCCGATATTTTTGACGATATGTGTTCAAAAGGTGTTTTCCAAGAAAAAAAAATACCGTCTTGAAAAAATGCTAATTTTTTTTTTGAAGATTTCCAGAGGGATTTTCCAAAACGCTCAATCTGGGATTTCGGGATCCTTTCAAAAAATATTGAAAATGCGACAAGTCTCCCCTTTTTCCCGAACTTTCCGGATCAAAAGGGCTTTGCATTTTTCCGCAAAATCAAATGTACATTTTTGCGCTTGGATCAAGCTCAATTTTTTGAAGATTTCCGCATGTTTTTAAAAACACCTGCAAAAACATTTTCTAAATGCTTCAAAACGCTTCAATCCGGGATTTCCGGGATCCTTGACAGGATAATTCGTGTATATATATATATATATATATATATATATATATACATACATATATACACCGAACTTCACATCCAAACTCCCTGACCTTCTTAAGTTACGGACCTCCACCTTCCCAATGTTTTTTTGAAAATCCGAACCGTTAGATGTGTTTAAAAGGTGTTTTCAAGGTCCAACGCGAAGATTTGGCAAAAAAAAATACCCGGAAGGGCTTGATCGGAGCTGTTTTTCACAAAAACGCTATATCGGTTCGGATCGTCGAAATTTGGTCCGGAAAGTCGAAAATACCCCTAGGTCCGTAACTTAATAAGTTAAGGGAGTTTGGATAGGAACGGGACTGTACATATATACATACATATATATATATATATATATATCAGTCCCGATCCCTTAAGGGATCTCTTAAATGGGATTCCGTGCGGACTTGGCCCTTTTTCAACTTTCCGGATCAAATTTTGACGATCCGATATGTACAGCTTTTACATCTTTTTTGAAGATTTTCCGTGGACCCTTAAAAATGCATTTTAAAAACATTGAGCGGTTCGGATCCAAAATTTGGCTCGGAAAGATGAGGTCCGCACGGAATCCCATTTTGAAATCCCTTATTAGATCATTGGTGTATATGTGTCCACTTCCTATCCAAACCATAAATACCTATTTCCCGATCGGTTTTGATCCCGTTAGATGTGGTCGTGATTTTAACGTCAAAAGATTTGGCAAAAAAATACCGGAAGGGCTTGATCGGGCGACTCGCTATAAAACCTTTTGTGAAAAACCGCGATCATTTTTTTGCCAAATCTTCGTTGGACCTTAAAATCACGTTTTAAACACATCTAACGTTCGGATTTTCAAAAAAATTCGGAAGGTGGAGGTTCCAAGGATCCGTCCTTGATTGAAGTTTCAAAAAAATCCGAAACGAAAAAAAAAAAATACCTTCCCGATATTTTTGATACCGATCCGAACCGTCCAATGTGTTCAGGAAATCTTCAAAAAAATACGAAGGGCATCCAAGCATTTTTCCGCAAAATAAATGTACATTTTTTGGAAAAATGCTTGGATCAAGGGGTTTTTTTTTTTTTTGAAGATTTCCCGGGACCTTGGAAAACACCTTTTGACATTGGATTTTTCCAAAAACATTTTCTAAATGCTTCAAAACGCTTCAATCCGGGATTTCCGGGATCCTTGACAATAATTCGTGTATATGTATATATATACACAAATTATCCAATCAAGGATCCCGGATGGGAGGTTTTTGGTGTTTTGATGCTTCTAAAAATTGTTTTTGGGAAATCCGAGCCGTCAATGTGTTCAAAGGTGTTTTCCAAGGTCAAGCGTGAAATCTTCAAAAAAATACCGGGAAGGGCTTGATCCAAGCATTTTTTCGCAAAAACTGTACATTTACAGTTTTGCGGAAAAATGCTTGGATCAAGCCCTTCCCGGTATTTTTTTTTGAAGATTTCCCGCGTGGACCTTGGAAAACACCTTTTGAACACATTGGACGGTTCGGATCGTCAAAAAAATATCGGGAAGGTGGAGTCCCGGATCCGGGACTCCCGGATTAGATAGTGATATATATATATATATATATTGAGAAAGTGGGTATATTAAAGTGCATGATTTCATGTGGGAATATTTTTTGAGAGAAACAATATTATTTTTGGGGAAAGGTTGGTGCAATAAAGTGCATAATTTTATGTAGTGTTTTTCAAGAGAGAAAAACAAGATTTTTGGAGAAAAGATTTTGGAAAATATTGCATGGGCATTATTTTTGAACGTATGGCATTGAGTACGTTCACGATACGTTATGACACGAGAAATGAGAAAGCTTGAATAGCTGTTGATGAGAAAATAGAGATGACAATGAAAATGAGTTTTTGAAATGGGAAATATGATTTTGGAAAAAATGAAAAGAGATGAGATGAGATGGATACGATTCCACCTCAAGTTCCGCGGGGAGAACTTGGAGGATTGGTCTGATACGGTAGTGCAGCGAGGCACCGCCCCATTTTCATGAAGTGAACTTGGTGGTAGGGCTAAGCGTGCACAACACACGGTGAACGGATCTCATAAACAGACTGGTTAAGTTCAGTGATATGTGACGGCCGGGACTGTGTCGTGTGAGTCGTGGGGTGGACGGACCTTGTATCTTCTAAGTGTGTGCCTTGATACAAGACAACCGGAACCTCGAGCGGAAAGGTTGGTGCCGCTAGCGGAAAGGTTGGTGCCGCTAGCTGAAAGGAGGCGAAAGCGGACCAATAACTTTCGAGTGGTGTGAGATATTGACATGGTTGAAATTTGAAGAAGAATGCTGAAAGAGGCACTATGTGAGAAAATGATTTGAGACATGTGATGAGTTATTCAAATGAGAACTATTTTGAGAAACTGACACGTGGCACTATTTTGTGATACTGAAAATGAGATACTGTTTTCTGCGCACGTTTACTCTGATCCGCATAGACACGCATGGTGCATTACATGGTTTTACTATTCTAGAATTGCTAGCTAGAGATTTGGTAGAGTGAACTACTGAGCGTTATCGCTCATGGTGTTGCACTTGTGTAACCCTGGCATAATACCACGATGTTGCTCTGCGACTCTGACATATTATGCCAGACTATAGAGATGGACAGGAGGAGAGAACTATGGCTGGAAGGCCTACGGGGCAGAGCAGGATACCGCCGGGATAGACAGACGTGCAATGGAGTAGAGAAACCTAGTCAACTCTGTAGAGAATGATTGTATTTGGCAGGGAGATTTATGTAATTTCCTTCGAGAAACTGTTGTAAAACCCTATTTATTGTTTATGTATTCCTTATTAACAAACCCAAATTTTTGGGGCGTTACAGAGAGAGAGAGAGAGAGAGAGAGAGAGAGAGAGAGAGAGAGAGAGAGAGAGAGAGAGAGAGATTGAAATGGGGGCGCATGTTTGAGATATGAGAGGAATTAGTTTTAGAATTAGGGTTACGGGAGGAAAGAGCCAAAGAGGGGTAATGGGCTACGAAAATAAGTGTTTTTTCTGTCGATTTGGTCAGGTCTCCACGGATCAAGGTTTCTCCACCCGAGACCCGACTGACCCCAAACATTCACTCAATCGAAATCGTCCGTTTGGCCATTTTGTCGTTCGTGTCGGATTGTTTGGCAAATCGCTTGGATGTGCAAACCTACCTTATACTCGATTTAATTTTTTTGACTAATTACCTTTTTTGTTCCTTTCATCAATATTTAAAGAAGGTAGAGAACTTGCTATAACATTTCGGTTTTGCTCCCTCTTTCTTCAATCTATTTTCCTTCGAATCACACTACCTTCTCAAATTTGAAGAGTGAGAAATAAATATTTTAATTGTCAACACATCAATTTTTTTTATTTTAGGACGGGTAAATTAATTATTTTATTTTTTTACCAAATGGGCCCCTTAAAATCAAATAAGTAATAAAAACTTTATTTTGAAGAGTCCTTACCACAGGTGTCACCTAAGGCTAGAGTGATTGTAGAATTATATTTATATTACCTACTTTAACCTTAGAGATGCTCTTATATGATATCTGGGACATCTATCAACACAAAATTTGGGAGGATAATCCAAAAAAGAAGGATAATCGCAGAGTAGTCTTGAATTTAAGGGAGGACATAGATCTATAAGTTTCGTCAAGTTTCAATTTGAAGTATTTTTGTTTGTTTTTTCGAATTCTTTTTAATTTCATCCATACTTTTTAGGTTTAATTACATGTCCTTAAAATTGTTTAATAAGTAATTAAGACTGGCCAACATACTGAAGGTTACAGCCTGCCATTTTTTCCAGTTAAAAAAAGATAGCGAGTGCTGCGCAGCGTGCTGTGCACGCGCGTTAGCACCGCTCCGGTACCGCTCTAATGATTAGAAACGTTCATTGCGTAGAGTTTGTCAAGTAGAACAAATGTAATAAAAATCAGCTCGATCAGATATCATGAAGTGTTTTATCGGAACATATATAACTTAGCAATAATGGGTTCTAGTGGTTTGATCCAGTGTTTCGGATCCTTTCTTTTTAAGATAATAATGTTCCGATGAAATACGTTATGATATACGAACGGACTGATTTTCAGCATACTTGTTCTACTCGACGAGCTCTACGCATTGAATATTTCCAATCATTAGAGTGGTACCGGAGCGCCACCACCGCGCGTTCTGCTCAGCACCAAGCTGCGCAGCAGCCCGTGCTTCCCGCTGGCAGGCTGTAACCTGCAGTTGAGACCCCCACCTTCTAACGTTTTATTTTTATTTTTTTTTATTTTAACACGCAACCTCTTCCCTCCTATTTAAACACGATCAAGAACGTCTCGACCCCCTTGCATTGCATTTTGAATTCATTCAGGCGGCGTCTTAATAAACGCTACCTCTCTCTCTCTCTCTCTCAATCCAATCTCGTTTAGAAAATGAGGGAGTGCATCTCGATCCACATCGGTCAGGCCGGTATCCAGGTCGGAAATGCCTGCTGGGAGCTTTACTGCCTAGAGCATGGCATTCAGGTATATATTTACCTTCTTCTCTCTGTTTCTTCACATGCGTATATTGTAATTATAGTCATGTACGTGTGGTTTATGTTGTTGTCAGATTTGTATTTTGTATTTTGTATTCTGATATATGAGTAGAATTCTCAATGATTATTCCATTTCGATTCTAGATCTTTGAGAAGTATTCAAAATGATTCGTTTCAGGAGTTTTTTCTTTCTTTCGATTTGAGTGAACGGTCTGTTGGTTCATGGATCTGTTATGTTTGATACATAAATACACGCACGTGTAGATTCAGATATCGTTGTGATCCAATTTACATTCTAGATATGCGAGAAGTGATCAAAATGATTTCATTTTACGATTATTTTTTAATAAATGATTTGAGTGAAAGATCTCTTGGTTCATGAATTTGATGTAAGATAAGGTCCGTGAAATGCATAGATCTTGATGTGATTTTGTTTTATAATGAAGTTTATCTTTGAATTAACGTGTCATTGTTTTAGATCAAATGCTTCTGCGTCATGATCCCGGTAATCTGTGTTTTGTTGGTTGATTTCATCCTCATTTTGTTAAATTTAGGTACCGGATTTTGCTATGTGCATTGCATCATTGATGACTCTTCGGATCTAGGTTTAGAAATGGTTTTGTCCATGAATTCTACTTCATCTCCCTGACAGTTATATCATATGTTGATGCTGCTGTACCAAGAGAATGTAAATCAGTTTTGTGTAGTTATCTTTCGAATTCATATCAGTCCTCCGCATGTTGTTCAACGCATGGTTGTCAGAATCGCACGATTCACGATTCGATTTAGGATTCGATTCACGATTCCGTGAAAAAACGATACGAATCTATAGGTGAATCAAGGTTGATATAGAATCGGAGGTGAATCGTCCGATTCATGGTTCGATTCGCGATTCGATTCCCGATTCACGCAAAAACGATTCGAATATGAGATCATATAGTACGGGAAATCATATTCCTTATTCAATGGAGACGTATCTACCATGGATATGTAATTTCACAAATCAATCTTTTTGGTTCTTGTATCCTCTAAATCATAGACCAGTGCACGGCTCTTGAGGCTCGGACTAACCCACATACGTTGCCATATAAGCTAGTTTCCTACTATTAAGGCTACAAGCTTTATTTTGTAAGCTTTTTATTATGAATTCTTAACATTTATATGCATATATTGATGTTACTATAGTATTTATTTTGCTATGATGCCATGTGATCATCAATTTATAGTAGAAAACAATCTTAAATAGTATGTATTTTAACTTAAATTTTTCAATTTTTCAATGTATCTTTATTATGTAGAGGCATAGATATATTTTCCAACGTATTTGTGAAAGTTGGACCGAATCGTTACGATTCACGATTCGATACGATTCACGATTCAAAAAAGGGTCAATTTGATTCTCGATTCGATTCGCGATTTGACAACCTTGGTTCAACGTGTATAAATCTAGGACTTCGCCGTTTTATTAGATTACGGTTGTCATTGATGGCAACTAACTTCCCTGTCATTTTTTTCAACGTTGATAGATGCTTACTGATTGCCTTGAGATGTAATTCAACCCATGATCAGATTTCACATGCTTCTTTCTACTTAGTCATTTTAGGGATGTAAACACGATGAGGTATATGGGTCATTCGCCCACTCTATTAGAAGATTTAAGAGTACATTATAAGGTAGGGTTTGGGTGCAGAGGACATATTTCTAATCCATTTGGCATGTGGCAGGATAGAGTTATTTGGTTGAATTTGAAAACGCAGTGACGACATCTGGCCACGTTGTGAAACTTTAGGTTTTGAAAATAATGCTCTAAATTTGGTTAAACAAATTTTGTTTCACTGTATTCTTGGACATCGCTGAGTTTTTTAATAAATGTTGCTCAAGCCTGGTAATATTGCTCATTAATGACTGAGCGTATGTCTGGGACCATATACTTTTATATTTGGGGGCCGACAGACTAGGATGGAAATGAAGTTATTTGTTTCTGGATTTAGTGAATTCTGCTAGACCTATCTTCTGTTTCTTGGTACGATCTTGCTGGATTGTCTACTCTAATTTTTTATTTCCTTTTTCTTCATTGTAGCCTGATGGCCAGATGCCAAGTGACAAGACAGTCGGGGGAGGTGATGATGCTTTCAACACATTTTTCAGCGAAACTGGTGCTGGGAAGCATGTTCCCCGTGCAATTTTCTTAGATCTTGAGCCCACTGTCATTGACGAGGTGAGGACTGGAACATACCGCCAACTCTTCCACCCAGAACAGCTCATCAGTGGCAAGGAAGACGCAGCTAACAACTTCGCTCGTGGACATTATACAAGTATATTATTTTTCACCTTTTCATTTTGTTTGGCTCTTCTGATCCCCAATTCAGTAGCCATATTCTGATTGCATTTGTATTTTATCTCTGCCAGTTGGGAAAGAGATTGTTGATCTTTGCCTGGATCGCATCAGAAAGCTTGCAGACAACTGCACTGGTCTCCAAGGTTTCCTGGTCTTTAACGCCGTTGGTGGAGGCACTGGTTCTGGTCTTGGTTCACTTCTGCTAGAACGGCTGTCAGTTGACTATGGAAAGAAATCCAAGCTTGGATTCACTGTCTATCCCTCACCACAGGTCTCAACATCTGTCGTTGAGCCATACAACAGTGTCCTCTCTACCCACTCACTTCTGGAGCACACTGATGTTTCCGTTTTGCTTGACAACGAGGCTATCTATGACATTTGCAGGCGCTCCCTAGACATTGAGCGTCCCACCTACACTAATCTTAACCGTTTGGTTTCTCAGGTACTGCCAATGGTTCTTCTTGGGTTCTTTTTGCTAGTGGATTCAACGAATTTGGGCTGTCCGAACTTATCTGTTCTATAGTTTTCTTGTTTTCGTTTTAACGGACAATTTTAAATCTTTTCAATTTTTTCGTTTACTTTCCAACATATGGTGCTCATTTCATCCTTTCCATTGTGTCTTCTTGTCTCACACTTTCTTTTCACGTATGATGCAGGTGATTTCATCCTTGACTGCCTCTTTGAGGTTTGATGGTGCTTTGAATGTCGATGTAACTGAGTTCCAAACCAACCTGGTACCGTACCCCAGAATCCACTTCATGCTTTCCTCTTATGCCCCAGTCATCTCAGCTGAGAAAGCCTATCACGAGCAGCTCTCAGTCGCAGAAATCACCAACAGTGCATTTGAGCCTTCCTCCATGATGGCCAAGTGCGACCCCCGCCACGGCAAGTACATGGCTTGCTGTTTGATGTACAGAGGTGATGTGGTCCCCAAGGACGTGAACGCTGCGGTGGCCACCATCAAGACCAAGCGCACCATCCAGTTTGTTGACTGGTGCCCCACTGGGTTCAAGTGCGGAATCAACTACCAGCCTCCGACTGTCGTTCCAGGTGGCGATCTGGCCAAGGTGCAGAGGGCTGTTTGCATGATTTCTAACTCGACGAGTGTGGCTGAGGTGTTTTCAAGAATTGATCATAAGTTTGATCTGATGTATGCCAAGAGGGCTTTTGTGCACTGGTACGTGGGTGAGGGCATGGAGGAGGGTGAGTTTTCTGAAGCGCGGGAGGATCTTGCGGCTCTTGAGAAGGATTATGAGGAGGTGGGTGCTGAGTCTGCTGAGGGTGATGATGGTGACGACGGAGATGAGTACTGAGAGGTGAATTTGTTTTGGTTGTTAGTGCACTCTGGTGTTCACTTGTTATCTTTTTCCATGTGGTTGTGATCTTGTTACTGTTTGCGTTTTGTGTGATTTCTGATTCGTATTGGAAGCAACTTTTGGCTATGTTTTCATGTTCTTGTGGCAGACCTTCGTTATGATATGAATGTGGCTTTGTTTTGAAGATTTTATTTGCTGGGTTTCATTTCTCGTATTGGAATTGCTTGAGCACCATCACATGCGTACATCATGTGTACCGTCATTATGTATTTGGAACAGTCAGATGCAGATGAATCCTTGTTGTTTTGTGGGGTTCACTTGCATCGAATGCTTTTAAACGTTGTTTAAATTCGGCTCGGTGTACATAGATCTATGCACATGGATACTTTTATATCCAAGACCTTTACTAAGAAGAGGGAAGGCCGGGCAGATGCATCTATCGTTCCTCTTTTCTTCATTTCTTCTTCGTTGTTCTTCTTCTCCTTATTTTTCGCATAAAGACTGTCGTTCAAATTCTGTTGCAACGACGATGGTCTGTACCTTGTAAAGTGTAAAGTGTGGTGCTGGACTGTACCTCATCTTTCGACTATCATTGAAGTACTGTTGCAACGGCGATCTTGTACAGGTTTTTTGTCCTTCAATTGTTCTTGAAGTACTGTTGCAACGGGGGAATGAGACTCGATACCAGGATGCAATGTGGGGCATCCAAGAGCTCTACTCTACCACTTGCAAAAAAAAAAAAAATAAAAATAAAAATTGAACGAGGACAAAACACCAAACAAACTCCTGAGGTTTTTCCGTGGTCTTTAATGGCACCTTTTCTCTCTTTACTCTCTATGTTTCTCTCTGTCTTTCTTTAGGGTAATGTAGTATCTTTTTTGGTCTTTTAAGAAAATATCTTGCTTCTTTGCAATAGAGAAGCAAAGGAAGACATAAAAAGGGAAGCTTATGCAATCAAATCAGTAGTGTTACGCCATGGAAAAGAAGAAGAAGGATTGCAAGCTTCCTTCCACTACCTCTTAAGAGGTTAGTGAATCAAAGCAACCTCTGGTAACGATAACTTCCTTTTGTGCTTTCGTCTCACATTTTCCCTATTTATTGGGTTTTACCAAACCCTCTTAAAGTTTCCTTCAGTTTCTCACTTGGTATTCTATTTTTCTTCAACATTACGCTCAAAATGGGTTTATCTTGAGTCTTGATCTGCTAGGGGATTTATTCAGTATGTTTTCTTATTGGTTGCTTTATGTACTTGTTACTATTTTTCAGTTCTGTATGTACAGTTATACATATTTTTTTTGGGTACAGCGAAATGGAAGTACGGTTATAGTACGTACCCGTCACCTCTGCCACGGCAATAAGCCATGTTACACCCCACCGCTATGTCGGGACCGAAGCTAAACTCCCACCAAGTCTTGGTGGTGTTAGCAGTATGTTTAGCCCCAATAAGTGGTTACGGGTTCTACTGAAGAACAACTCAGAAAGTTTGCATTGAACAGATTCTATTGATATTTTTGGGTGATTTTTTTCACTAGTCCTACAAAAAATATATGAAATTCAAGTAGCTGGGGTTGCATTGAAGTGGTGAAGTCCATCCTTATTTTCTGTCTTTTCATTCTTTTTTGAGTATTATGGCTATTGTTTAGCTTCTGATGATGAGTTTTTTCATACCATTTCAATTGGTAACCATTAACCAATAATTGGGAAATGCTAACCAGTGCCTATGGGACTGTTTAAGAAGCTTTAAGATGTTGTATGGTCCTCAGTAATATTGAGAGTGTACAATTATTGATACATAGTTAACCAATACTCATATAGTTTTGGTTGTGATGCTTGTACTGAATTACCTTATGTGGCTCACAATTGTCTTTACTTTTATATGCCTGATGGTTTTAAACCATGACCAGAGGAAGGAATTTCAAAGCCAATCCAGTGTTGGGCTTGCTGCCGAACAGAATCGTACAATTAGTATCTCGTCACGTGACAATGCACCGTCTTTGAATCACCAATACCTACCAGTTGTTCATTGGCCGCAGAAAACCCTGTTTGCAATGGAATTACAATCTCCATTAATCCAATCACCCTCAGCCGCTGTCCCTCAGGTCCAGCACGCCCAACCAGTACCCCTGCATCTAGCCCCACAAACAATGCCTGTTTGGCCAAATAACTTAGTAAGTGGTCTCAATGCCATTGGAACTACTGATCTTAGTTGGCAAGGTCCTGCCGTGATGGGAGGAAGTATTCCAGCAAGTAATCAAGCCCCGATTCCAAACTATTGTTACCATGTTAGTTACCCATTTCCAGGCTTCTCAGGTAATTGTACGGGTTTTAATGTCTATGTTTACACAAAATTCTCCTTTGAAGCATCTCAATTCTTAGTCTGGTAAAATGCATGAGCAGCTGCAGCAGATGTTGTCTCTTGATCCTATGAACTTGTGGTTGACTTGGAGTATCCCTGATCTCCTATGGCGGAACAAATGAATAAAGATCACAATGTGCCTAGCATTTCAAGTTTAGGTTTACATCTTCATAAACTTTGTGAATTCATAACTATTAGGTATGTAATTTAACTCTTGGAACTGTATAAAGTATCCATGTCAGAAACTCAACTCCTGGGTAAGGGTACATGATATCGGACGTTCTAGTGGACTAGAAAACATATTCCTTTTTGAGATCTGACTAGAAAACATATTCAATAATCCAAGTTTGTCACAGAACTATGCCTTACACCATTATAGTTATCCATGGAATGCTCTATGATACCTTTTAAACGTCATTCACCCTATAGATTAGAACTTTTGCATCGCCGTGTCCTTGTGGGACTAAGATGAATCCGAAACTAAACACATACCTGCTATGATTGTGCTAAAAAATGAGTGCATGTGACCTTTACATGGGAATGAGATGAACTGGAAAGTAAACACATACACCTGAGTGCATGTGACCTAGCAGTCTATAGGTGTTCTTGATTTTTCCCTAATTTTACCTAAATGCCGGGATAATTTTGGGGTATTATTTCTGCATTAGCAGGTCCTTGGGGTCCTACATCTTGGTGGGGTCGACCACCACCATCACTGCCTCCTTGGACCTACTCTTCCCCAGGAGCATTTGCCTATGATTCTTCACTGCCACCACCAATGGCTAGTAGCTCAGCCACCTCGAGTGAAAATTTTCAGAGAGGAATCATTAAGCCGCCAACAAAACTTTCCCTGAAGCACCATCAACTGTGGGCAGCTCAAGTATGGATATCCTTTTGGTGGTAAGAATGGTGCTTCTATCAATCTAGTGGGTAGCATCAATGACAAAATGTTTAAGTGGAATTCAGGTACTCAATCTGCAGTTTGTGGAAGAGATTTGATTTAACGTTAAGTCTGAGCAATATTACGATGATGGTAATGTTGTCGGAGGAGGGAGTTCTGTTGGCAAATGGAGTTCTGGAAATGATGAGTCTGCTGCTATAGGAGTTCAAAATCCCGCAGTAGAATCTGGCAAAGATGAAGACAATGATGAAGAGATGGACGACGATGATAGCTCTAGTGCTGAAGATATTGCCTAAAATGTTTTGTTACAGATTTCAAGCCAAGCGGGTTGCATCCGTTTAGTAGCAAGTGACATGATTTTATCTGTTTCTTTCCTTCTGTTTCAGTCACATAAGTTTTGCATTTTGCCATTCTCGGATTATGACTGTAGGTTTAGCTGATGATGTGTATTCCTGGCTCAGTTGGGTTCTCTTCATGTAAAGAGTCAGACCCAAAATTTTGTGCAGGAGCTGGATTTCTTGTTCTCTCTCTCATATAATCCTGTCAACAAGATATAGTAATAGGTATGTTACTATTGACAACAAACATCCATTTCAAGGCACTGTCAACAAGATCAAAATAATGTATATACACATTTTTTTTAGAGATATATTTTGAAATACATTTGTCCTATATTTAAAAGCTCCACTATACATTTTTTTGGCTAATAGAAAATTAGAAATTATAAAATATTACTGTACCAACCAACTAAAGGCCCAAAAAAAAAAAAAATTAAATTGCAAGCAAAACCCTCTCTCCGATTAGCTGAGAGGAGATAACGGGACCACTCTTAACCAAGTACCTAACCCAACCAAAGTGTTTTTAGGCCAAATTCAAAAACACCCATTGAACTATCATCCAGAATCACTTTCACCCCTAAATTAGATTTGTATATGCTTTCTTTTTTCCTTTTCCCCTAATTATTGCCTTTTTTATGTTCATATATTTTGTTAGCATATGGGTTTGTGCATCTTTTTTTTTTTCTCTTCTTCTGTGTTTGGGTTTTTTATTTATTTATTTGGGTTTGTTTTTTTTTTTGCCTTTTTTTTTTTTTTTTAAGGGATTTTGGATGGGTGTTTTGGAAAATATAATCTATTTAGATTATTTTTTTTGTCTTTATTCACAATTTTTTTTTCTTTTGCATTTGTTAGTTTGCGTCAATTGTTTGTGGTTGTCTCGACGAGAGGATTCTAAAGAGTAAAAAATTATTAACCATACTAAATTTTTTTTTAATAAAGACAAATAATCCAATGATATTGTTTTTCTAAACACACTCATAAATAGTTTGGCCAACTTCATTTTCAACTTTTCATTTTTAACTCTTTGGTTTTTTGGCTTTTTAAGTTATGGTCAGAATGTATTTTGAATCTAGTGGGAGTGGTTGAAATGTGTAAAATACATTTTTCAACAGGAGAAAGTGTTTGGGAGATATGTGGGTTTTTTTTTTTCCTTTTTTTTTTTTTTTTTAGGGGATTTTGGATGAGTGTTTTGGAAAATATAATCTATTTAGATTATTTTTTTTTGTCTTTATTCACAATTTTTTTTTCTTTTGCATTTGTTAGTTTGCGTCAATTGTTTGTGGTTGTCTCGACGAGAGGATTCTAAAGAGTAAAAAATTATTAACCATACTAAATTTTTTTTGAATAAAGACAAATAATCCAATGATATTGTTTTTCTAAACACACTCATAAATAGTTTGGCCAACTTCATTTTCAACTTTTCATTTTTAACTCTTTGGTTTTTTGGCTTTTTAAGTTATGGTCAGAATGTATTTTGAATCTGGTGGGAGTGGTTGGGAGAAATGTGTAAAATACATTTTTCAACAGGAGAAAGTGTTTGAGAGATATGTGCATAATATATTTTGTAGGTTTTTTTTGTTAATCAAAATGAGAAAAGTGGAAAATGAGAAACCAAAAAGCTCCTCCTAGCCACTTTTAGCTTCTCCTCTCTAATGTCAAATTTTGAGAATGAATTTTGCCTTAATGTGTTTTGTGTTTGGATAGTCAAACATCCAAAACTTAAAAAAGAAGAAGTTGAAAATGTGAAAAGTTGTCGGCCAAACAGGTCCTTACTACTGGTTTTTAAGCTTAGGCTGTGTTTGGAACTTGTGGAAGAGAAGGGAAACGGAAGAGAAAATTAAAAAAAAAAGGGGGAAAAAAGAAGGAAATGGCAAAGAAATGTCTTTGTTTCTTTTGTTGATTTTGTAAAAGAGAAAGGAAAAGATGCTTGGTAGGGTACATGAAAAGAAAACATGAAATGGAACATGAAAATGCATCTGACGGGTGAGATTCACTGAAAAGAAAACATGAAATGGAACATGAAAACGCACCCCGTCGGATGCGTTTTAATGTTCCATTTCATGTTTTCTTTTCATGTACCCTACACTTTTCCAAAGGGAAATCTGCACTCATGGGACGTACCAGGTGAATCTCACCCGTCAGATGCGTTTTCATATTCCATTTCATGTTCCCAACAATTTTCCAAAAGGAAATATGCACTCATGGGAGAGAAAAGAAGAGAAAAAATAGTTGATTTTCACTTTCTTCTCCTTCTCCTCCTTTTTTGTTTCTTGTTCTACTTAGAAACCAAACAAATGAGAGGATTTTTTTTTTTAAACTTTCTCTTCTTTTTCACTTATTTACCCAACTTTCAAACATAACCTTAATAACTTGAGTTGGGTTGGACATTATCTCCTCTTAGGGGTGTTTTCCAAATGATTTTATAAGATAAAATCTAATTTTGATAAAATTTAGTTTTTATGGAGTGTGATAAAATCACATTTGTCTTTCCAAATGATAAAATCTACTTTTGATAAACTCCACCCAATGCCTTTATTTGATAAGGAACAGGGCATCGTGTAGTGCAGTGCCGCACTACAGAGCTGCAGTGCGTCCGTTTGATAAAATCTACTTTTGCTTTTATCATTTGAGAATGACTTTTCATAAAATCTCTGATTTTATCTGACAAAATCAGTTGAGAAATAGAATCAATAAGAGCATCTCTAATCCCTTTTTTAAAACCTAATTTGAGTCAAAATTTGAGTAAAAACTTATTTTGGATATGTGCACTCCAATGGCAAAACAAAATTTTTACTAAAAAAAAGGCTTATAATGGCAACATGGAAAATAGAAGATACTCCATAAGATTAAGCCTTGAAAAAGTGGGTAGAGGAAATGGCTCAAAGCTTAAATTTCTCCTAAATGGGGTAGAGAAATGGGCAAAATTCATTTTGGATAGAGAAATGGGTATACCATTGGAGATGAAATTTTGCTCTTTTTAACCTATAAAAGGATTTAAGTGAAGAAATGAGTAATGATTGGAGATTCTCTAACCAATAGGTAGAGGTGCACACCGGCCAAGTAGCCCACCCAACCCGCCCATCCCAGTCCGAACTCTTTAGGGTTTGGGATATAAATTTAGGCCCATTAGGTTAGAGTGAGGATATTTTAAGCCCCATTAGTTAATAGGTTGGGTTTGGGAAAATCCTCAAAACCCAACCCCGCCCCGCTGGCCCAAATAGAATATTATTGTTTTTAAAAAAATATATATATACTTGTATGATTATGTTTGGTCCCGTAGAAAACTAGAAGTCTCTGCTTAGGATTTTCTCTTTTAGGGTTTTCTTTCTCGAAGAGAGACACATCTCTTCTTATTGAAGAGTAAGTTTCATGTTTGTTTTATTCTCTTCAATTTCTTTATGCTTCTCCTTTTATCTTTTGGGTGATATTTAATTAATAGAACTATATATTTTTATGGGTTTGTTTTTATAGTATTTCGAGCAAACAAAACTTTAAGTGTTGCCGGTTGTGATTAATTTTGTGATCGTTGTGTTTGATTTCTTTATGTTTTTGAAACTACATTATAGAAAAATAAATGAGCTTATTGGGTGGGCTTGGAAAATAAAACTTTAATTGGACTAGGTTTGAAAATATAAAATGAAGCCCAATTATTTTTAGGCCTGGCTTGAGGATTGAGGAAGCACAAGTGTCGTTAGCATATACTATAAGCCCGGTCCGAATTCGGCCCCACCCGAGGTATTTGCACCCCTACCGGCTACCATTAGGCGAGAGAGGGTCGTTTTGCACCGTCGATTCGTGTGAACTGTGAAGGGTATGATTTTTTTTTTTTGAACGGGAGTGAAGGGTTTGAATTTTTTTTTTTTGATCGGGGAGTGAAGGGTTTGATTGGCCAAGGAAAAAACACACAAAGCGAGAGAGAGAGAGAGAGAGAGAGAGAGAGAGAGTCTTCAATCGTTTCAGAAGTCGGGGGAAGAGAGAGGTGACGAAAATTATGGCGTCGGCGATTGCAAGATCTGTACTCCGGACTACCCTACGCGGTGGTGGCCCACGGGCTCCTGCTTCCAAGAGAACCTTTTCTTCCAAAGGCCACCACGACGACGCCTGTATGCTCTCTCTCTCTCTCCCTCTCCCTCTCCGTATAGGCATATCACATATCTATGGGTATAGTCGCTCAGAAGCCACTTTTATATTACCGATCTGATTTCACTGCTCATCTTTTTCGTTTGACCATGAATCTAGGGGTTTTGATTTCCTTTGCTGAATGTCTGATTGCATGTTTGTGACGAATGAAATGTTGATACGATCTGATTCTATGCATTGATGTATTCGAAGGGCGGATCAGTATTGCAAATGTGGGAAATGTGAAGTACACGAATCACTATAGCTAGAGATTATGAGATTCATTGGATAAGGATCTAGTTTTGATATGCTTGTGAAAGGTTGAACTTAAAGTGACTCCACATACAATAATTATGTGAGGAAACTAACCCTACAATTTATTCTCTCTGTTTGGATAACTTGGGGCATCCTGGCTAGCTTATGCACATCTCGATTAATCACTGGTGGACCAATCCCACCTTCATCTAGTGGGCCTCCCCGATTGAAGGCGGGGCTAAGCCCCGTATGGACTGGCACCAACACCTGGGAGGTTTCAAATCTAAAAACTTTTGGAGGGTGCAAGCTCCTAAGTCCTAGGTCATAACCACCAGGCCAACCCCTTGGGGTTACTAACCCTACTATTAACTTCCTGTGGAGTTTCTATGTGATCTCACTGAAAATATCGCTCCTTTCTTGTTGGACCACTTCTATTTTATTTTTGATTGGCTCGTTGGACCAGTTAGATTGATTAGCCTTCAACTTTTCATGGTATATTTTCTGATGTAGGGCATGCAGGGCCTAAAATCAATTATTGTTTATAGTATGTAGAAGTGTATGTTAGGCTTATACTCCTTTTCTCAAGGATTTGGCTACTCGCATCTATGCATGTCAATGTCTATCTGTTAGTTACTGGTATTCATTTGTATATGATGTGTTTTGTAACCAATTGTACCTTGGATTTTTCTTTGAAATGTATGCTACATGTCCTACGCAAATGGATCCAATGATATATTACAACACTTGGCAATGTTAGACGCTAATTATTTAAATATCCCCAAAATGTGTCAAGCACAGGTTATAAATTTGCTCTTCATTATGTCAAGTGGTACTTTTAGATTAATTTTATTCAATCGCTTCATTTCCAGCAGAGGAAAAGAAAGGCTCCATTAACTTGTGTAGAATTTTGGTTCCATGTATAGTATGCTATTTTGATGGCTGCATTGTTTTCTTCTCAGATGAAACGGCAAAATGGGAGAAGATAACATATGTTGCCATTGTCGCTTGCACTGCTTTTGCAATCTATAACCTTTCAAAGGGCCATCCTCATCATGAAGAGCCTCCTGTAAGCTTTTTTTGGGCCCATCTAAATATCTCCAATTGGTCCACTCGCCCTTGAATAATTATTGCAATAGAATGGTTCATCAGATGAATATGTTGAAGTGGACACTGACAAATTTTTGCCTTTATCATGTTTATGGATTTATGCCTTGTGTGTACGGGCACGCACGCGTGCGTTCTATTTATGCTTCATTTTATTATTTCCTGTTTCCTTACAAGGCATTTATGTGAATACAGGCATACTCATATTTGCACATTCGCAACAAGGAGTTCCCCTGGGGTATGTTCGCTGTACCTTAGTAAAGACTTGAATTTAATGGTCATTTGATTTCTTTTTGTACTAGCATTATCAATTGATTTTCTCCTTTTTGGTGCCTTTTAATACAAACTCCACCAATATATGATTGGTATTTCAAGTTTGAGAAAAATGAAGTTCTCTTTTGATTTAATTGTGTATTTGTGTTCCTGCATTTGACATAAAAATTGGAAATATAGTTGGTTGACTTGTCTTTTGTGGATAGATAACATAAATAGGGGTATGCATGGAGGGCAATGATTAAACTTGAGGGCCTAGCTCTGATGACATTGAAAACACATTGCGCCATGTTTTCTATTCATATTAGAGGGACATGACATAACTTTATTGGGCTGATGATTGTGGGTGTGAGTGGCAGAGGCGAGCATTCCGGAAATATGGCGGGTGGTACAACAGTGCTCAAGACCACTGAAGGTGGAGGAGGAGGATGAGAGAGCTCGGGCCAGCCATAGAGAGAGAGGGGGATGGTAGTGGAGAGTGGTCGACAAAAATATTAATGTTTGCTCAATGTGCCTTCAATAGGTGTATTGAGTCTACTAATTGTCAACTTCTCTTATATATGACCCTTAGGGGAGGTTTTCCTCTTTGAGTCCAAGTTTTAGTAGCATGAAGCGGGTGCGGGAGCGGGGGTGGGGGAGCGGATGATCATAGAAGTGTGGGAGCGGGGGTGGGGGAGCGGATGATCATAGAAGTGTGGGAGCGCTGTCGGGAGCGTGTAGGAAAAATTATTAAAATTATAATTTTTTCAATGTTTTTTATATAATTTTTTTAATGTTTTTATATAATTTTTTCAATGTTTTATATATAATTTTTTCCTCAGGGGTCTAGCAATTTAAGAAGAGAGGGAGTAACATTTAAGTAACCAACAACAACTAAAATTTATTTGTTTGTTTCTCTGTTATTCATTTTGGGGAAAAGGGGGGAATAATACTATCAAACTCCATTTAAAATTTTTTGGCTCATATACTCCATTTAAAATTTTTTGGCTCATATACTATCAAACTCCATTTAAAAAATTTTGGCTCATTTTTCGTTGTTCCTCGTGGAATGCAACCAGCCATAAATAGGAGGAATAGTTAGTTGGAAAAGGAATCCAGCTTTTACAAATAAACTTTAAGACTTTACAGATGTCAAGCAACCCAGCACGATCAGGAAAAAATTAAAAAAAGGCTACACAACCCAGCAAATGACTTCCTCTGGTCTTTACGACTTCCTCTTTCTTTCTTGGTTTCTCCCCTCTTTCACAACCCAGCACCACTCTGAAAGACCGACGACGGTAAAATCAGAGATAAAGCCGGCGATTGGAGGAGACGACGACCGTGACAAGGAGCAACAGTTCAATCGGGGACAAAACGGCGACGGTGACGACGACTGAGACTAAAGGAATCAACGTCGGAACTGCAAGGAATGACGACGGCGCCGGAAAAAAAGTACGCTCCCATCTTCCTTTGGAGCGTGATCCCGTCGTTCCCATCTTCCTTTGGAGCGCGATCCCGTCTCATGGGTATGCGTTTCCATGGCGTTTTGGAGCGAGAAACGAGGAATCGCGTTTCTCGGGGAGGAGCGTTGCCAAGTGAGGCGTTTCCTGCAACTAAGGTCCAAGTTCAGGCCTTGGGCTTGTATCATGGAACCAACAAACTCTATTTGGGTGATACATGGAGGTCTGTATCATATGACCGAGTAAGGTGGTAGGCATGATACGGACTCGAGGTGTCAAATGGTAGGTATAATACTTATTCTGAAGTGTCCGGATGTTGATCAATGCCTCCTCTCTCTAGGACCAGTCAAGTTAGAGCTCATTGGGGGCGGTCTCATCTTTTTGACAAACCCCTTGCTCTAATTATGATACCACCTCGTCTTTGACCTTCAAATTCTACACATGGCTTGAATAATAAAATGCCTTGCTTTACTGGTCGGGGGTGCATGGGACAATATTAAGCCTTTTGTGGTGGCGGGATCTAATCCCGGCACCTCATCTTAGTTCCATTCGAAAACATCATCATACTCCCTAAAGAAATTAAGGAGGGAGTTCTTTCCTTCTTGTGGGAGGTCTTTGCAGATGAAGATTGGCTTTGCCAATTTGCCGTTATGGTAACTCTTTCTTTTAGGAACGAGGTCCGTCTTGCAAGCACTTCGAAGACGCTTTTAACTCTTGGGGCTTGTATCATGGAATCAATAGAGGCTATATAGGTGATACATCAAGGGTTGTATCATATGGCCCAATTAAGTGGTAGCTATGATACGAACTCTGAGGTACCAAATGATAGGTATGATACTTCTTCCAAGGTTTCGGATGTCGGTCATCACCACCTTTCCCTAGGACCGGTTAAGTTAGAGCTCGCCGCGGGTGGGCTTATCCTTCTTGAAAAACCCCTTGCTCTAGCCTCCAAACCACACGCCTCTTTAGGTTTCGAGCGGGGTACCAAAGCCCCCCTCCCAACCTAGGGTGGCGTTGAAGTCGCCATAAATTATTTGTTCAGGGCAAGTGGAGTCCAAATAGCTCCATATGTAATGGCTTTAGAGCGTAGGCGAAGGACTATTGAGGATGCCCTTAAAGATTCAATTTGGATGTCCCCTCCCTTCGGGGAAGGTTGCATCCTTTTTTGTATGGTCCTTCCCTCCGGTAGAGGGTGTATTCTTGGCTGGATCTTTGCTTGGGTGTAGTGTTTCCAAATTGGGATACGTATTGTGTATTGGTTTTTTTCATTTTATTTATCATAGCGGGATACATATTCACCATCGCGTGTCATAAGATTTGTTAACCGTAATTAAAAAATAATTATACTTGATAACACTGTGCTTATATTACAAATTTTTTTTTCAAGATACAAAAATTTCGAGTCTCTCGAGCTTAGTTGCATGAAGCGGGAGCGGGAGCGGGAGCGGGGGGGTGCGGGGTGCGGAGGCACCTAGAAGTTCCCAAGGTTGGGAGCGCTTAAGGAGCGTATATAGATTATATGTAAATATGTATATAAACAGTCCCGATCTCCTAAGGGATTCCTTATTAAAAATTTGGTGCGGACCTAGCCTTTTTTCAACTTTCCGGATCAAATTTTGACAATCCGAACCGCTCAATGTTTTTAAAATGCGTTTTCCAAGGTCCACGCGGGAAATCTAAAAAAAAAAATACCCGGAAGGGCTTGATCCAAACGGTTTTCGATAAAACTGTACATATGTACAGTTTTATCGAAAACTGTTTGGATCAAGCCCTTCCGGGTATTTTTTTTTGACGAATCTTCACGTAGGCCCTTAAAAACGCATTTTAAAAACATTGAGCGGTTCGGATCATCAAAATTTGATCCTGAAAGGTGAGGTCCGCGCCAAATTTTAATAAGGGATCCCTTAGGTGATCGTTATCCTGTATATAAATATCTTTAAATAATTAACCATTGAAGGAAAAGTGATACTTATTGAAAAAATTTCCTATCTTAAAGGGTAAATTTTTTGGAAGTTAGATATTTTCAATTTGCAAAACTTCTTGACTCATATGATTTTCATATTCTTATTTCCACACCTTTAAAAGTATGAGAATAATTGCTTTTTTTTTTGGATAAATGAGAATAATTGCTTTACTAGCCCGATAAGCTCCCATCCTAGTTAGGAGCGAGCTCCCATCTTGGGAGCGCCGATTCGAGCTCCCGTCTTGGGAGCGCACCCATTTTAGAAGGATCTTGCAACTAAGCTCTCGAGTGGGGTTTATCACACTTAGGCTTCTTGGTGCCGCAGTCATGGAAAGAAAAGAAGTGACCTTATATTTTTTAAGGCAAATTATAATCAAAGTATGGTTATTTGTGTTATTCAAGTCTTGCGTTGATGTTGGATTTCTTTCAAACGGTTTGAAAGTCGCCAAAATTTGATAAATTAATGTGTTCGCCTGTTCGGGGTTTCACTTATTAAAATAAGGCTCGACTTTTGCCCAATAAATAGTTGTAGCCTTGTAGGATACGTACCAACTCGGGATACCTCTAAAAATCGTAGGATATGCCATCGTAGTGTAGGATTTCTATACAACAAGGATACATGGTGGGATACGTCTAGTTTTTCGGAGGAGATTATACGAATCGTAGGATACTTATCCTGTATTATAGGTTTTTAGCAACTATGCTCAGGCGCAAGATGCCGAAGGCGACCTCGCTCATTTGCCAGGTTTGATTGGTTGCCCAAAGGGATATCTGATCCGATCAACTGCGCAAGCCGTACCGCGCTAGCGCGCATACACTTCCTCTATGAACGAGACTCCATCCAAATCTGCCACTCGTTTGGGCGACATCTTCTTTTCTATAAACACCCCACCGCTGATTAATGAACTTTGCCAGTTTTCACCTCCGGTGCGCGGGCGATCCAACATCTGGGTGCTACACCTCCTTACAAGGTCGCCGCCTCCGGGCATTCACCTCCAGACACTTAACCAGCGGATGAACTCTTGGAGATGGCTCGCTCGGATATGGTGGGTATCCGCCGGTGGTATGAAATGGGTTTGGTGCATATTTCATGTTGTAGGGGCCCACCACTGGATACCAACAATGGTCTATAGTTTTAGGTAGAAACGTACATTGATTGGTCATATAATTATGCAGTATACTTTAGAGTGCGAACTTATGACGGAAACCTTATTTGTGGTGCCATTTTGTTGTGAATGGTTGCCATATGACCTGTTCTATTTGCAATTTTGAACAATGACTAATAAAGTAGCTAATAAAAGTACTTCCATTTTGGGGGGCGACGTGGCCTATCATTTTGAGATGCCCGGAGGCGACCTTGTAATGAGTGTAGTGCCCAGATGTTGGGTCCCCCGGAGGAACTCTTGGAGATGGCGTGCCCGGATGTGGTATTAAAGCTGGTTGTATGAAATGTTCTGGTGGGATATTTCACATGGTAGGGGCCCGCCACCGGATACCAACAATGGTATATAGTGTTAGGTAGAAACGCACATTGATTGGTCATAGAATTATGTAGTGTACTGGAGAGTGCGAACTTATGACGGAAACCTTATTTGTGGTACCATTTTGTTGTGAATGGTTGCCATATGACCTGTTCGATTTGTAATTTGAACAATGACTAATAAAGTAGCTAATAAAAGTACTTCTATTTTGGGGGACGACATGCCCTATCATTATGAGTTGTTCTGATGGTGGCATGAGGTATTGTGTTATCAATTAAGACTTGTGCATGTACAAACATTCAGACTTGAATTATGAGAACCTATGTTGCACCGACACAGACAAGAACCGACACTTCGACATGGGAATTTTGAAAATTAGAGGGCACAACGATTGGGATACGTATTCCATTATCTTAATGGAAAAGTAAAAAAATAGGTTTCTAATCACATCGAATATACCTTGAATCATATTTATGGGAAATGATTTTCACACTCCGCTCTTATTCATTTGCACTTCCTTTTTTGTCTTTATTCACAATGAATTTACTCAACTACCCTGACCTATTGAGTCACTTTTTCCATTTGAAGGGCAATTTGATACAGAAAAAAGAGAGCGCCAATGGATAAAAAGGGTGTGTGAACATCATTTTCCTTTATCATAATATCATTCACAAAAGTATTTCAACAAAATAATTTCATCACCCGTCACTCAAAAATCTATGATTTCCCTTAGTTGTAGTTGAGTTTAATATTTTGGTTAATACCTCCAACTTGTTTCGCAAGTGTCTCGAGAGTGTCAAGAGCATTATTTAGTGTGTCCTAGAGTGTTCAAGTAAAAAAAGTTGAGAAAAAATAAAGCACTTTGAATTTGAGTGTTGAACGGATGTCCGGAGGGTGTCGGTTTCCGACAAGTGTCCGACACCGGTACGTGAATTTCGACAAAGTGTCGGTACAAAATGTGATCCAATCTAACTGGACAACATGACCAATCTGGGCAACTTGATGTTACCACTATATTTGGTTTGTGATTTGTGGCTTGGTTTGGATAGCGGATATCCAGTCAGCCTGGTGTGTCTGGAGCATTAATGAATGTAAATTGTGATTTAGTGGAAAATATGCAGTATGCACAGGCTTGCAACCGATAGAGTTTTGATGTTCAGAATGCCTGCTGATTCATCCATGCTAAACTTGATCATTTTGTTCGATAAACAAATAAGCTTGCCTTTATAAAGCTTACCTCATGAAGGGTACTTGGGCTCTAATTGAGTCAGTTTGAAGTAGTTATAGGCATGGTTAAGGCTTTGTGAAATTGATTTTCACACCCCCTAAATTGATATCCACTCCCTTTTTTGTCTTTTAGTGAAACTTTTACACATAAAAATTTCACTAGAAGGCAAAAAATGGGGTGTGATGTGTAAAAGTTTCACTAAAAGACAAAATGGGGTGTGGATATCAACTTGGGTGGTGTGGAAATCACTGCTATAAATGTATGTATGTATGTATATTAGTACATGTTATCTTAATATACATATTATCCTACATAAATAGTTGTATTTTTGCAGTATAATTACAGATGTAACCTGACCGTACGTGTAAGCTATAATGTGTTTTTTCAGGTTTGACGTATCGCCGTATCTGTACTGTATACTCTTGCTTTATATGGTATAAGGTATCTAGTGATTCTAGTTAAGTAACTAGGGCCCGCTATTTCCCAACCTACCCCCAACCAACTCCAAGCTGTTCTTGTCGTTGGAATTTCTTAAATTAGTTGCTTGTCTTTGTTAGGGTACCATCGGAAAACTAAATACTGAAAGGTCATTTTCATTGTTTGAACAGTTAATTGCTGGATTCTGTAACTCTAACTTGGAATGCAAATTATATATTTATCTTCCATATTGGTATAGGCCTAGGGTATTTGGAACCTACTAGGTTTCATAGTCCTTTGCTCTTTCAATGGTCCTAGTTGTGAGAACAATGTTGTAGCCTGTAGGTGACGATTGTACCATTTTCCCACCTCTGAACTGTCTAGGTTTCAGTTTCACGTTTTTCCATTGGTATTGGCCGTTAGCGACGATAACCTTGTGTGACTGTGGGAGCTTGTAGTTGTCGGAAGGCTGCTGTTTGTGAAAACAAAAGCTTCTGCTGCATTAACTGATCCCTTACTACTGAGCAAAAGCATGAGCTACGGGCCTTATAAATTATAATTTCTCACCCTATTCTTACTGGGAAAACTAGTTTTGAAGTGGTAAGAGAGTTTTTATTGAAACATCGATTGTGTGAGGTTTCAACTGTGTATTTACTTGTATAATTACTCTCTGGTTTGAGTGACGATGCATTATCCTTTCTGTTTGCGTCAATGTAATATTCTGTTTGCTAGCACCAACTCTACAAACATACATTTACACTCTTTTTTTCTTGCACCTCCTATGAAATGCACAGGTCCTGATGGTCTTTTCGAGGTGAAGCATCATTGATCCTTGAAGGCAGGCAATAAATGTCCTTCTACCTAGGAATAATGATTGCTCAGTTCTGTCCAGTTTGTGTCATCTGGCATTTTACTCTTTGAGACAAAGATCTCTATGAATTCATTGTCTGGAATTTGGATTATAGAGTCATGGGATTTGGGCTGGGTGTTACTTTTTGTTCGTAATTTGTGGTTCATCTTCTGACTCGTTTGTCATACCCTGCTTGCTGCTAAATAAGGATTTATGAATTGGATTTGATCCTGATAGTTATATAACTTAGGAGTAGAATTTTGTAGTCTGGTTGCTGTATGTATGATTGGTCATACAGAACTTAATAAGAGCTCGAAGGTCATAATAGGGAAGCAGTCACCTGGATTTCCAATAATTGACATTTACACAAGGACTCCCCAGAACCCCCTATTTCCAAACCCCTGCTGTGTGATCAAGTTAAGAAACACTGAATACGTACCTGTGGACAGTGGTGGACGCAGGACTTGTGTCAAGTAGAGGTCGGATCACGTGTATTTTCGTACTTGTAAAAAAATACTAGTATTTTGTAAGTATTTATCGCTACTTGTGAGGTCCGAAGAAAGAGACGATATAATGTGCATGCGCGTAGACATAGTTTAATTTTATACAAGCAACGTAAAAAATGACTGATAACTTAAAATTTTGAGGAGTTTTTACCCCACACAGAGATTTTATGATTTTTTTTCACTCAAGGGACTTACAGGGGCTAATCTCATAGGATTTTTCTTAATTTACCTGAAAAATTAGTATAATACGTGAGAATACTTTGAGTTGTGCAAGGCCAGGGCCCTCCCTTGCACCCCTTGGTACCGACCCTGCCTGTGGAAACTTTAGGATCACAAATTGAGTAGCAGCTGGGTGAGAGAAATGTACTCCCTCCGTCCCTTTTTAAATGTGTTAATTCGTAAATCCAACTTATTAAAGAAACATCATCATTACACCTTTCACATCAATTTTTTCCTCCATTTTACACTTTTTCACATCAAATTTTACCTCCACTTTTTAAAATTATCCTCCGCTTTTACCCATTTAATTCTTTACCCACTTATTTTTCAAAATGGCAAAATGATAACTGTACAAATTTTTATCCATTAATTTTTCAAACCACACACTTATTTAGGGACAACCAAAAATGGAAAGTTAAACACTTAAAAAGGGACGGGAGAGTATTGACCAAGCTGCCTGGTAGTCGGCTTTAATTTGAAATTTTGAATATTCTACATTGGAGTGTAGATGGAGTACTGAACACAATTTACAGAGTATGTAATACAGGAAAATTTGTTCAGGATGTTGGCGACGGGGAATTTTTCTTTTGAAAATTTTATTGATATGGCATTACGAATAACAAATACTAGTACCATGCTTCCGAGCTTTAACTGTGTTGAATTCACATTCACGCGTTATAGCATAGAGCATGGAAGAAAGCAACAAAGGTTACGAAACACACTTATTAGCTTTGCTTGTGTTCTTTGCAACTGAAAAGATGGAAAAACGAATCGAAAGAAAAAGAAAAGTACAACAGAAGGAAATGGAACTAATGACAACAAGTGACCACTAAGCGACTTCATCAGCATTGTTGTTGTTTCCTTCACCTTTGTCTTCTGCTAAACTTCCCACATCCTCAGTAGCATCCGTCTCTTGTTGTGGGATTGAAGAATCAGAGAAATAAACTGGATCACGCGGAGTGCTCTCACCGTTGTCGTTCCCATTTGAAGAATCCTCTTGCGGGACTGAAGAGTTAGAAGTGTTGTCATTCTCGTTTGAGGAAGCCTCTTTCTCATCTTGGGGCACTGAAGAGGTAGAAGAACTGTCTGACTCACTTTGGTTCCCATATGCATTTTGACTTCTGCCGGAGGTTGCATCATTCTCTTGAACTTCAGCCCCATAATTGTTATTAGACTCATCTTGGTTCTCACGTGCATTTTCACCTCTGTCGGAGGTTGTATCATTCTCTTGAGCTCCAGGCCCAGAATTGGTATTAGACTCACCTTGGTTTCCACGGGCATTTTCACTTCCGTCGGAGGATGTATCAGTCTCTTGAGCTCCTGCCCCAGAATTGGTATTAGACTCACCTTGGTTCCCACGTGCATTTTCACTACCGTAGGAGGATGTATCACTCTCTCTAGCTTCTGCCCCAGAAGTATTAGACTCACCTTGGTTCCCACGTGCATTTTCACTACCGTCGGTGGATGTTTCATTCTCTTGAGCTTCAGCCCCAGAATTGGTATTAGACTCACCTTGGTTCGCACGGGCATTTTCACTTCCGTCGGTGGATGTATCAGTCTCTTGAGCTTCAGCCCCAGGATTGGTATTAGGCTCAACTTGGTTCCCACGTGCATTTTCACTGCCGTCGGTGGATGTACCATTCTCTTGAGCTTCAGTCCCAGAATTGGTATTAGACTCACCTTGGTTCCCACGTGCATTTTCTCTTCCGTCGGTGGATGTACTAGTCTCTTGAGCTTCAGCCCCAGAATTGGTATTAGACTCACCTTGGTTACCACGTGCATTTTCACTTTCGTCGGAGGATGTATAACTCTCTTGAGCTCCTGCCCCAGAATTGGTATTAGACTCACCTTGGTTCCCACGTGCATTTTCACTACCGTCGGAGGATGTATCACTCTCTTGAGCTTCTGCCCCAGAATTGGTATTAGACTCACCTTGGGTCCCACGTGCATTTTCACTTCTGTCGGAGGATGTATCATCCCCAGAATTGGTATTGGACTCACCTGGGTTCCCATCTGCATTTTGACTTTCATCGGAGGTTGTAGCATTTTCTTTAGCTTCCTCTTCAGTATTAGTATTAGACTCCATGTTTTGAACTGCATTCTCATTCTGATTCTCATTTGTGATTGCAGAACCGTTTTCTGTCCATTCTGCTGTGTTGTTGTTTTCATTCTCCTCGTTTGAAACAGCAGAATCCATGCTATTTGAAGAATCTGAGGGTACTCCATTTGAATCTGGGTACGGGTTTTTGCCCGCATTCTCAGTTGTGGAAGGAGTTGAATTTGATTCAGATATTTCCTCGCTTGAAAGTACTGTTTCCTTTCCTTCATTTTCGTCTTTCAGACCAGTCTGCGACTTGTCATCGTTAGAAACTGCATTTTCCTCTGCTTCATTTTGGTTTTTCGCAAAATCAGATGTATTAGAATCATTGTTCTCCTGCTGGTTTTCATCAGGTTCTGTCGTTCCTCCGGTTTGCGATTCCTTTTGCTCTTCTCTCTCTTCATTTCCTCCACTTGTCTTTTCTTCGCCCTCTTGACTTGGTTTCACTTCACCTCCCTCATTGTCATCCTCATCACTTTTTTCCTGGTTGCCATCGCCAACCTCCTCTTTGCTTTCCTTGTCTACATTTTCTTTGCTCTCGTCGTCTGCTTTTCCTTCATTATTTTCGTTGGTCTCTTCTATCTCCTTTTCGCTAACTGGAATATTACCCCCATCCCCACCTTCCTCACTGAATTTCTCTTGAGCGCGATCAACCATCGCGTCATCTCTTTCTTGTTTTCCTTCCCCTTCACCCTCTAATTCAGGCTTGTTATCATCAATGTTCTGCTGCTGATCTTCTTCTTGTTCATCCACTTTTGGCCTCTGATCCTCAATTATTGATTCCTCTCGTCGAGGATCAAGGTCTTTCCTCCCTAACTTTATAATACCATTCCCATCATCACTCACCTTCTCCGAGACTTTCGTCATAATCTCTTCAGATGTGTGCCGGGCTGGGTAAACCAGCCATAAGCAAACACCAACCAGCACAAGTATCTGCAAAGCATGCTTTACCTTGAAACCTTTAGAGCTGAAGTTCCTTCGAGGTGACATCTCGAATGCGACAAGTTTCGCTAAATTTGAACTTGGATTAGGGCAAAGCACCTGCATAAAAATAAAAAAAAATTTAACCTTTTCAGTACTCCAACTTCTGTTACAGAAAAATCATAAAGATGTTCATTGCCAATTCGGTAGCATAATTTAAATCCTTTCCGTGAGATGGTCTTTGCAAAAGGCTACAAACTAAAATAACCCAACAGCTAACCAAAACCAAACTGGTGCTCAGAAGGCAGTATAGACAAAAGCCCAAATTTTGCAACACAAAATTGTTGTGTCCTAAACTGGTACAGATGGTAACTGAGGGCATGCAACCTCCTTCTCACTTTCCTAATTGCTAGGTGCCTAGGTGATACTGGATGAACAGGGTAAAAAGAATCCCGGGGGTTTGGTCGAGTGGATACGAGAAAGCACTAAGTGCTTGTCCATCATGAGGTCATATGTTCGATTTCCACGGGGCCCAAACATTCCAAACTTTGGGAGGTTTGTCCGGTTGTTTACTTCAGAGTCCCAGAATTAGTCAAGGTGTGCGTTGTTCCGGACATCCGATTATAAAAAAATAGGAAATAAAAAGAGTAATGATGTAGGTTATGGAGTCGTGTATGGGTGTCAAGGTGAATATACAGAAGTGGAACCCTCAAACCTCCAATTAGCATCCATATACAACGTCACGAAGTATATATCTTATAGATCAGACACATATTCTAATACACATGACCGAGGGATAGATAGGCAACTAGTTGTAGAGGGATATATAGGCAACTAGTTGTAGGGCTGTAAATAAAGTGGGCCGTTAGGGAGCTAAGTGAGTTGATCTTAAACCTAACATTACATTCTGCTCAATTAGGCACAAGAACTTAGAGTTTAGATATATAAGGAGCATTTCGTATCGGAACTTAAATATGCATAAACTTATAACTGGTATATTAATAGTGGAGTGTAAACTAATGTATATATGAACATAATGAAAATATATGTACAAATTTTTAGATGTGCGACAAACTTGCATATGTATATTCTCTAAATAAGTATGGATCTATTTATGCATATAATAAAATATTATTGGCACATCTAGACCTAGTATGTGACCAAACCATAGAAGGTCCTAGGGGTGAGAACTTTGACAGACAAGTTAACATGTGTGACATATATTTGAGTCACGTGACTTCTTTCAGCAAAATAAAATACACGTCAAAAGAGAATATTTGGACTGATACAGTCTTTTGTGTCACTATGTATGAGGCTTCCTGCAAAAGCACGAAGTTAATGTCCGTTATTGAAGCAGCCGAAGTAGATTATGAATAGATTCGTTACAACTATAGTTGACTAATAGTAGAAAATTCTAAAGTATAAATTTTTTTAATTTTTTTTTATTGAATTAACTCTATTTGTAATCTAATTGGGTATAAAAATAAATAAAAATTATATGAGGAAGTATTTTATTTTCTGATGCGAAGGATATTGCAAAACAACTCAACAAGCCAAAAAGCCAATGATGTAAAATTCTAAAGTATAAAAAATTTTCATTTTTTTTTATCGTAAAGATCTCTATTAGTAGTTTAATTTGGTACAAAAATAAATAAAAATTTATATGCGGAAGTACTTTATTTTTTTTGTATCAAATTAAAGATTTCTATCAGTACTATAATTTGGTATGAACAAAAATTTAAAATTATGCGCGGAAGTACTTTAATTTTTTATCCGAAGGAATTTCTCGACATGTGCAGTAAATAAAATTCTAAAATATAATATTTTTCATTTTTTTTTATTGAATTAAAGATCTTTATTAGCAGTTTAATTTGGTAGAAAAATAAATAAATAAATATATGCAGAAGTACTTTATTTTCTGATCCAAAGTATATTGCAAAGTAACTCAACAAGCCAACAAAGTAAAATTCTAAAGTATAAAATTTTTCAATTTTTTTTATCGAATTAAAGATCTCTATTAGTAGTATAATTTGGTGC
The DNA here is from genome assembly GCA_016920895.1 of Vaccinium myrtillus. Classification (NCBI taxonomy): domain Eukaryota; kingdom Viridiplantae; phylum Streptophyta; class Magnoliopsida; order Ericales; family Ericaceae; genus Vaccinium; species Vaccinium myrtillus. The sequence goes on from CM029277.1 coordinate 10,918,794, forward strand.
AAACAAAAAATTTAAAATTATGTGCGGAAATACTTTATTTTTTGATCCAAAGGAATTTCTTGAAATGTGCAATAAAGACAATTGGGGACTAAAGAGCAAAAAAATAAAGCTTGGGAGGTAAATATGGAAAAATGGGAAAAATCGTTTTAAAAGACAAGACTGCCCATGGTAAAATTTAAAATAACAATCAGGACAATTGTCAATGCCTACAATTGAAGGATAAAATGGGAAAAATTGGCAAAAAAGTAGTAAGCCATTGAATTGGCTATTGTTTGTATATTGGCCTTTTGTGTCATATTTGAGGTTAATGTGATAATTTTGACTGTTTTTTGGGTCAAAGTAATAAAACGATGTACGTAACTTATAAAATTGGATCGCTCTTAAAATATAAAGGCTTTATATGGTTTGTAGATTGCAAAATATATCCCTAAATTTTTTTCACTGTTTCGTCATCCGTATTTTTTTGTCTTAATGATTTTTTATCAAATTATTTATTTATTTTTTACTTTTTGGATTTATATTGTGTATCCTATTAAAAAAGTAAAAGTTTGTTAAAATGTTTAACAAATTGGCTAAAGATGAAAAATTATGCAATTTTAATTAGAAAAAATGAATAAAGACATATAAGAGATAGCTAGCGATTTACTCCATTTTATTTATTCATTTTAAGGATTCATTGAACAAGGGTTAGTCTGATACAACATAGCCCTGGAGAGATGAAAAATCTTAAATATATTCAAACATTAGACAATTTTAATCATGAATTATTATTATTATTTTTTTGTAATAACCGTTCACACGACACAATGTACACAAAAACTAATGAGTCAGGTTAGGATTTAAAGAATTTTGACAGGAACTCAAGTTACTCAACAGACACGACGTTGATGTTGTATTTTTTTGTGCTTTTAATTTGTTTTTTTTTTCTCCTTGTTGTTAGTTGCTTGCCAAGAGGTCGTCAGTGGCACATGATTGTCCGATCCAAAAAAACCCCAACTGAGGGCTTATTCATCCTAATTTTTTTTTTTAGATTTATGAAATTTTTGGTGGATTAATCATTTATCTCAATAAGAGGAGTCTAAAACATAACCAATTATGACCCAAAAAAAAAAAATCACTAAAGATGAAAAATATCAAACATATTAATTTGGGTCCACATTTTTATACTTTTCTACATGATCCTCTCGTCGAGATGAATAATTAATTCCAAAAATTATGACGAAAATTTAAATAAAAAATTATGAAAAGTAAACACCGAAATTTAGGAAAATTGACTTGTCCTCAAGTTGTAACAAAAAACTAGTTCAAAATACCGAAAATACAGTTTATCGATTGGGAGAATGGCCCCTTAGGTGAGATGTTTGGTTTCGGTTGTGGTGCTGTTACGTCTTTGGTCTTTTAATCTTTGTAGCATTCACCTCAAAGATTAATGATTTTTTTTTGCCAAGAAAAAAAAAAAAGTTTCAAAATATATGTCACAATACGATGTCCACCTATAAATGACTTTATGTATTTGACCTCACATGGATCCGTCCCTACCAATCCCCCAACGTTAGTCCGTTATTTAGGTATCAAAGTCATTTATCGGTGCTTGAATGTTTTTTGTGGATGCCCTTAGGATTTAGCGTACTAGTTTACGGCCGCAAACTATGGATCTTTAAATTGTAACACAATTATGGTATCTAATTTAATCCTATCCTAGAAATCAAGCTCTTCAAGTACCATTCCTTCGTTGACACCCAATAAAATTGAAACGATACGGAGAAGTAACATCTAGCAGATCAAAGCATATCATTTATCTAAGAAAAGAAAAGAAAAGAAAATTGAAGCAAATTCAAATTTAACCAAACTCAGATATTGAAAATCTGATGTAAACGTGTTCATTGACAGGACTGGAATATGGCATTTAAAGATCAATGTAAATTTTCATATTCCATACCTCAAGTTTCAAGACTGGGATAGAACTCTCAAAAGCAAGCAAGCAAGAACTGCTTTCAGTGGCAAAAAGAGATGGAGAGAAGTTCTCCAGAAAAACTTCAATGCTACAAACGAGTTGTACCCGTCCGCCCCCGGCCAGATCCTGCAATATGAATAAACGGTTGGCCTTTCTTTTTTTTGACTTTGGCTGATCACGAAGTGAGAACCCAGATTAAGTAAGTGGTTATTAATACTCTATGCCACTTCAAAAAAAGGGGAAGCCTTCCTTTGCTGGCAAGCAGATTCCAATTAGAAAGGTGAATTGGAATTTTAATTTAGAGAGAGAGAGAGAGAGAGAGAGAGAGAGAGAGAGAGAGAGAGAGAGAGAGATCAGACTCCCATGGTTTTACTTAGAAATATGTTTATCGGTGTCAACGCCAAAACGCCCTTTTAGTGCGCGAAAAGGATTTGACATTCTCATTTGAAGCTTTCTTTTGCCTTTGGTTAATTTACGCTAACCTTTCCCGAGGCCAGGGATCACAAAAAAGTAGTACATGCATGGAAGCACATTGCACACAATCTTTACATACGTATTTACACATACCTCCTTTTGTAAGTACCGGAGAGTTAACAAATTGAGTATAACAGGTACTTTTATCAACAAAGCCCTGAGAGTCATTTCGGTTGGTTGGTAAGTTTGTTATTCACACAAAAGACCAAGGTTGGATTCTTACAAAAGACCAAGGTTGGATTCTTGTTAAGCGCAAAGAAAGAATTTCTTGTTGAAAATGGTGGAGCTACTCAATAGTGCAGGTGCGTGAATGAATTTCCGTTGACAGCAATGGTGGAGCTACAGTCAATAGTGGAGGTGCCAGGGTACCCCCCGTTTTGCTATTTTCCCCATGAATAAATTACAAATATACACCGAAGTTGAAGGATTCTACTATATTTGGCACCCCCACCACACAGGGTCCAAATTCCATTTTTAATTTTATATTAACAAAATATTTCATTGTGCTATTCTTTGCGGTCTATAACCCAATAAGTTGGGCTTTTGTTCTCTTTTATTTCTATTAAAAATACTAAAATGAACTCTTAAAATCTTAACAAAGTGTCAAAAAGATTGAAAAACTGGTTTCCCAAAAATGTGTGGTGAATAAAAGTGTTGGGACACCGCGTGGTGGAGCCCTATGACCACTGAATATATACTTGTAATCACCAGATCAGATGAACTTGTAATTCTGGTGCCTCGGGCAAAATCTCTCCAAAAAAAATCTTTATAAGTCTTTAAATTTTTCGCAAGCATTAGGGTTTTAAATTTTTTCCGTGTTCATTAATTTACTCTAAATTGACCCTCTCATCCGAAGACTCTCATCAAGCATCTACTAATTGACTACAAATTGGGATTTTTTTTTTGTCAAGACGATAACAAATGATATTATTACTCAAAGAGAAAACATCAAGATGAGCACTCATCCCTTGATAAGGGATCAAGTAACCACACAGGTGGGGACTCAGTCCAAAGACTACACCCCGAACCAATTACACATTTTCCAGCTAATAGATGTGCTACCATATTGAGAGATCTAGCGGACAAAACGAAAAATACATGAGTGCAAACATCTACCCAAATTCCACACATCATTAACAATAACTCTCAGCTCTGGGCTAATCTTGACTTGATCAGTAATCATGTTTATAACCAATTGTGAGTCGCTCTCCAGGATAACCACACTCAAACCTAGCTCGAGACCAAGCTGGACTCCTCGTTGAATGGACATAGCTTCTGCAAGTGCAGGACTACCACATCTCGGAAATCTTCCTAAAGCAGCAGCAACAAATTCTCCGCCACATCCTCTAATCACTATCCCATAGCCTCCAACCGACGACTCCTTCTTCCATGTGCCATCCACATTAATTTTCAAAAACCCCCCTTGCTGTCATTGCCATGAAGTCCTATTCTCTCCCACACTTCTCGGACCTGACTGTGCAATCACTTTGTTCGATGCAATATACTCAATCAAACAATCCATCGCTCGCTTGGTTACCACCCTAGGAATTGAAATTTTTTCCTCAAAACATGCCCCATTCTTGCACTTCCATATATACCACAAGATAACAACAACTAAAGAAGAGCACCACATTTTATTTGTAGCATTTTTCCATGTCAAGACCATAAAATCCCAAATAGCAGTAAAGGAATTAAAATGGTGGTTCCCAAAGTCCATTTTAAGTGGTGAGATACTCCAAATCTGTTTTGCCAGTGGGTAAGAGCAAAAGAGATGACCAATTGATTCCTGTTCCTCCCCACAAATTAGACAACTTGGGTCTTTCTCCGATGAAGCCCCCCTCGTCGCGTAGGTAAAATCTCATGAAAATACTTCCATACAAAAAACTGAATTTTCCTCGGAATGTTGAGCTTCCACAGATGCTGCCATCGTTTCTCTGCAATTTCCTCTGTACTAGTGCTCCCTCCATCTCCAGAATTAGGCAATCCCTGGCTTTTTAGATCCATAGCTACCATATAACCCGAGTTAGCCGCATAATTCCCCGTGCGGGAAAAATGCCAAACCAGCTTATCAGACTCATTTGTCCATGAAATAGGAATGTTAAGAATACACCCAACTTGATCACTCTCGAACAAACGATTAACCACATCCTCTTTCCATGCTTTCGTGTTCGGATTAATAAGTTGGTCAACTGTAACAAAATCAACATCATCCATAATCCTCCGAGGTATAAAAGCCCCAGGTTTTGGAATCCAAGGGTCATCATCAATACGAACTGCAGCCCCATTCCCGATGGACCATTGCAAACCGGCTTTTAAACTTTTCCTCCCCTCCCAAATGCTCCTCCAAACCCATGATGGGATGTTTCCTAGCTTTGCCTCCATGAAAGATCCTTCATTAAAATACTTACTCTTTAGCACCCTCGCCATAAGACATCCAGGCAACATCATGATCCTCCATCCTTGCTTCGCTAAAAGCGAGAGATTATAAGCACTGAGACTTCTAAAACCCAGACCTCCCTTAAATTTGTCGCTGCATAATTTGCTCCATTTCAACCAATGCATTTTCCTCTCGGCACCTTTCTGCCCCCACCAAAAGCTAGCCATAGCCGACTCAATCTGATGGCATAACCCTTCTGGAAGCTTAAAACAAGACATTGCATAAGTTGGTAAAGCGAGAGACACAGATTTGAGTAGAACTTCTTTCCCTGCCTGACTTAGCAGCTTCTCTTTCCACCCAGCTAGCCTTTGCAACACTCGCTCCTTTATATAACTAAACAGTTCCATTTTCATCTTTCCAACCTCTGCTTGACGCCCTAGATATTTCCCAAGATCAGCTCGAACTGGAATAACTAGCAAATCACTTAGCTCACGCCTTAAATCCTGCTCAGTATTCTTGCTAAAAAACATTGATGACTTCTGGTAATTGATAAGCTGCCCCGATGCTCTCCGATAATCATTAAGAATAGTGGAAATCGCATGCAGCTCCTGCCTCTTAGCTTTACAAAAAACCACTTTATCATCCGCGAATAAAAGATGACTGATAGACGGGCTACCTCTGCAAATTCGTATCCCATGAATCAAATTTCGCATTTCAGCTTTTTGAAACATCTCGGAGAGGCCCTCTGCGCACATGAGAAACAAATACGACAATAGAGGATCACCTTGCTGGAGTCCACGAGACGGAGTGATGTAGCCTGATACCTGCCCATTAAGCAGCAAAGAGAAGGTAACAGATGAAATACACCCCATAATCCAGCGAATCCATACCTCTGCAAAACCCATTTTTCACATAATAACTTCGACAAAATCCCATTCCAACTTTCGTACGCCTTACTCATATCCAACTTCAATGCTACAGATCGATTGCTACCGTACCTACAGTTCTTCATGTAATGCAAAGCTTCTTGGACAAGAATGGTGTTATCCCCTATCATTCGCCCTCCCACAAAAGCACATTGATTCTCACTAATAAGCTCCGGTAAAAAGCGCTTGAGTCGATTAACCAAAACCTTAGACAACACTTTATAAATTGAATTGCATAAGCTAATTGGACGCAACTGTCCCATATTCATAGGGCATTGCACTTTAGGGATAAGAACAATATGGGTGTGATTGATGCTGCGAAGAAGGTGCCTCGAATATCAATAGCTACGCACAACACCCACAATATTTGACCCAACTACATCCCAATATTTTTGTAGAAAACCCTCACCCATGCCATCAGGACCTGGGGCTTTTCCAGGATCCATATAAAAAACAACAGTTTTAACTTCATTAAAGGAAATGGGTCGAGTGAGAAACCTGTTCATTGGATTAGATACTCTGCGATCAACACATCGAAGCACATCATTGTTATGGCTAGGGAAGAAAAACAGAGAAATGTAGAGAGAGAAAAGAATGGTTCTTGAATTACTTCTTCAGAAATTACACAATGAATACAGAAGTGTTACTTCCCTCCTATTATATGCACTACAACTGATACAACTGAATGTTGATACAATTGAATGTAACTATCTATATCTATATGATATCTGTATGTATACGCTATTCTGTTACAACCAACTCCTAATTGACTTATAACAGCGTTGTATCATAACATTCCCTTCCCCTTGAAAACAGACTTGTCCTCAAGGCTGGAAGTGGGGATATTTGACCTGAACCTCTGAATGATCAACCCAGGTAGCATCTTCAGGAAAAGTATTCTCCCATTGGATTAGCCACTGAACCACAACTCTGTTGCCCCTTTTAACCATCCTTCGATCTAAAACTACCTGGGGTTCCAACTGCAAAGTGCCCTCCGGTCCAACTGGTGGAAGGGTGGGATGGACCAAGCTATGTGCCCCTAACTTCTTTTTAAGTAAAGAGACGTGAAAAACAGGATGGATCTTGGCATTGGCTGGTAGTTGGAGTTTATAGGCAATTGTCCCAATTTTCTCAGTCACCTTGTATGACCTATAGAACCTTGGAGCAAGCTTCATGTTCATATGCATAGTCAAAGAAGTTTGCTTATAAGGTTGAAGCATCAAGTAGACCCAATCATCAACTGCAAATCCCTCTCCGATCTGCCTCTATCTACATAATGCTTCATTCTTTGCTGAGCTTGGGCTAAGTGTTCTTTGAGTTTCCTGATGATGGATTCCTTTTCTCTCATCCATTTATCCACCTCAGCCACTGTAGAAGGTCTTGAGATAGAGGAGGTATGATCAGGAGGGTCCTTCCCATAGACTGCATAATAGGGGGTAGTCTTAGTAGCTAAATGGTAAGTGGTATTATACCACCATTCAGCCAAGGGATGCCACTTTGCCCACTGCCTTGGACAGTCCCCAATCATGCATCTCAGGTAATTCTCAAAGCATTTATTTAGGATTTCAGTTTGGCCATTAGACTGTGGGGGATAAGCAGTACTTAGGCACAATTTACAGCCTTGTAAAGCGAATAAGGCTTGCCAAAATTGGCTAGTAAACACAACATCTCTATCAGTCACAATAGTACTAGGGAGACCATGTAGTTTGAACACATTATCAAAGAAAACCTTGGTCAAATCCTTAGCTGTATAGGGATGGGACAGGGCCATGAAATGACCATATTTGGTCAGTCTGTCTACAACCACAAATATGACAGTTTTACCTTGGGAATTAGGTAGCCCATCAATAAAATCCATGGATATTTCTGACCATATTCTTTCAGGGATGGGTAAAGGTTGTAATAACCATGGGTATTTAACATTCTCACATTTAAACCTCTGGCAAATATCACATTCGGAAATGAATAGAGCCACATCTTTGGGTAATCCCTTCTAGAAGAAAATCCTTTGAAGTCTTTTTGTTGTCTTGATCACCCCAGAATGTCCTCCTATGGGAGTAGAATGGAACTCCTGGATGAGTTGCAGTCTAAGAGGAGTCTGTCCCACCACCAACTTCCATGATAAGTCAAAAGACCATTGTCCAGAGAGAAGCCTTCTTGTCCTTGGTTATGGTGACCTTGAGCATGGTGTAAATTTGATATAATTTGTTGAATGTCTGCATCTGCTTCCCAACTGAGCTTAACCTCATCCAACCAACCAGTAGAAGCACTAGATAAGGCATGTATAACAGCTATAAAATCAGCACAAATAGGTAATTCCCCCTTCCTGGACAATGCATCAGTTGCTTGGTTGTCCTTACCACTTTTGTAAGCTATGGTGTGGTCAAATCCCAATAGCTTGGTTACCCATTTCTGTTGGAATGGAGTACCCACCCTCTGTTCTAACAAATACTTTAGGCTCTGGTGGTCTGTTTTGATAAAGAAGTGCCTGCCCAAAAGATAGTATCTCTATTTGAGGACTGCCAGAACCACTGCCATCTATTCTTTCTCATAAGTAGACAAAGCTTGATCCCTTGTTGACAAACGTTTGCTCGAGTAAGCTATTAGGTGTCTTTCTTGCATTAGAACATCTCCCAACCTAGTACCAGAGGCATCAGATTCCAAAATAAAGTCTTTGGTGTAGTTGGGTAAAGCTAGGACTGGAGTTGAAGTCATAGCTATCTTGAGTAGTTGAAAAGCCTTGGTAGCCTCTAGAGTCCACACAAAATAGTTCTTTTTGAGTAAGTGATCAAGTGGGGAGCAAATTTTCCCATATGCTTGAATGAACCTCTTGTAGTAGCCAATAAGACCCAGAAATCCCCTTAACTCCTTGACAAAAGTAGGTATTTGGCCAATCTGCTATAGCCTGCAGTTTAGTTGGCTTAGCTGAAACCCCCTGTGCTGTGACCAAATGAACTAAGTATTCCACCTCAGTTTTTCCAAATACACATTTAGATAGCTTAGCAAAGAGATGGTTCTGTCTTAGAAGTTGCAGGGTAACTTGTAAATGTTGTAAATGCTCTTCCCAAGACTGGCTGTATACTAGTATATCATCAAAAAAAAAAAAAAATACTAGAATGAACTTCCTCAAGTGGGGCCTAAACACCTCATTCATTAAGCTCTGGAATGTGGAATGTGCATTTGTGAGTCCAAAAGGCATCACTAGGAACTCATAATGCCCATCATGAGTCCTAAATGCAGTCTTGGGAATGTCAGGTGGGTGTACCCTTATCTGATGGTAACCTGACCTGAGATCTAGTTTGGAAAATTATTTAGCCCCACACAATTCGTCCAAAAGTTCATCAATGACTGGAATAGGGAATTTATCTTTAATAGTGACAGAATTTAAAGCTCTGTAATCTACACACATTCTCCAAGAGCCATCCTTTTTCTTAACCAAGAGTACTGGAGAAGAGTAAGGACTGACACTAGGTCTAATTACACCTGATTGTATCATTTCTGTCACTTGTTTTTCAATTTTAGATTTCTGAAAATAGGGGTACCTGTAAGGCTTGGCATTGGTTGGCTCAGTTCCTAGTTTGAGTGGAATACAGTGGTCATGGGATCTAGGTGGTGGCAAGTCCTTTGGTTCTTGAAAAATGCCTGCGAATTTGGTCAACAGAGTTCCCAATTCAGGTGGTGTGTCTTCCTCCACAGACTCACTTTCCACTGTACTGCTGTCTGCTTGCAAAAAGCAGATCTGGGCTATAATTCCCTGAGGCTGTTTCTGGAGTAGCTTCTGCATCTTACCAGCACTCACCATTATCAACTCATCTTTGTGTCCTCCCCCTCTGAGGACATGTCTTCTGCCATTTAAATGAAACTGCATGTTTAAGTTCTTAAACTCCCAAGTGACAGGCCCCAAAGTTTCTAACCACTGTATGCCCAATACCATATCACATCCCTAAACTGTAGGACCCTCATATCAGCTTGAAATGTAGTTCCCTGCATTTCCCACTGGAATTTCCTGCAAATAGCTGCGCTCAGTAACATTGTTCCATCTACTACAGATACTGGTAGAGAATCAGTAGTTTCAGTTACAATGCCCAACCTCTTGACTACTTCAGTCTTAAAAAGTTATGGGTACTTCCAGAATCGATTAGGATTACAATAAGTCTCTTTTTAACATTCCCTTTTACTCTCATTGTTCTGTAGGAAGTGGATCCAGTCAAGGAATTCAAAGAGATCTACAGTTCCTCCCTTGACAATTGTTCCTCCCCTTCCTCTTCAGCCTCTTCTTGTGGCATACTTTGATCTTCCTCTTCCCCATCTAAGATATACAATTGCATTGGTTTACAAACGTGGCCCTTTGTATATTTATCATTGCATTTGAATCACAGGCCCTTGGCCTTCTTTTCCTCCAATTCTTTTGGTAGCTCCCTTCTCAAATAACCCCCAGTCCCCAAAATTGGCTTGTTGAGTGACATGGAATTTGACCCTTCAGACTTCAGTCCATTCCTAGTCTTTCTGGATATAGCCTCAATACTGGCTTTTTGAAGTTTGGCTAATCCAATCGTTTGAGTGATGGAAGTGGGTCTAAAAATCAAAACCCCAGATTTAATCTCTTCCTTGAGTCCACTAATAAAGCAACTAACAAAGAAAGATTCAGGTAGATTTTGGGTCCTATTCGACAGAACCTCAAATTGTTCCTGATAGTCTTTCACAGTGGTGGTTTGTCTCAATTTGGTCAAGTCTCCCATAGAATCCTCATATGAGTTAGGACCAAATCTAGACTGCAAACCCTGTTTAAACACATCCCAGGTGATATGGTGGTGGCATTTCTCAAACCATTGAAACCATTGGAAGGAAGTATCCTCCAAATGAAGGGATGCCAGTTTGACCCTGTCTTGGTTATCAATAACATTGTACTCGAAAAACCTTTCACATTTGTAAAGCCAACCACTGGGATTGTCTCCCATAAATCGTGGGAAATCAATTTTGGCAAATCTAGGGCTAAACAGGTGGGAAGAATGAGAATCATAACTTGATTGATAAGGATCTTTGCGAGCCTGAAACCCCACTTGATAGCCTTCTGGATGTTCTTGTACACGAGAACCAGAACCCCCACTGAAATCTTGCGGTTGCTTCCCATAGATGTGCTCTGCCATTTTGTCATACTTTGTACTCATTGCTGCAATCAACTCTTTGATGTCGCCCAAATTCTTGAGTGAATTCTTGATTTCTAGAATTTCCTTTGATCGTATGGTTCTCATTGCCCTCCTTCAGAGATTGAAGAGCTTCCTCAATTTTCTTTGCCTCATGAGCTGCTCTAGTTTCGTCGGCCATGGTGGATTCAGATTCGATTAGGCCAAGAATTCAGCCGGCTCTGATACCAATGTTATGGCTAGGGAAGAAAAACAGAGAAATGTAGAGAGAGAGAGAGAAAAGAATGGTTATTGAATTACGTACTTCTTCAGAAATTACACAATGGATAGAGAAGTATTACTTCCCTCCTATTATACGCACTAGAACTGAATGTTGATACAATTGAATGTAACTGTCTATATCTATATGCTATCTGTATGTATATGCTATTCTGTTACAACCAACTCCTAACCGACTTATAACAGCTTTTTATCATAACATTCCACGTTTATAACTCCTTCAGAAGCAAAAATATTCTGGAAATAAGCATTCACAATCCCTTTCATTGCTTGCTCTCCATCCCGCCATATACCCGTCTCATCTTCAAGTCCCATTAGCCGATTTTGTTGTCGCCGCTGCAGCTTTTGGGCATGAAAGAAAGCTTTATTCTTCTCATTGCTAAATTTACTTTGCTCCATGAGCACCCCTTGGAGCAATTCTAACCTTTTATGTCGAAATGACTTTGCGAAAGCTAAATTTTGGCCTGTTACCTTGTCAAAGGAACACGGGCATGTTCATATATAGAGATGCGAATCCTGGAAGGCCATGGACGTTGCACCTTGACCAATCATTATGTGGTTTTCGGTACCTGCCAAAAAAAACCCTTCCACAATGGAGCTATCCGCGCCTTATTTGCTCGAAGTCTTCCAAAGGGAGCCTACGAGCACGCAAAAGCAGATATTACGTGAGGCCATGAAAGATAAGGTGAATGCAATTTACCAAGGGTAGAGATTCTAGAGTAGGATTTCCCCAACGTTATTGCACCGGTGCCATTATGGCATGATATCAAATTAAGACCATTGAATTAAGGTCTTCTAGTTTTCTTTTGCCGATCAAAAGAAGAATTAAACTCCTCTTGGTTTACAATAGAAATCAAATAGTTTTGGATGATATGGGAGAAATGGAATCGGCAATGGGTGGACTTGGATTTTAGCAAAAAGGAAAAAAAAAATTGTTTAAGGTAATGACTAAAAGATGTTGAATTTAGATTGAAATATGTCAATATCCTTGACAATTGTTAGGGTGCAGATGGGCTGATTGCATCCTTTTCTTTTTTTAGATTCATGTGATACACTGATACAGGAATCTTAAATGGTACTACATAGTAAACAATTTCCGCAATTCTGCACAACACCAATAATAGTAAAAAAAGGAAAAAGCCACCACACCAGGAAAGATTCACTTTTGAAGGAATGATGAATTAATGCATCTTATGCTTCTGACCTTGGTCACTTAATAATTCAGTAGGACTCTCTCCTCCTATTAATGCTTGATATACAATTTCTCTATCAATACTTGTTCTTGCAAATTTTAGTAGTTCGAGATATTTTAAAAATATGCTTTCACGCTCACGCTCGTACTCCTACTTGCTTTCGAGCCATGCATCGTGTGCGATCGACTTTTGCTCGAGACAATCCTATACCATCCTTGATGTCGGATAAAGCCCATTGTTTCTCCCTAAACTCGAACCAAAACCAAAGTTAAGAAGTTTGTAGAAAATACTAGTCAACATGTACATTGATTAACCACAAAAAAAAAAAAAAAAACTGACAGTATTGTTTGTAGAGATGATCATGGGTTGAAGATGGAATTCCCACATTTCGGTGCTACTTGATAAAGCTGAAAGTTGAAAACTGAAAATTAATTACTGAAAACTGAAAATTGAATGCTGAATTTGTTTAAACTGTTTGATATGAACTGAATTTTAAGCACTGAAAAATAAGATGTTTGACGTGTACAAGGAGCTGAAATATTAAATTCACTAATTTTCCTACTTTACCTTTTATAAATCCATACTGGAATGCAAAAATCAATTCAAGATATGAAAAAAAAAACGTATAGTTATCTAAGTAAAAAAATATACACAATATTGACAAGTTGATTCGAGGATGGAGTTGTTATTAATGGTCGCCATGTATTTGCGTAATGGTGATTATGGTGGCTCGAGGATGGAGTGGTGGTTGGAAGGGAGGTGATGGTGGTGGTGGTTGAATACTGATGGAAGTTGTGGCAGTTGCAGTAGCGGTAAAATGATAGTGAGAGTGCTGGTGGTAGTGGTTGTGGAATGGTGGCATTAAGTGGTTGGAGTGATGGAATTGTGGTGGCAGTGGATACGGCAGGTTATGGTGGAGTGATGGTGGGAGTAATTGTGGTGGAGAAGTGATGGTGATGGTGATGGTGGTGTAGGGGCGGCAGCGGTGGCGGTAGTTGAGGTTGGAGTGTGGTGGTGGTAGTTGTGGCGGGAGTGACTAAGTGATTGGGTGAGTGTTTGTGGTGGTAGTGGTGGCAAGATGGTGGTGAGAGTGGTGGTGGTAGTTTAGGCGACAGAAGAGTGTTTGTGGTAATGGTGGAGTGGTGATGGAAGTTGAACAATAATGGTGGTATCTATAGTATTGGTGGTAGCGGTGACTGGTGGTGGTGGAGATGGTGGTGGTGGTGGAGTGATGGTGGCGGCAGCAATGGTGGTGGTGGGAGTGGTGGTGAGAGTTGGTGGTGGTAGTAGTGGCGAAGTGGTGGTGGTGGCGTGAGTAGTGGTAGTGGTGGGTAGTGGTGGTGGTGGTAGTTGTGGTGCGAGTGGTAGAGTGGTGGTGGTAATGGTGGTAGAGTGGGAGAGTGGTGGTAATGAAAACACACAAATTCAGCCAGCTACTTAATTTTTACAACTTTTAAGCTTACATTTTAAGAGGCACTTAATCTTTTAAGTAATGTAAAATGTAGTTATCAAACCCACTTAATCACTTATTACTTAATTTATTCAGTTTTAAGTGTTGAATATGTATTATCAAATAAAGCTTACTTAGGTTTAAATTATATGTCTCCCGTGTGGAGTTTTTTCGTCTTGCTCAGCAAGCTCTCAGTTCTCCATCATGGAGAATCCCTAATGTTCTACCCTTTTTTCTTTTGATTTCATTCTCCTTCCTATCCAAATCCCCCTCTACATTCCCCTCCTTCCCTCCTACCTGTCCACAAACCATTGTCTCATAATCTGTTTCACCCCTCTTTCTTCAATCCCCCCAGAATGACCCAAACTCCCCTCAACCTTGACGATGATCTGTCTAACCGTTTTCGATCGTTCCATCTATCCGAGGAGGAACAGAGCGAGGTTTCTTTGGTTGATGATGATGTCAAAGCTAGTGAAGAAGAGTGCCGCACGAGTCTCTTTGGGCGTGTGGTGTCCCAAAAACCCATCAACCTTGGTGGTCTTAAATCCACCATGGAACTTATCTGGGGCAACCCGAAGAACTTTAAAGTTATTGAGATTGGTAAAGGTATTTATCAATTTATTCTCCTCCGAAGTAGATGTCATCCGGA
>CM029277.1:10934239-10984137 GCA_016920895.1 Vaccinium myrtillus
TTGTTAACTTTTGAGTAGCTAATAAAAAATAAGCTCATGGTACAAGCCCGCCACTACAGTTTGTGGAAATAAACCGGTGCACCACACTTTCCTTGTTCATTACTGGTCCACAGCTGGGACCTACATACCTTATTGGAACAATTTCTGCAATTACTTGTACTTCAAAATTTATTCTCTAAACCACTAATAGAAACTTATCATTGATCCTGACCTTAATACTTTAGGATTTATATTAATCCCAAAAGTTGGCAAAGTGGTCTTGCCTTGAGACTTAGGAGTTTGCTCTCACCTACGGTCTCAGATGCGATTCCTCGTGTCGGCAAACTCTTGGGGCCACTGGGAGTTATGTCACGTCGTTACCTCAAAGGCTCCGTAATTAGTCGAGATGCGCAAGTTGGCCTGGGCATCGAGGTTAATTATAAAAAGGAAACAAGAATTTAGGATTTATAAATCATGTTTAATTTCTTGGTCATGACCTAACTTCTAATCAGCATTTAGCCGACAATGCATTATTGAATGTGATTGTATAGTAAAATGTAGTGAAAAGTAGGTCCCAAAATTAAACACACTCCACATCAACTTTCTAGTTAAGCAAAGATCCGTATTCTTGTTGATGAATCATATTCCATGGCACCATTATAACTCTCTGAAAACTCCAGTGGTGTCTTCTACCTACTTTTTAATTACTTTATTGTCCACCCTTTTCACCTTTTCTTTTCCAAAAAAAAAATAAAAAAATAAATTCTACAAACAAAGATGGAAGTAAACAAATGCGAACACAGACGTGTGTGGAACCATTGTGTGAGCTCCACTCAGTAATCGTGAGACTCACGCGCATAGGGTTGGTCATTTCATCCGCCCCGTCCGAATCCAATCCGATCCCCGATCCGAACGAATCGGCAATATGGAGATCTGTTTGGAGATTGGATAGGATATGGGGATTTTTTTTTAAAATGTTTGAGGATTGGATAGGGGGTGGAGATAGGCATGTCCCCGCCCCGAATCCGTTCCCCGCTCCGTCCCCGCCCCGCTCCGCCCCTGAATCCCCGAAATATAGGGGTCTATTCATGAATTATGAAACTTTGGGGTCTCACTAAATTTTCTCCAAATATATGGGGTTACACCAAAATTTCCTTCCTCGTGCATAGGGTTGGTTTGGTAATTGAAGCATTTTCATCCACTGCAATGGCATGGTTTTAACATATATGTTCCAATCAAAATGACCATTCATGTGATCGATTACACAAAAAATATCTTGTAGTACAATCTTTAAAAATGTTTCTTGGACATATCAACAGTGAATTGTAGACTTGTAGCATCTTTTCCTTTGAAACAATTATGTATGCTATCCACTAGACAACCCATGTTGCATTTAATCAATTTTAATTAATGTCATGAATATACATAAGAACTCTTCATAATTTCTACTTTTCTGCACTCTTTATGTTGTTCTACAAACACATGAAGTTTTACACGCCCAGAGGTTGCCCAGTGATTGGATTTTAGGGAAAATGATTTGTAATTGGGCTTCTATAACTATTTACTTGTTACTCTAGGGAAAATGATTGGATCTCCGAAATTCCTGTGGGGATCCCCGTTCCCCATTTGGAGCGGGGATGGAGGATAAAAATAAATCCCCGTTGGAGATTGGATAGGGGATGGATATGAGTAAGGGGTTTGGGGATTGGGGGTGGAGATAGTAGTCTCCGGCCCCGATCCGTCCCCATGCCCATCCCTACACGCGCATCATACAATTCTGAATACAATAGTCTATGCATTTTGGCCTGTGTCATTGGCATTGCTAATCTTTTCTTAATTTTCTTTCCCCAACACCACAGAAGAACAACAATTAAAGCCATATTCATAATACCATTCTAGATAGTGCCCATCTCTATCTCATTTTCCATATCAAGAATTGAATTATTAGCCACCACCTATATGACATTAAATACATAGGGTGAAATTGGTACATATAATGTTATGTGGCCATCTCTAGTAGTTAGTTAAAGTAAGCATAGAGTGGGAGACAAGTTCCATGTGGCTTATTACAAAAAAGTTAGTAGGGAGTCTAATAATTTCTAGAATAGGTTGATCAACTAACTAAGTTCAACCATAATCACCATGCTTTAATTAGGAAAAAAAGAAAAACAGAATTTCGACCTTTGGACACCAACAAGGGGTACATATATGTGGTCACAGAATTAAAATAACGACCTCAATTTGTTGGCCTCATGCTAAGGTCGCAAACTTAGATCAATTAACTCTAATCGCAATAATTTATACGGAATCTTACCCCGATTAATTGGTTCCGCCTCAAGTAGATAAGAGACTTGGTTCTAAGAGATTAGTCAAGGTACACTAATATGACAGGATATCATGGGTTCTCAAAAAAGAAAAAAGAAAAAAAGAATCCCGAAAGATATAGTAAACGTTAACAAAAATAACTTATTCCTATAGTCACATAAGATCTAACAGAGAAAAGCTGGTTAATAATTTCTATCATACTCCTATCATTTATATATGGTAATTAAAATTTAAATTTTTAAAACATTAGTCGAAATACGGACAAACTGGCTTTGATGCTTTGAGTTATAAAAAAAGAAAAGAAATTCCGAAAATATCATATTTCTATAGTTGACATAAGATAAAAAAAAGCTGGCTAATTATTGATATCTTAAGAAAAGTAAAATTCGAATAGGCAAAGGAATCGTTGAAAAGAGAAGAAGCTAGTACAACTAATTGTGAGAATTGGCAGGTTAATGGGTGGCGGGGGTTGACGAATCATTCTCTTTGATGTGTTTCCCATTACCTTGTGTGAATCCACGTATTCTGTCATCCTAGGCATTCATATATTCTTGTCTTTGTGTAAAAGTGGGAGAGAGAGAGAGAGAGAGAGAGAGAGAGAGAGAGAAGAGAATTATTTGTTCTCCACCTATTAAAAAGTAGATAAGATGTGCTGAACCACATTAATAAATTTAATAGACTGAACTGTTTGTAATTAGTAGAAAGAAGGTAATTTTAATCCACTCCATAGTGTGTGACCAGATTCTGTCTATAAAATCATGTTTAATTGATTGATAAACATAATTATGAAGGATTTTGAAATGGACCCTATCAAATAACTAATAATCCCTCCGTCCAACGTCCAATTTTGATGCGCAAGGGGTTATTCAGATGCTACAGGGCGTGAAGTATGCTAATTCTAGCGTGGCTGTAGTCGTTACGGATGTCATCAACTTAATTAGCTCGCTTGTTTCATTCTATTTCTTTTTCTTTTGTTCGTCGTAATTTCAATAGGATGACTCATGTCATAGCCAAGTATGCCCTTTCTATTGAGCTTGCTACCACCTGGGATGGAGATTTTCCGGACTGGGTGTGTAGTCAAGCTTCCTTGGATGTTTTGCATTAGTAGTAACCAATAATACAATTATCGATTGACAAAAAAAAAAACGTCCAATTTTGATAGTCGAGATCTTTAATTAATTTCCGCTCATAATTTTTTTTTTTAAATTTCACCACATTAAAGAGATAATTGAGATCTTTAATTTGGTGCGAAGAAACTCTAAAACTCAAGTGCGGAAGTACATCTTTTTATCTGAAAATTGCACGTGTTTTTATAAGGGTCTATCAAAATGAGACGAAGGGAGTTCGAAATAATATAGTACTCCCTCCGTCCCCAGATAGTATTTCAATATTCTATTTTGGGTTGTCCCCTAATAAGTGTTCATTTTTAAAACTTAATGGGTAAAAAATTATTGTTTTGTTCTTTTGAAAAGTTACTGGGTAAAAGTGAATGATGATTTCGAAAATTGAGATAATAATTGATGTGAAATGTGTTGTAATCCCTAGATTTGCGGAAGCATTATTTAAATCATATATTGTAGTAGAAAGGTTTGTTTAGGAAAAATGATTACCTTTACATGCAACAGAAACAATAAGTTCAATATCCAAATTACTTAATGGCAAGTTCTCGGTTAAGTCGGCATATGTGTTAGCCAAGGAAATTCTAAACCGGCAGAGTTGAGTGGGAGGAGGTGCCGAGTCTAGTAATGGCAGTCAAGATGAAGGAAAATGGAAGCGAATTTGGCATATGAAAGCACCCGGAAAGGTAAGAACTTTTATTTGGAAATGCTTGCATGATATTGTGTCTGTTAATAATAATCTTGTCAAAAAGAAAGTTCCAGTGGAGTGTTTGTGCCCTATTTGTGGATTGTGGCCCGAAACGGTTTCGCATATGTTATTTAATTGTGATAGAGCCAAAAGAGTTTGGTTACTCTCTCCCTTTCGTTTTACACCCGAGGTTATGGATTCCGTTCAAATAGATGAGATCTGGGGTGCTATTGGGAAGCTAAGTGGTGATGGGGACAAACGGGATAAGCCAGGCTTATTCTCTTCAAATTGTTGGCAGATTTGGAAAACACGAAATAAATGGGTTTTTACAAGAGAATGGACGAACGAAGTGCAAATTAATGCGAGAGGGGTGGAGGAGTTTCATGAGTATTGTCAAGCTATTAGGAGTCCGGAGGATACACTGAGAGAGCAGACTGGGGCGAATGATCAGTGATGGGTACCACCAAGTCCGGGTTTTTTGAAGGTTAATGTTGATGGAGCGTTTGATGCTAAAACAGGGCGAGGGGGTGCAGATATTGCTATTCGAGATGAGAAAGGGCAGCTTAAAGGAGTGACTACAATTCCCCTACTTCATGTTGCTTCAGCCGAAATGACTGAGGCTGAGCATTGGAAATTATTAGTTCAGAGGACGGGCAGAAATATCTAGTGGAAGGGCATGCTCAAGGAATTATTAACATGCTGCGAGAAGTCAGTGCTACTAAGTCTAGTTTGGATATCCTCATTAGAGATTCTATTTCTTTAGCTAAACGTTTATTTTTTTGTTCTTTTCATTATGTTTCCCGTACTTGTAATAGGGCGGCTCATGTCACGGCCAAATATGCCCTATCTCTTGATCATGTGATGTCCTGGAGTGGAGATTTTCCATCCTGGATACAACATGAGATTTGTTTGGACTCTCCGTTATTGCAATGAAACTGTCGATCGATTTGTAAAAAAAAAAAAATTTGATTACATCATCAAAAAAAAATACTTAGTAAAAATGTTATGATTACAGTCATCCAAAATACAAAATGAAAGGACAGAGCATTTTAGAAGTTTGAATTCAAATTCCGATCTTCTCCTGGTGCCTGGTTGACAACGAGTCCCTCTTCCTGATAGTGCGGCACCTCTTCTTCACCTTCGATACTTGGCGTGAAATGTCGGAGCCAACAAGGCAGCAGTAACACCATGAGCAAAGAATTACTCAATAGCCAACTGATATCCACTAACATTTACATTACAAGTATTTCACAGTTCAATATAAGAAATTGCAGATTAAAGAACAAGTATCTTAATAAGTTTTCCAATCCTCATTTTAATACCTTTCTAGAATCTCATCTAGAACAACATCCTACCCGCTTAAGTACCGCTAGACAAAGCCATCCTCGTAATTCCATTTATTTAGATTATCTATTGCCATCCTTAGAGAACGAACTAAACTACTAGATTGTCTACAGAAACACAACTATAATTCTGTACATCGACTATAATCGATAAAGATACGGGTACAGAATGGTATGTACAGAAAACGTACCGATAGCGTTCGGAGACCCACTTTTGGGTCCCACACGAGTGATCTGAACCGTTCATTGTTCTTAAAACATTTTTACGAGGGGCCCCACCAAATTTCAGCTCAATCGGACGGTTGGAAGTGCTCCAACCAAAGTCCCACCGTTCCAACCAATAAAGTGGGTCCCCGAACGCGATCGGTACGTTTTTTGTACACACTAATCTGTACGCCCAGCACTGTCCGACTATAATGGTACATCTATTATTCGGTATTTATATTCCACACAATAGTTCAATTATATCGAGTAGCGAATGCAACTACAATTATTTCCCCTATTTGTCCTTCTCTAAATAATTAAAATATTACTCCAACAAAATGACAAAAGAAGTAATGAATTAAAGGGCGTTCCGGAAATGCCATAACTTGAAAAAAGTACTAATAATAGTGTCTCCTAATTATTTTAGAATTTCTAAAATGGACATCTATTTTGGGACGAAGAGAGTATTATTTGAAAAGATATATGAAATTATCAATTTTTTAATTCCAATCAAACTATTTTATTCACACACCTTTCACATTAGGAAGGAGGAGAGGGAAGAGGAAATTTCGTCATTTACTTTTGTAACACTCCATATATATGTTTCAAAATATTTCTACAGTTTGCAAAACGAGAATTTAAAAATAATAGTAAATTTTTTTCAAAAGAATTCAACAATTCAGTAGAAATCAATGAGTTCTTCTAATTTATCAAAAAAAATAATTTTTTTTATAAAATATATTACTTTTAAATGCTCGTTTTGCGAAACGAACAAATTTTTGTGACGGAGGTAATATTATTTGAAGGATGTTCAAGTGGTCAACCTAGGTAGAGAGCGAAAGAGAGACCTTTTTTCCATATATAATTTGTCCCCACACACCATATTCTTCTCCCTACTCATTCATTCCATTGATTAATAATCATACCCACCCACCCCCTCTATCCCAACACCAACACACATAAGTCTCCCCTCATTCCCTTTTCCTTCCCTTTTTATTCTCCTCATTTGCCTCCAACCCCTCTAATTCACTCCACACCTTCCAACAAACTTCCCACCACCAATACTATCTCATAACAACATCCACCTATGGGTATCGATGATGTGTGCAACACGGGTCTCGGTTTGGGTTTGGGTTTTAAATCGACGGCCGAGAACCGGAGGCTGAATAAGCCGGCGGCGGCGGCGAGTCATGGTTTTGAGCCGTCGCTGACTCTGGGACTATGTGGGGACACGTATAATCAAATGAGTAAAGGCAGTAAAGATGGGGTTGATCATCATGAGGTGGTGTTGTATCGTCAAGACAGTGGTACGTCGTCGTTCTCGAACGGCAGTGTTAAGAGGGAGAGAGAGGTTGGTAGTGAAGAGGCGGAGATAGAGAGAGGGAGTTGTAGAGTTGTAAGTGATGAAGATGATGATGGTAGTAATGCAAGAAAGAAGCTTAGGTTGAATAAAGACCAGTCTGCCCTTCTGGAGGAAAGCTTCAAGCTTCATAGCACTCTTAATCCTGTATACTCTCTCTCTCTCTCTCTCTCTCTCTCTCTCTCTCTCTCTCTCCTAATTAAGGAAGAAAGTACTGATGGGTTTTAAACTTAATTTCTTGGATTTACAGAAACAAAAGCAAGAATTAGCAAGGAGATTGAATCTAAGGCCTAGACAAGTTGAAGTTTGGTTCCAAAATCGGCGAGCCAGGTTTGTGTTCTCAACCGATGATTACACCTATAATTCCCTACAAAAAGAAGAAAGAAAAAAAACCCATTAATCATAATTTTTTATGCACGGATAACGATTTTATGGTGAGTTTTTATTATAGTATTTTAGATTTTTTGTATTTTTTACAAGTTAAAATGTGAGTGCGACAATATAGAAATTGCCGAAAATATGAAAATTATCAAAATAATTTTTAGTCGAAACTCAGCCTTAAAGAGAGAACTATAAGTAAACAATATTAACAGATCCTCCATATCAGATTTTTCAAATGGTTGATTTTGTTCTTTTAAAAAAATTGACAAAAAAATTCAATGATGAATGAGTCCATATATCCAGATGGTGGTAGTACGAATTTGGAATACATTGATGTGACGGTAATATTAAATTCTGAAATACTGTAAAGTACAATTCCATTTGGATGGATTAGTAAAAGGATCATCGAAGTCTGTATATGGATTTTTATGAGATTTCTCTGTTTTCTTTTAATCATTTGGGAAAGCCTTTTGGTTGAAATTCCACTTGAAAATCTGGTCTAGTAATTAAGGTCTTTGGTGCTATTTTGTAGGACAAAGCTTAAGCAAACTGAAGTGGACTGTGAGTTTTTGAAGAAATGCTGTGAAACACTAACAGATGAGAACAGGAGGCTACAGAAGGAATTACAAGAACTGAAAGCACTGAAATTATCCCAACCCTTCTATATGCAACTTCCGGCGGCAACCCTCTCCATGTGCCCGTCGTGCGAGAGGATCGGCGGCGGCGGCAACAACGGCAACGGCGGCGGCGGCGATAATCATTCAAAGAGCCCCTTTTCAATGGCTCCAAAGCCTCACTTCTTTAATCCCTTTCCCAACCCATCTGCTGCTTGTTAAAAGTGAGAGTAATATTAGTGAAAATAGGTCACCCCTTAATTAACTTTTTTATTGGTTTAAGGGGGAAATATATGTTTTAATGAAAAGCTTAGAGCAGGTAAATTTTAATTTAGAATTTACTAATCAATCTCATGATCTTTCTAATCACGTTTGTAAAAAGTTATCAAGGAATTATATATATCTATGGAGTGCTTATTGTGAATTGTGATTTGCTATCTCTTTGTGTTTCTTGTATGGATTGAGGACCAAAAGGTAAATAAATCAATTATTGTGACATATTTATTATTTTTGTGCCCCCAATTTTTGTCAAGCTTATGTTGCTTCCATTCCAGGTAATTTCGTTAAATTCGCCAAAATTTATCTTATTCTGCCAGCAGAAAATATAAAAATATGATAATATTTCCCCATTTATGAAATTATTAAAAAAAAAACCGACCCTGGTTTATAAAAGTAGAATTAATTTAGTAGACCTTTCATATTCCCTGGCCAAGTGCCATTTGTTATCAGTTGGGGCCGGTGTGTCATGGTTTTGTGCATGAATGCTTGATGAGAGAGAGAGAGAGAGAGAGGTCTATGGGGGTTTGTTCACGTGCTTGTGTCTGTAGTGTTATTATATGATGGTGGGTTTGATCTCCACATAATTAATCAGAATTCGATTTTTGAAATTATGCTGCGAGAAAGTAATTTTTTAAGATTCTGCTAGTACCGACTTTAACGATCTGTCATCGACTGTAATAGAAGAGGGTATTAATTGAGGCGCACGTAAGTCGATTCAGATACGAGAAGAGAGGAGAGGGGGAGAGTATAATGAGTAGGAGATAAAGTGGGGTTGAAGACTTGTGAGCGACGTTCATTTGAGAAGTGGATAGATCACAAAATACTGAAGAAAATAAGTACTGTTCAAAAGTATTTGTAGGGTCATGGGCCATGGATGGGTGCGTGAGATGCCCTTACTTTTAGGGAAATGGTGGGTCACGACCCACGTGATGTCCCTATGTCCCCTCCACCCCCTACCTCACTTTTCTCAAACACTCCACAATCCTATTACATGGGCTTTCTTTAAGGTCAGTACCCTTCTTCTGTTAAGGCGCCCAACACACCCACCAACTTTTATGAGGTCCCTACGCCACGGATCCACGGGTGCTGTAGGGCGTCTTTGTAAAGCAGTATTTGAGCCGTTGATTTCGACAATTAACGAAATCAACGGCTCAGGTTTTAACTTGACATTGGACATCTAAGATCTGCAATATGTCGAGATAAAATCAGAACTGTTGAACTTATCTAGCGACTCGAATGCCGCACGATAGGGACGCCATATAGCATCCCGTTTCCATACACCCACTATCTCATGAAACGATCACAAAAAGAAAAACCACACCATCTTATGGAAGGGTAAATTTCACAGGAAGTGTACAAGCTTGCTACACCGACCGTACTGCACTCATTAGAGACACCACATGAATTATCAAATGTTGTGTTTCATACTTACAAGTGCCGTTAGCCCCACCAAAAGTGCTAGTGTGAATTTTTTTTTATTTTGTTTTATAATCCACCTTAAGTGCACATTGACTAATCTTGGAGGCCCAACTCCACAACCCTATTAGTACATCGAAATTCACATTCAATGTACAATGACCCTATGGATTTTTGGAAACTACAATCTCAGAAATCACACATCAAACCAAAACAGTACGTAATACAAAGAAAACGAAAAAATAAACATATATACTTGAAAGTTTTCGAACGGAAAACCTTAGAATGAAGTAAACCTCCAAGTCTCAAGTTTTGCTAGTGTGAAGTTTATTAGGCTTATTTGATACAACCTAAAAATATAATGATTTATCCATTATATTGTTGAGAAGTGAAACCATATTCGCTTTTAGCAAATTTAGTCTGGATCGTGGGAATTTGGTCCGGACTATCGCGAAGAGAAAAAAGGAATCCTTAAGTTTGGTATTTTTGGTCCGGACCGTTTTCAGGTCAGTCTGGACCAAATCGATTTTAGTCCAGACCGAATCAGATTTAGTTCAGACCATCTGGTACGTGAGAAGACCTATTTTTCAGCAGAATAAAGGTTTTTTGTGGAGCTTTCTTTGGTAACTATATAAGCTATAGTTAGGGCACTCCAAGTTATAACTTCCTTATTCTTTCATCATAGGGAACACCCTAGCACCCCGTGGAGTACCATTAAACAATCAACTTAAGTCGGAACCACGCAAATCTCCGTGTCATATTCTTTCTTGCTTGCGATTGATTTATGTTCTTGATTTGCTCTTCGATTGTGTGTATTCGTCTGTGGGTTTAAGGCACACAAATCCATAACAATTGGTATCAGAGTCGATGGCTGACGATCTATGGGCGAACTCCCCTTGAAGCATCAGTGGTCGTGGGCTTGCACGGAGGCTCTCGGTGGAGCGGGAAAATCCATTGTAACTCTCAACGGAACAAGAAAATTCCTGGTGTGTGCAGCCAGTGGCCGGCGGCCAGGTGGCTCTCGTGGAGTATGGCGGCTCTGATGGAGGGGGAGCGGTAAATAAGCTTCGATTCAGACGGTGTTGGAGAGATAAATCAAGAATTCAGGAAGAGTCAAGTGGATCAGAGCGAGGGGGAGCTAGGCACAATGCATGATTCACACGTGAGGGGTAGATTGTTAGGAACATGTGTGAAAGATAAGTCCCACGTCGGATAAATAGGAAAAAAAGTTGGATCTAAATATACAATTGGGTAGCACACAACTTACAAGACTTAGTATCTTAAGTGGATATGAGTCGTTTGGATCCAGATGATATGACGGATTACGCGCAAATGGGCAGAACCTTAGGCAGATCAGATTCCCAACATATATTTGTATGACCACTGTTATTAAAAATTTGGGTCGTTCTCTGTTAGATTAATGAATACGGCGCCTTTTGATTCGTATTCGATCCGATGCTCTAGATGTTATGCTTAACCCGTCATATAATCAGACATCAAGTATGGATAACAGATGATTAGTCGATTGCATGGGTCCACTTCCTTGGAGTCGGCCAAACACAAGAGGCGCAGGCGGTGGCTACCATCTATCATAATTTATTGGGTAAATTTTGAGGTTTCTCTTAATGACATATGCACTCACGTATACGAACCCCTTGTGGTTTCAAATAAACGAACCCCTTGTGGCTTCAATGCTTATTTGACCGGCACCTAATTAATAATTGTTCGACTCAACACGTTGTATGATTAGTCTCTCTATTGTCAGCCCAATGGGCGGACGATAAAAACGCTCTTTTACCGATAATAATACTATTTGACCGGTAAAAGTGTTTGGTAAGAATAGCTCTTATTGGTTAAAGAGCACTTTTTTTTATCGTGACGGCAAAACTTTCTTTTTGAGTAATAAAACAATTAAAAAAACCCTCAATTCTCAACTTGTTTTTATCCAACAACAATAAATTTGTTCTTTCTGACTAAAAATAATTATTTCGCGAAGTAAATAGTTATTGATAAACTTTATTCTCTCTCTCTCTCTCTCTCAAAACAACTCTTCCAATGGAGAGAAAAGTCATTTGCAGTCTTCCAAATATGGGTGGAACAATTAATTGATTGGAAAATTTCAAATTAAAACCCTGAACTTACCCTCCAATGTCCCATAAACTTATAAATTTATTGAACATTGAGGCGTAAGTTGAGTTGTTTTTCTTAAAATCTTCTCTTAAATTGATTGGATAAATGGGCATGAAAGTAAAATAGTACATGTGGGCTACAATTGCTTTGGAGGCACGCAATCATGATTGGGTTGTGGGAAAAAATAGTTCTTTCACAAAGTAAATACTCCCTCCGTCTCTATTTAAGTGATGATTGGGTTGTGGGAAAAAATAGTTCTTTCACAAAAATAAATAGTTATTAATAAACTTTATCCAAAAGTACCCTTTTTTTTTTTATCAAAAAAAACTCTTCCAATGAGTCTCCCAAAAACTTTATCCTACCCTTTTTTTTATATTTTTTTATCAAAACAACTCTTCCAATGAGAAAAAAAAGTCATTTGTAGTCTCCCAAATATGGGTGGAACAATTAATTGATGGGAAAATTTCAAAACAAAACCCTGAATTTACACTCCAATGTCCCATAAACATATAATTTTTTGTTTATTTCAATTAGAGGCCTGAACTATACACCCATTATTAAAAATTAGGTTCCCAACCTAATTCACTGGCTCTTTTGTAACTGAAACTGCTCAACTATCTTCATTTACGCTAACGTGGCCAAATATTATAGGCCAAAGTTTATGAGGAATTTTGAAAATTTTCCTTTGATATTTGGCCACGTCAGCGTAAATGAAGCCAACTGTGTAGTATCTATTACAAGGTAGACGATAAATTAGGTCGGGTACCCAATATAATAACAGGTGTATTGTTTAAGTGTCTAATTAAAATAAACGAAAGTTTAGATGTTTATTAATGGATAAATGGGCATGGAAGTGAAATATATAGTACGTGTGGGCTAGAATTGCTTTGGAGGCACGCAATCATGATTGGGTTGTGGGCAAAAATCCGTCCTTTTGTAATGTTTTATACTATTTTTATTGAATGAGATGATGAGGAGGAGAAAGATATGTCTCTCTCTTTCGTGGTCACATGGTCCCCACTTCACACCAAATCATTCATATTCGTTACTTTTAATTGATGGCGTCGACGAACAAAATCATTAGTGGACTTTCTAGGAAGCTACCTCCCCCTCCTCCTCCTTAATTTGATGCATGCATGGTCTCATCATCATCAACGTCATCGCATCATCCCATAGCAGCCTTATCATCATACATACTTAATTAAATGGAACACTTTAACATTAACAACAATATCCAAATACTAAGAGGTTTGCCATGCGCACAAATCTTTTCGTGGAGTCTACTTTGAGATTTTACACGAACAATTTGAGTTGTTTATTAATTTTTGATTCAGTAATTTAAAATAACTTGTTATATTATCTCAAGTGAAGTAATATAAAACTCGGGTATCGACATTATTTGAACGAACTATATGATGTCCATTTGCTCTCGAAAACATATTTGATTCAAACAAGCTAATAACATTACCCTACTTGGCTAATTTTTTGCATAAGTGATTTATGTGTCACGTACGATCTATGAATTGAAAGATTTGGAACGTCAAATAAAAACTTGGTGACCTATTTTGCATCACTTGAGGTTGAGGTATTACTCTCTCCATCTCATTTTGTTTGTAAATTATTTCTTGTCTCTTTTATTTCAATTGTTTATATTTTTATTATAAATCTTCTAAAATATATAATAGAGATCTTATTCGATAGACTTCAATTTGTTCTTGTCCTTTATAATACAATATTTTTGAAAGAATGATAAATATTATAGATCGAAAACATAAGATATTGAAACAAAAAACGAGAGGAATAAATTGACAAAAAAATGGAACGGAGGAAACAATATAATCAAGAGAAACAAGACACACCAATTTACGTGGTTTAGTTAAATTGGACCTACTTCCACGGGGAGGGGGTTTTCACTATGATCCGGAGAAAATCCGAGTTGTTGTGTTACACACTCACTCTTAATCTCACAATAATGAACCTCACAAGTTTTCTCGTGTATCTCTTTCTCACACTCTCTGCCTCTCTCACTTTTGTCACACAAAATAAACAAAGCATGTCCGAGTATTTAAAGAGATAAAAATAAAACTCCAGCCACTCCCTCCGGGCCTAAGCCCAACCGGCCCACACGGGGTGGAATCCCAATAGAGAATTCTTACTTAGCTTGGATATACAAAACTCTTCGATCTAGACAGTGGCAGATGCATGAATCATTATGCGCAGAGACTAAATTACATGTATTCATAAATTAACAATAAAATATCATCATTATATATATACTAGTATAACAATTTTGAGGGAACTTCATAATTTGTATAAACAAAACCTAAAATATACTCTTAATATCAATAATGAGATAAATGGGAGGTGTCCGGGTCCGCGGGCCCCGTATGCACCCCCTCTGTAATTTCTATATTCTGAACACGCGTGGGTCTTAAAAAAAGGGGTTTGATTTAAATAATGGACTAGTTTATTGCATTAGCACGGGCTCTGTTTTTCTAATAAGTTTGTTTTACGGTTTTTTTTTTAATTCTTTATTATTTTTAAAGGACATCATTAGTGAGTAGATACAATTCCGTATACCCAACGTAATTAAATACAAAAAAAATAAACACGTATATTTAAATAGCGATTGGAAGACACATGTCATGCTTTAAGCAAATTGTCGGCTTGTCGATTTTTGTTGTGTTACGAATATGGTAAGGTGATTCAGCATAGTTGGTTCTATTATCTTGTTCCATCATTCACAGATCATATTGGAAAGCAACAGAGGTTCCTTTTTTTTTTTTTTTTAAATTATGCGAAAGTGGGTTCTATTTTTAATTATGCGAAATTGGGTTCTGGTTAAGCTTTGAAAACACCAAAAAAAAAAAAGCCAATTAATACCAGACTCTTCAGATTAGTCTGTTGAGTCAGACACCTAAGTATAAAAATTAATAGAGAAAACCAATTAATAGAAAACCTTCCTAATTGCTACAATCCTACAGGTGTAACTGTCTCTATATATTTTTTTATAATTTAGGTATTTAGACCAGTTTACCCACACTTCTGACTAATTCTAGAGGACCAATCACACTATTTACTTGCAGGGAGCCCAATTAAAACTAGAGCAAACTCCGTCTTCACTCCGTCTTCATTTTAAGACACATCCCCAATCCTAAGGGATTGACAAAGTAGTCTTGCCTTAGGACTTAGAGGTTTGCTCTCACCTAAGGTCTTAGATTCGATTCCCCTTGCCAACAAACTCTTAGGGCCATTGGGGACATGCCTGGTCGATCCACGCCATGCCGATGACCTAACAAGGAGTGCACGGGTGAAAACCGTTAGCGAAGTAAAAAAGAGGGGACACCCCTAAGGACCTACTTCGGCATGGCCCTAATTCTAAAAAGGCAAGGGGACGAAGGATCTTCTCGACTGGGAGCCAAGGGGTTTACCTTGGACAGCCTGATGCGTGATTTGTTAGTGACTCGATATTCTAAGCAGTTAGGGAGCCCTCTCCCTTCTGCAGAAGACCTCAGAAAACCTCAATTTGTTCAAGAGAAGAAGGTGGGTGTGACTCGTGCTTTGAAAGGAGACTTTGAAGACCTACTGAAGCCTTCGAAAGAAGACTATGAAAGTCTTTAGAACCCCTCAGAAGAAAACGTTGAATTTCTATTATGACCTTCGGAAGAACAGGTTGAGTGCCTCGGTTTTTCAGACACTCACACAATTCATCGGAGCCACCAAAACTCAAGAATTCCCATCGTAAGGCCAAAAACGCATGAAAATGGAAGGAAAAATGCGTGAAAAGAGTGGGAATCAACGTTTTACCAAAAATCTACGAAGAACTTGGCCGAAAAACTCGATTTGAAGTAGGAGCGATGTGAATCGACTGTGGTTGTGGTTGGCGGTGATCCTTTGGTTTGAATGGAGCACTTGAGGGAGAATGATTTAAGGGGGAGAGAGAGTGTGTGTAAAGTGTTTCTCTCTCTCCCTCGATCCCTATATATATATATATATATATATTTTTTTTTTTTTTGGGGGGGTGCAACGCCAACCGCACCGAATTCGAAATGGCGTGTGCGAAAAATGAAACGACGTACCCCCACCTAGTGGGGAGTTGACACGTGGCAAGTGACAGTGGCGGGAGTAATTGCTACCATTAATTTGGCAGCCAACTGTTCCAATCCATAAGGAAACTCTACGACGGAGGCAGGGGCCATCATCATGGGGTTTGAATTCGAATGGCCATGCGACACATGGTACCCCAACAATGCATTTACAAGTAGTAGTGACGAGACCGATGTGACAGTTCAGGGTTCATCCTTACCCACTAGGGCTAGACCAACTGCTTTCGACGTTCCAATGGGCCTCGGCCGGCTATCGTTGGCATTCATCTAAACCTCTCAGCCACTGGTGCAGGTCAACTTCTCCACTAACTCAAAAGGTAGCTGAAGAAGTTGAGGGGCTATTGTAGTGGTCGACAATTACTAAGAGTCAGAAGGTTCGCCGTTTAGTTACTGTCGAACCTTCAATGAACAGGTTGATCTGGCATTAGGAAGGATCTGGTCACAAAAGGTCAATCCATGTTTAAGTCACCGGGGGACAAAGATAGGATAACGCCTCGAGGGAACCTATCGCATCGGTGGTTCAGCCAACCGTGATGTAAGCAACCGCCGACGGGAGACTTTTACCGAAGCGGTGGCTTGCCTATTCACCTGGGCGTTAACTGTGGCTTCGTTTGAAGTAAATTCTTGAAGTGTTGTTTCACCGAAGGGAAGGCAACTGATACGCTTAGTATAGCTTTGGTATCAACCGCAACACGGGTGTGTACGCCAAACCAGTGGGCATCAGTAGTACCTCGTATAATACCGAACCGGCAGGGATGCCTGAGGCACTCACTATCCCACCTGCAGTGTCAGGTATGGACGACGCGCGTGAGGTACATGAATGAATTAGTGAGCAAGTATCCCTTTGCCTATAAAAGGGATGCTCACCAACCTCATTGGGGATCCCTCTTCAGACTCTCTCTCTCTCTCTCTCTCTCTCTCTCTCTCTCTCTCTCTCCATACATTCTTTCTCTTTCTATATAGACTCTTTCTCTTCTAGTCACTACCTAGAATGTCGGAGTGCCTTCCCGGACCACCACCGTCCGGGCTAGGCGCTAATGCGAGTGTTCAATGTGCAGGTCATCCTCTCAGGCGAACTTACTAGGGTTCAGGCAAGGTTCAACCACCTCTTCAATACTCCATTCAACTCCAGAAGGTTCAAAAGGGTTATTCTGGTGAAGCACCTCCCACACTGTACAATAACCAATTTTGAAACCTAGCTTTCTTTAACATTATAATAACTGAAAACAAAACGTAGCCTACCAACAAGAGTAAGACTATGAAATATTTGGCACCACATTTTTGTTGGGATTTGGACTCTGTATTTATCCACCATAGAAGGGTAGAACCACATGATTTGGGCTTAATATAGATTAAATGACCTCAAAGGCATTCCCAAATATCCTAGCAATTCTATTCCAACTTCAAAAGACGACTCTGCATGCAATTGTATTCGGAACCGTCTGACATGTTGGCCTACATTCATCAAACAACTCATTCAGCAAAGGTTGTGCCTAGAGTTGTATTCTAAACATCAATCAAACAACTCCTTCAGTACAGGTTGTGTCTAGAGTCGTGTTTCTAGATGTTCTAATTTTAAGGTACAAAGAAATGATTGAGCTTCTGTAGAAGCTTTACTACATTATTAAAGGATACGGGGAGTAAGTGTAAGTTTCATCGGCTCAGCTCCCTTTTGTTTGGCATATTTATGACAAAAATACACATTTACATGTATTCCTCATTTATTGAGTTGTACACTTATTTTTATTTTTAACTTTTTTTAAATTCTCGAGTTGTGTTATGTTATAAAAAAGAATCTCATATGTTGTATTCTAGCTTCACTCGAGTGAGTGTGATAGTTAGTCATATTCTTTGAAGGCATGGAATTTCTCTAAAGTAAAAGATTGATTCATCTCTTGACAATTTTAAAAGACAAGAAATTTCCCTCAAGCAAATATTTTTGCTCGCATCGTACGAAAACACATGCTCTGTGTGTGTGTGTGTGTGCGCGCGCGCGTGTGTGTGTGTGTATAGCTTCTCTATTCAGCTATTGTTTAGGTGCTGCCCCCCCTCCCCAATTCCCCTTCCATCCTCCTCTCTTTCTCTCTATCTCTCTCCCCCTTCTCCCTTCCAGTTCTTTTCTCACTCTCTCTCTCTCTCTCTCTCTCTCTCTCTCTTGTGATCAGGTATGGCTATGGTTTGGTGCTTGTGGCGGCGTAGATGGAACCTCGGTTGTTGGATCTTGGTCGTTTGTGGGGTTCGAAATGGCAGATTCTCGGTAGCCGCTTTTAGAGCCTGGCCGCTTGTGGGGTTCACAGAGGTGCAAGTGCTGATCGTCTACCTCTTGAGGGTTAGGGTATGCGTCAGCGACAACTCTATTTCTCTGGACCGCTCCCCTTTTCGTCTCTGACATGCACCCTCTCCTCTATCGATTT
Source organism: Vaccinium myrtillus (assembly GCA_016920895.1). Classification (NCBI taxonomy): domain Eukaryota; kingdom Viridiplantae; phylum Streptophyta; class Magnoliopsida; order Ericales; family Ericaceae; genus Vaccinium; species Vaccinium myrtillus. Next base: position 10,952,597 of record CM029277.1, read on the forward strand.
TCGTCAGGTGGCTCTGTTTCATTCGTCGATTTCATTGTTAGGTGTTATCGATATTGGAGCTGAATGGCAAAGGGTGGCACCGTTTTCAATCTGTCAAATTTTTATGTGTTGTCAATGAATGTCGGGCGCTTGTTTCCGTTCAGAGCTGTTGTCTTGTAGGATGTGGAGGTGGCATCTTTTTTGTCGATGGATGCAGCGACGGAGTTTCCCCGGCAGTGGTGTTGGGTTGATGGTCGGCAGTTTGGGGGCTGTGGGGCGGCGGTGGATTTGCGGACTAGGGTTTGTTTAGGTTCTTGATATTTGGATCGGCCGTGTCCTGTTTGGGCTAGACCTTTAGGTGTTTTAGGTTGGACCCATTGGGTGTTTTTAATTTCTCCTACCTTTGATTGGAATTTTCTCCCCTCTCCCCTCAACTTGATGTACCCTTTGTCAAATTTTCCTCAATAAATTTTTTTACCGATCCAAAAAAAAAAAAAAAAAACGCCCGAGCAAAATGTTGCTTGTTCTGCCTCTTTTTGCCAGCAGTGTAAATATTGACCCATTAGGTAAAAAATGGTGACCTAGCGTCGTTTTAAGCTTGAATACACATATTCTCCATCTCGAAACACTTATGGAGGCTAGAGTTTATGAATCTCGAAGACTTCGAAAGATTAATGGATACTATGTGCTAAAGAATATTCATCATTGAGAGGTTTTTCGTATAAACACAATCATTCTCAGAGTAACGTCTTTTCATGGAGTTTGAAAGGCGATTTGTTTGGAAGGTTTAAGGATTCAAGATTTAGCGTTCGTGTAGAGGTGTGATCAACATGGATCTGGCAAATAGGTCTTAGGATTATTTGTGGTGTGTGTGTTATTGAGACATTATTGGAAACACAACTAATAACATTATTAGAGATAAAATTCGATATTCTATAATTTCCCCTTTATCTCCATATGTCCATAATATCCATTAATTGCATTGAATTATAATAGTTGTTTTTTTTTAGTACATGTAAGAAACCTAATCTATCCTAATCTAGGAGATGGGGAATGGAACCTTACAATGAGAATGGAACTCAGGTCTTTTCCCTGGTAAAGAGAAGCCTTATGACTTGGCTATCCATTTGTTTTTGGGAATAGTATTTTTTATTTCTCCCTTGGATATAAGTAATTAAAGCTGAACGTTGTTCTTTTTTTTTTTTTTTTTTCCTCGGTGAAAATCGGTGTTATTAATTGTAGTTTGTGAGGTTTGCATGTACTCCCTTCAAATGCAAGGAAATATGTTGTGCCTACCACAGCGCGCGCTACCAACACTTGCAACTGTACATTGCAGATAAACCTCTAATTGTTACTTCTCTCTTCCGGTCCTTTCATATCTCTATATATATACGTAGTACTTTACAGAGTTTCTATACAAATAACCCGTCAAAGTTGACCAAAATAATTAAGTTGTTAAGCCAACAAATTAAGTTATATTGTTCGTAGGCTGAGCCAAGAACCACAACATGTATACTTTGTGGTAGGTTTGGTATGGGCTTAATTCTTGTAGTCAATATTAATTAATAGGCAATAATTGTATGACAAAGCCAGCCGACCTAAACCAGGACCAAAGTTCCACATAATTTTGTGGATCTATTGCCAAATCATTTCCTTCCAGTTATATTTATTCCTACGAAGCACAAATACTCCGAAAATAATGCGGTTACGTATGATTACGTTACTCGCCCATATGTCCCAACATGTATCGGTCATGTCAAAAGTGCCAGCTTTTCTTTTCTTTTCTTTTCTTTTTTTCTTTTTTTTTTATGTAAAACAAAATTTTGAAATTAATATTTGATGTTTGGTGATACCTAACCACGTAGAATACTTACGAGATATATACAATGGGATCCTTCTGGAAATACGACATATATATGACGAGGTTGAAACAATTTTTGGTGAATTATTTAGTAATGATCAAACTCAAATAGCTCATATATAGACACTTGTCTCAAAATATGTATGTAAAACTCTATGAAAAATTGATTAATATAGCTCATATACGACATATGTTTGAAGTGAAAAATTGATTAATATATGTTTGAATTTTAGATTAGAGATAAAAAAAATAATATTGGAACAAGATATATAACGATAGGATAATTGTTTCAACGTAAATTTTTTTCAGCGTAGCAATTTTGATCGGTTCATATTTTTTGATGTTTGGTTGATAGTTGTTCCACGACGAAAGTTTTCTAGAACAACCAATATAAGTGGAGTTCTGGCTCATATATTAATGCAAAAAAGTTTATATATGTTGATTGGCTTGTCTCTCTCTCTCTCTCTCTCTCTCTCTCTCTCTCTCTCTCTCTCTCTCTCTCTCTCTCTCTCTCTCTCTGTGTGTGTGTGTGTGTGTGTGTGTGTGTGAGAAAACAAAGGAAAACAAAGGCCTAGGTGGATGAGTTTGGGGGCTGTGGATGATCTCGATCGGTTAAGTAACAGACATTGGTCGAGCACTCGAGCAGCGTTGAAGGCCAAGCGTTCCAAAACAAATGAGTTACGACCTTTTCAAGCAGAAAACAGTTTCAACCATGTGACAAAATGTTTTACACATTTTCAACCGTATGACATAAAATGTTTTACTACCTGGTAAAATAATTTCATGTCCTTTGCGCAACCGAACACCATTTTTCTATAAAATAGTTTACGTCAAATCAAACAGACCCTGAGTTTCACAAAACCTACCCTTTTGTATTATTCAATGCAAATACTTTTCTTGAGGGGCAGAGGGAGGGGGTTAAGCGGAGTCACTTGATCCTACGGAGATGTCAAATTTTTTAAAATGATATACGTATAATATTTTTTTAGAGTTTTGTATTTTTGCCCCTTATATATATGGTATTTCTTTGCTCCAACTACTTACCACACCAAATCATTTTTCTTCTAACTCTCTGACTCTCTTCATAACTACTTGCCCTCGTTACCACACCAAATCATTTCTTATCTCACTCCCTCCTTGGCATTTGGGTGTTTCTTTTGTGGGATCAATTGTAAATATAATTATATGTTAATAATAGTTATCTACTTTAATTCCTTTTATTTCACATTTTGGTGTTTTTTTGACCCCACTAACATTTAGTTATGGTTCCATCTCTGCTTTTCTTCTTGAATATATTTGATGTAGCTTTCATTTTATTTTACCTTTTGAGGTGTGAACTATTTATTTCGGTGGCACACGTATAAAGCAGAAATGATACTCTTATGGTATCTACAAATCATGTACTAGTAAAATAAAAGGTTGCCAAACCTCTAAATTAAATATCAACTGAATATCAAGATAACTCTTCTAATGAATACTCTTCTCAATAAGCCCTATAATATCAACAGATCAGATCACGGTCATACCAGACACACTATTATTAAAAAAAAAAAAATCCCCAAAATTCATTAAGTACTTAGGGTCCTAAATTCTGAATGAGAAATTGAAAGCTTCGATTGAGCACCTATACTTCTCTGATGGAGCTGATTTTTTATAAGACCAATCCAAAAATTATTTTAAGGTTATTGAAAGCCTCGGATTTTACAAACACCAAAAAAAAAAAAAAATTTATGGAATTGTAGGGGGTCACGTGACTCCCATGTGCCCTTGATAGATTCGCCATTGCTTATAGTATTTGATGTAGCCTTCATTTTATTTTAGTTTTTGAGGTGTGAACTATTTATTTGGGTGGCAAACGAAAAAGCAGACAGGATAACGTGGGAATGGTCCAAGATTAAACCTGGACTTGACTTATTAAGAGATTTAAACAAGTTTTTTTCCAAGCTGGAAAAATGGGACCAAACTGGAAAAATGGGACCAAACTGGAAAAATGGAATTGCAAACTGACATGGTGCCATAGTGACCGCTAACGGCAAACTGCTTGTAACAGAAAGCAAGACGGGAGTACTTGGAAGACTTAGTCACATTGTGGTCCATGTTGAGACATTTGTTGGTTAGCATTGTCTATGTCCGGGTCGGCTTGACCGTAAGGCAAGTGAGGCGTGGGGTTTACGCACCAAATTTCGAAAGGTCTTAATTTTCTCGTAGGTATTACACATGTATATATGGATATACACACACATATATCCGGGATATGTGATCCTACTTTTCCCGATTTTTTTTGACAAGAATTTAGTGAAATTTCAAAAAAATGGGGGAAAAGGGCTTGATCCAGCGGTTTTCAAAAACGTAAATATGCGCTTTTTGCGAAAACCCGCTGGATCAAGCCCTTCCCGTATTTTTTTTTGAAGATTTCCAAGCCCTTGGAAAACACCTTTTGAACACATTGGAAATTTTGATTTCCTAAAAACAATTGGGAAAAGATCAAAATTGTTTCTTCCTAAGCATAAAGATATACATACACATATATCATTATATGTGACAGTTTGTGAAAACAAATATAATGCACTAACGAGTCCTAGAGAGGGGGGGGGGTGAATAGGACGACCAAATTAAAAATTAATTATCACAATTTTAATCCAGTTAATCCTTTTTAATGGTGAGACAATTAAGACCACAATATAAGGAAATATAAGCAATAAGCAAGAGAACACAAACACGAGGATATACGTGGAAACTACTTAGGGTCACTACAAGAAATTACACAATTGGCGACCAAAAATGCCGACCAAAAAAATTTAGTTGCCAAAAAGTATAGCCATTGCCGACTAAAAAACTTTGGTCGCAAAATGTATGGCCAAACCCGACTAAAATAATTTAGTCGGCAAATGTATAGCATTTCCCGACCAAATGGAGCTTTAGTCGGGAAAAGTTGGTACTTATGCCAACTACCTTTATTTAGTCGGGGAAAGTTGAATGTTTGCCGACTAAATATTTTTTGGTCGGCATATACACTCATTGGCGACTAAACTTTTGTTGGCAAAAGATACAATTGCCTACCAAATATAGTTTAGTCGGGAAAAGCCGTTCAAAAATTAGTGATTATTTTAGAAATTTTTTTATATAATATTAATTTATATGTAAATATACTATTTTAATATTTTAATATTTTTAATTACGATTTACACTAAAATATAAAAAAAATTATGTACTAATTTTTTTCATGAAATATAGTATATATATATTTATTGATCGAATACAACACAAGTCATTAGGTAGTCTAGTGGTTAAGTGCTTGGAGTACTAAGCAAGAGGTCGTGGGTTTGAAACTTGGCGGAGTCAATCTAATTAAATTGCGTAGATGACGTCAGCCTAAGGGCTAGATGATGTCAGCGTCTTCTAATTGAGGAGGGATGTGGCCGGATTTTTTTGGATGAGGAAATTGCCACGTGGCATATTTTATTGCCGACTAATTATTTGGTCGGGAAAACCAACCTTTGCCGACTAAAATCCTTTACCGACTAATTGTGTTGGTTGGGAAAAGCTACCTATGCCGACTAAATATTTAGTCGGGAAAAGCTACCTTTGCCGACCAAATTTATTTTAGTCGGGAAATACATTTGCCTACGACACATTGCCGACTAAATTTGCCGACCAAAATTTTAGTCGGCGATTCCTTTTCCCGACCAAATACGGTACTTTTGCCAACCAAATGTTAGTCGGCAATTGTGAAATTTCTTGTAGTGGGTCTAAATACCCTAAGCATAAAACCACGGCCTAATCTACTAATTGTTATAAATCAAAAGGTTAAATCAAGAGTTACAGGATTAGGAATTACCAAATTGCCCCAAGCTACACCTAACTCCACTCCTTGATTTAGCTCCCCGAGCCCCTTCTTGATTCCATAGCCTCCACGAGTTCAACACCACTCGATCTCCGTATCAAAGACGGCTCCGGATCATCCGGCCAAGTAGATATGTAGGCAACCCAACATGATGTATGAAAAATATGATTTTTATGAAGGTTTTGGAAAAACAAATCAATCTAGAGACAATCCATGGAGTAATAAAAGATTGCACTAGATTGAAAGATAAAATGATCAAACACAAGGTTTAAATCATATAATGCATCAAGAACCCATAAAAGATAAAAGACTTGATTTTTAATGAGGGCTTTTGAATGAAGAAAGTCAATCTAGAGTAAATACATGGAGAACAAAAGTATTGCACTAGATTGACACAAAAGATGATCAAACACTAAGTTTAAATCATACTAAAAGCATCTAAACACATGAATCTTAGAAAAGATTGTTTCTTGATGATGCAATGAAGATTTGAGAAGAATAAAACAAGAGCATATGCATAGATATTAGAATATAGCACTAGAATGAATAAAAGATGATCAAATCAAAATAGAAATCACCTCAAAAGCATAGAACCCCATGAGCAAGTGAAGGAGATGTGTTTCTCTCTCTAAGGTGGGCTAATGCTCTCAAAATCTGACCTAGAAGAGTGAAAAATTAGTTTATATAGTGCCAAGGTTGAAGCCCTAAAGAGGGCCAATGAGAAAACGCCACATACACCAGTAAAAAGGCGCTGCGCTTGAAGTTGTGCACGGAGACAAGCAACAAGCGCAACGGAGATGTGCAGACAGGAAAAGCGCTAGTAAGTTCAACGAGCGCAGCGGGTAGCGCTCATTGAGCGCATCTTGCTGAATCTGTTTTTAATGAAGCAAACTGAAGCGCTAGATGAAGCGCTAGATAAGCGTCAGTCGCGCTAAACAAGCGCTGCGCTCAGAATCTCTTTTAAAATAGGTACATGCCTTAGAAAAATACTTGATGCTCATATTATAAGGCTAAAATCATGCAACATAAAAGGATTAAATCCCTAATCTAAATGAAGAACATGATAATGCAACTTTATACCTTTCATAAGCCAATCCGAGCCAAGTGCGTGTAACTCCATTTCTCCAATCCTTCAACCACCGGGTGGAGCATCTAGACTCAATCATCTAAGCTACCTCCCAAACCCAAATGGAAAAAGATAGAAGTACATACACCAATGGTTTGTCGAAATCCGGAAAATGCCAATAACACTAACAGTTTGTATTGAAAAGAATTTAGTGAAATTTTACCATTAGAAGTGACCACTTCAATGGAAATTTTGTGAAGGAATAAGGATAATATTGTTTCTTCCTAAGCACAAAGACGAAAAAAGATGTGCAGATAGAAGTTTAGGTAGTGTGAAAATCACTCCCCTTATTATTCGGCACATATAGTAGGTCGACGCACATATCACCTGAAGCCTATTTCGAGCTGGGTAGTCCAAATTTTGAAAGAGCCTGGATCAGGCCCAAATTTATTTGGTGACTCGGGGCTTCGTCATTGGAATTTGCTATTTTAGAGTTGGGCCATGAGGTTTGAGGCTTTCTCATGAGGAAGTGCGAACTGTATCATGGGCTTAAATTACCGAAACTTATCAATGGGCACGTACTTTCTCCATCCCAATTTGTCTTTTTTTTTGCACGGCAAAAAAAGTTTTATTAATCATTAAAAAAGATACAATGACTAAAAGGAGTAGGAGATTAAATTTCAGGAGAATAATCATTCAGAGAGAATAATCCTATGCCTAGTCCGAGACCCAAGCAACGAAGAAGCCAATAAAAAACACCCAATGGGCGAAAGTCCGCACCCAATTTGTTAAATAGTTGTTTTGGTAGTTGGTGTCATATTTAATTATTTTTGCATTTCAGTGTGTAAAGCCTGTTCTGGTTAGCTTTTTGCACTTTTGGTTTTTTTTTTTCTTTATTCATTTTTTTCCCCATATTTGTTAGTTCTGTGTTGAACTTTTTACGTTTTGTGATTCGTTTTAACGAGAGGAATCAAAAATTACAAATTTAAGATCGAAACTAGAATAAAGACAAAATCCTAAAAGTGCAAAAAGTCACAGAAATAAGTTAAGAGGAACGAGATATTAGTCTTTTTCCTTGTTCAAAAGCCCAAAAAGAACCTAAAAATGTTTGTCCAAAAGCTACCGAAGTAAAATAAAAAAATTATTTTTCAAAAGTCTGCAAAACACTTGAAATATATTAAATAATACAAAAGGGGTCAGTGGGGTTGTCTGGGAAGCTGATTTTAGTTTTTCATTTTCAATTTTTTAGCTTTTTGGATTATGATTTGAATGTATTTTAAAAATAATAGTATGTTTGAGAGAAATTTTCAGAATGTATTTTGCAACAGGAGTAGTGTTTGAGGATATGGACAAAATACATTTTGTAGGTCTTTTTGTTAACTTAAATTGAAAAAGTGAAAAATAAGAAATCAAAAAACTCATCCCCATATGTTTCACTTCTGCTCTCAAAATACTAAAAATGAGAACACATTTTGTGAATATCACTTTTTCATTTTGCAGCTAAACAACCAAAATCCAATAATACAAAAATGAGAAGTGAAAAAGGAGAGATCAAACAGCCTCCATAAGGTGCCCAATTACCCAAAAGAAAAAAGAAAAGAAAAGAAAAGAAAAAGGCATAAGGTGCCCATGGGCCATAGTAGCCCAGAGATGATTTAATATTTATGCTTTGGGAAGCAAAAACTCATGCTCTGACAAACTTTTCCTCTGTCTCATATGTTTTTGTTCCCTAAATTCAGGTGCCATTGTTGTTTACGGCTAAGGGATCCATAAAATATACTTCTACTTGAAGCTCTGATCACTTGCAAATGTCAGTGGCCATTCCCTAATCTTTTCTTTCTCCATTTCTTCTGCTGGGGGCAGTTCAAGTTTGAAAAACCATAGCTCGGTCTATGAAGCTTACAAAGTTAAAGCGACAGGCTATTACTCGGTTGTGATCGATTTCGTGATTGATTTTCCGCGGCGTCAATTGGTGATCAAAATGGGTGCTCTGATTGAAGTAGTGATTCTGCTGATTCTTCTCACAAACTCTCACGGGCTTGCAATTAGAGTGGCTTTCGGATTTTCGAATTTCACCCAAGTCTCTAGTTTTTCTTCTTCTTCTTGTAATGCTTCTTCTTGCAATGCAACTGAAGAAAAGAGAGGCATCCCAGCAGGAGCTAATCCTCTGCATAACAGGTAGACAGAGAAAGAGAGAAAACCAATTATTCCTTATTTTTCCCCTCCCTCTTACATTGTATTTTTTTTTTTTTTTGATAATTAGACGTCCGGGCCAGCTTACATGCGCGCACGTAGACTAATTCCGGGACCCTGAAGGTAACGACCGGGCAAAACCCAGAGTGGGGCCCTAAGGCTCTTACATTGTATTTTACAGTTTTATTTTTCTTCTTTTAAGGAGGAATATGTGGATCCTTTCGTCAAATACACTTGACAAGTTTGTGTGCACGAGTTGTCCCCTTGTTTTGGGGGTACTAAAAGTCTTTATTGCATTGCCTGTGATGTTATATGTTTTGTCTTCCTCTCGTGCATTTTTCTGTTCGTCCCTATGCATGCATTGCTTCCTCTGGCCATCTTGTACTCGCAAAGTATCGGATTATATTTAATCCGACAAAGTACAAGGTACATTAGAATGTGGTTCATAATACAGTTAGTCTGATAAATTCATGTATCTTTTGTCTTATTAGTCTCGTCAAACAAACATGCTTAAAGAGCATAGTAGCGTTGGGAGGGATAAGTTCAGGAAAGATATATGGGTACATGGACGCGTATAAATCTATTTTGCTTCCTCTGTCTTTTCTTATTGGATTGAATAAATAATAGTCCTAATTGGGTATACTACGCAAGTTTCATCCTGCCCACTTTTTTAGAGTTATGTTTACATCCTTTTGACATGAGATTGGGAGAGTCGTCGGGGGAAGCAAAAAAGAGTCAAACGCATTTAAAAAGATGAACAACATCCTAAATTTACCCAACATAGTAGTAAATATGCTCGAAAATACAAGATTTGGGTTCAATGCATTAAGCAAGGGAATTGAACACCATCGTTGCCATTGTGGGTGACGTCGGTGCAGCCAAAGCGGTAGCTAGCGACGAAGGGCTGGATGTTCTTGATCATGGAGGCGCCAGAGGTGGAGTAGCGGATGTGGCCGATGGGGGAGATGCTAGGGAGGAAGGAGGATAGTTTGCAGGGGAATGTGATCGATAAAACATTCCCCTGCAATAGATTGTAGAGAGGAGGATAGTGAGAATCGTGGAAGAGAATCAATGGAAAAGAGGATAAATTTGATGCTAGATGTTTTGTTTGGAAGGGTTTGTGGTACTGAACCTACTGGTATACTAAGGTAAGAGCAATCGTCTATGGGATTTTACCAGTAAATTCTGTCTCAATAATAACAGACAAGACCCCTAACTTTAAGATATCATCCTGAAATTCATCAGCAACACTACATACACACAATTTGGTACCCACAATTTACCCAAACATGCACACACGCAAGTGCGTGGGCTCCACACACACAGATATCATCCTGAAATTCATCAGCAACACTACATACACACAATTTGGTACCCACAATTTACCCAAACATGCACACACACAAGTGCGTGGGCTCCACACACACACAAATATCATCCTGAAATTCATCAGCAACACTACATACACACAATTTGGTACCCACAATTTACCCAAACATGCACACACACAAGTGCGTGGGCTCCACACACACACATACCTAACATTTCTGGAAATTCATTGCACATAAATGGTATCAATTTATGGCGGAAATAGTGAAAAATGGTAGTTTTGGAATTATTCAAATTTGAGGACGAAACGTAATCCCAATAAGTGGACAGGATGAAAACATAACACAAACTAGGTTGGAGGATCAATATTTAAGTACTCCTTTCTTATTTGTGTTTTTTTTTATGGGGAAGATGTGGTTCAACTGTGGCCGATACTTAAGTAGGAAACGCTACAATACATACCCCTACTTGGGTTTATATCATATACACACCTAAAATGTTACGAACTGATTACCTCTTGTGAATAAAAAGTTATGAATAAAAACTAACACAGACTAGGTTGTTTTTTTTTTATATAAATGTTACAAGACGCACCAAAATGTTATGACTCATATGGAAAATGTTACGAATCATATTCATGTAAAGTTATGAATTTTTCATATTACAAGACACTAAAATGTTAAGATTGCCACAAGGTGACACAATATGAATCATAAAATACAATAGGTACATATGTTACACATTTTTAATGAGTGTGTATTGTAGCCATTCCTGAGTGGGAAAAAACCAAATAGTACACAATCTTCAACAAAAAAAATTTGGCTCCTTGTAAGAAATTTTGTGGCTCTATTTATGAGTTTTTGTGGCTTGTTTTTATGTTTGGGTGTACGGTACACCCTTAAAATTCTGTGGCGCAATCTACGAATTTTTGTGGCCGAAGATATGAATTTTTGTAGTTGCTATATATGAAAATTTTTGGACACTTTTATGAATTTTGTGGCTTACTTTTACGAATTTTGAGTTAAAAAAGACAACTAAAAAAAAGACAGCTCTAGGTTACGAATTTTGTGGCTTACTTTTACAAATTTTTGCGATGTTCTTTATGATTTTTGCAGTTCGAAATACGTATATTATGACCTTAATGAAATTTTGGAGTGATTTATGAGATATTGTGACTCAAAATACGAAGGGCATACTGTACACATTTTTTGTGGTGTGTAGTATAGCTTGACTCTTCAAAGTGTCATTTGGAATTCAAAAGTCTAGGTACCCAAAAAATACCCAGAATTTAAAATTTAACGGTTCAAATTTACGTAGAGTGAATCTAGACCATTGAATTTCAAATTCTGGGTAGTTTCTAAGTACCCATTCTGGGTATGTAGCAATGCTGTTTGGAATTGGGCCATGTCGTACTCCCTCCATCCCAATTTATTTGTCCTTTTTGGGAGTTTATGCTACTTTTCAATTGATCTCGTAATTTATAGTATTGTTTTACGTGATTTCGAAAACATTGTTTTATAGAATTAATTGAGGTCTATCAAACAAGATCCATATTGAATATAAAATTTATTACCGATTTAAAGTTATAATTAGTTTTTTATCTGATTAGAATAGAACGAGTGACCAAAATTTAGGGACAGAGGGAGTAGATTACTTCAGTTCTAGTCGACTATTAGAAACGACACATCTCTCACACAAGCTACTACTTTAACCCCATGAATTATTCAAAGGGGCATTTATAGGCCGCTCCAGTTTTTGGAGGGCCTGCACAGCCCACTCCGTTTTTACGGAAAAATGGACATCCCGCTCCAAATCTGGCAGCCCGTCCCTCTCTCTCTTTCTCTCTACCCACCCCACCTAAATCCCAGAGTACTCAAACCTAAGCTCTAGGGTACCCTATGAAAATGCCTAAAATCTAAGGGTACCCTATGAAAGTGCCTAAACCACTAAAAATCCTATAATAGGAAAGTACATCCTAAGGCCTCGTTTGTTTGGCCGGAGATAAATGGATGGGATATGAAATCCCATGTGATATGAATCCTTGGAATATTGTTCAGGATATCAATGGATGGGAAAAATTCATATCTGGTGTTTGTGTTCGACGGGATATTGCTCAGGATATTCGGTTTTTTGCACTAAAATGGGGGATACCCCCCCCCCGGGGATTCTATCCGTACGGATGGGGAGAAAAACTTGGTTGGGATTTCATATCCCATGCAAAAAAAAGATAACAAATATTGGAAAATGGGGCTACTCCAACCAACCCCCAAATCCCACCTCCAAATCCCCCCAAACAAACAAGGCCTAAGTGCCTAAGCTCCAAAAAAGAGTGATTGACCTTAATGGAGTTAGTGGTAATTAAAAAGAATGATTGGAGTTAGTGGTAATAAATATTTACTTTTTGTACCGGCCTGTAATAAATCCTTGTTGTTCGAAAGTTCCCATGGCCCATGGGCCCAGCCCATTGCATACAACACGTGTTTCCTCTGGGCACGCACGTGCGAACTCGCCAACCCAACAAAGTTAAATCACGTCAACTTAATTAAAGGGCCCAGCCGCCCAGTTACGTACGTAAGGTCAATAACGTCCACCTGACTTTGGGCCAGGAATTATTAATAAGACCAAAATGAATGAATGCAAACTCAGCTGCTTCTGATCAGTCAATTATTCTTTGAAAGAACGAACCCAAAATAGTACATTTTGCTTCACATTCATACGAAAGTATAATTTTTGGTACAATTGGGACGGTAAACGAGCCGAATTGAGCCGAGTTTCAGAATATTCAAATTCGTTCATTATGTTTTTAAACGAATTTGAGCCGAGTTCGAACGCAATGAAAGAATCCAAAATACATTTTCTTCACTCACACGAAAGTATGATTTTTAGTACAACTGGGGCTGTAAACGAGCCGAATCGAGCCGATCTTTAGAATATTCAAATTCGTTCATTAAGTTTTTTAAACGAACTCGAGCCGAGCTCGAACTCAATGAAAGAATCCAAACTACATTTTGCTTCCCACTCATACGAAAGTATAATTTTTGGTACAACATGCTACTATTTGTTTTCACACGTAATTTTATTAATGGAAAAAAGAGAGCAGTACATACACTCAAGAAACTGCATAAAAAACCATTATTGGGCACACAAAATGTGCTGCAACAAATAAAGACAACATTGACTTTTCGTCCACTCTTATCCATAAATTACACCCTCAGAATCATTTTATTTCCTTTTATACCCTTGAATTGCATGCCTTCCAAGTTCCAATCCAAGCTGTAGTACGTATAAGGGCACATGTACATATATATATATGTATGAAGATACTTGTATTGTATCCACATATATACAAACTTTTACATAAGTGATGGCGGTTGAACCGGATTTTAGATTCCTGCCTCACATTCAGGTGGAGTCACTGGATATCGGGATTTGTCGGTGCAGTAGTCGTAGATCAAGTGGTTCATACGAACCCATCTGTAACTCCTTGCTTGGGTGGGGCTGAGCTGCTGATAAGCAGCTCCCTCCCACCAGTTTGAGGGGCTCGACGGGCAAGTCGACGGCCCCGGCACGGGGCAACCTTCGAGCTCGAAGTCCTTCATGTAGGCAGAGAAAGGGGCTTTGCTCCAATTGATCTTTTCAAGCCCACCTCTTGTAGCCCAGTCATCGGCTTCCCATAATGTGGAGTAGACTCCCATGGGTTGGAATTTGGGGAAGGGGATTCCTCTGGCTTCGTTGTTCTTGTACACCCTTATGGGTACTTCATCAACAGAAAATCTGCGATACCATAATATTAATTAATTAGTTACCAAAAAAAATTACTATAAAATTGAGAAAAATATTTAAAATTATGATCCACACCTAAATTTTACGCAGTCCACGTTCTATCGGATCATGGATTTTGACATTTGGAAGACTTTCTAAAAACCTCTTTCTAATTAAGTGGGTGCAATTATATAACCAAGACGGTCACAACCACACGACGGTGTAAACTCCAACAAAGTTATACCACATCGTGTGGTTTTCGTGGCCATGCAACACGTGACCTGGACCACTTACGGTGTTAATTTTTTTTAAAAAATTAAAATTTTGAGGGTTAATTGTTGAAGTCTATTGATATGACGTAGCAGCTGCCTACTCTACTGTTGACTGGACTGGATGACTTCAAATTAAGTCTGTGAAAATGACGAGCTAGTACAATTTAATTTTATGTGCATCCCAATTTTGGTCCCCCACGTATCTCTTTCCATGGTTAAAGAACAAATGATTATTCACTGCGGCAATACCATTGTGGATTATCAGGTCACTTATCTTTCACACAAATATTATAATATGTGGTGGATAAGTGATTTAATGCATCACGTGGCGGTGTCCAAAAAGCACTGAATAAATATATACGAAGCTAACTTACACAACATGACGATGATTCCAAAGAATCGAATAAGTGTGGAATGCCGCTGCAGGATCAAACCAGAGGTTAACCCTCTGTTCCCGGTCACCCTTTCCATGTGCATACACATTGGTTTGGACAGTGTATGGCTGCCCGCTCCGGTTTCCCAAGAACTCGAAATCCAACTCGTCACGGACAGTGTCGGTGTCCGAATTCATCTGCCATCCAATTCAGCAGTACAATGATTGATTTTCCAAATGACAAGAAGACACTAACGCGAAACAAAAAGGTTTCGAATGATTAACTTACAAAAAAGGTTACTTTTCAGGTTTTGCTTTGTAGTTCGGTAGCTAGCCAATTATTTTGTTGGTCCTTTTGTACTTTTCTACTCCATGTCTCCATTATATTATGTCGGAGTAGTTTTTTGAATAAAAAGATAAAAAATATTTTCGAGCATAATTTTTTTGAATTTTTTGGCACCAGCTTAAAGAAGTCATTGAGATTTTTACGTTGTTACAGTACTTTATTTTTTGAACCAAAATGTTGTAAGGACTAGAATTTTGGAAAGGAAGATGTTTTCTTTTTGTATTGGCCAACAAAAAAAACTTACATAAAACGCGGTGACAGTCCCAGCAGAGTCTCCGGGAACGAGCTTGATCGCCACGCTAACCTTTCCGAACAAGTATTTTCCCTTGGAGGCAAACCCACAACCTAATAATGAATGTACAAGAACCATAGTAAAACTTAACTCAGTACTCACTGATTAAAAAGATAAACATGCAAGACCCTTAAGTACTAAGGTATAGTATATAATTACCTGAATATTGGTCCAGGACAAGTTGGATGGTCCTCCCTCCTTCGATCTGCTTGATATGCGAATCAGCCCAAGTGATTCTGAAGTCTTGGGTAAAAGTGGCAGGTCTAGCAAGGGCTGTGAAGGAAAAGGCAATTAGGAAGTGTAAGAAAAAAGGGAGAATCATGTTTTTCATTAAGGGGTTGTATGCCAATGTGGCCATTTTTGTGTGGAATGGAAAGGTTTTTTTTTTAATGGGATGAGGAGAAAGGCATGGGGCTTTGTGTGTATTTATATGTGGATTGGGAGAGAGGATATTGATAGGGACTGCTGTGTTCAAGTGAAAAGTATCACCAAAGGTTAGCTTTCCATACAGCTAATATGTTAAGCCGTCGTTGGACCCACCATCTCTCTCTACCCAACCCTATTATTAGGGTGAGTTTCTACTGCGTCATTTTCGATATTTTTCCTGTATATTTGGATTACAACTTTTCAAATCAAAGAGTCATTTTTCTCGCATATATTAACTGATTTGGCAGCGTATAGTCTAAAAATACCGAAACTATCGAGAATGCCGTAGTGGAAAACTCAACCTAATGTGAGCAGCTGATCCCCTCGAGACCCCAATTTGTGAGCTCCACAAGGTTCATGAAAGTGATACGAACCGTTCACCTCGTAAATCTTGCTCAAATGAAGGCATATGCAAAAAATCATTTCGATTAGATATCGATAGTCACACTAACTAACGGGTGTCTAGTTTCATAAAATGGATAGTGATTGTAACTTTTTAAAATGTAGTTAATGTATGTATTGAATTGATTTTTTACTTTTGACTTTGTCTCAACAAGATGAACAATTGGATCACCATCGTGAACTTTGTGTAGCCCACAAATTGAGGTCTTGGGGGGTGTTGTGAGGGGAGCTGCTTATTAGTCTTAGAGAAAAATTTGGGTGTTGGCTGGGTATCACGTGGCGGTACCCAGCGCGCATCTCGGCAGTCCAAAAATAAGAGAGAGAGATGAGAGATGGAGGGAGAAATCTGAGCCATTCGAAAACACTTTTGGACGGTCGAGTTTGGCATCCCAAATTTTCTCTGGTCGTGGATATATTACACTTTAGAAACTTTAAGCCTTTTATGGTTTATTTCGGTCACTCTGTCGATTTTTTTCATGTGTGTGACTTCTTCCACTGCGGACCAATTCATAAGGTCGTTAATATTATAATATATAGTCTTGACTGGGGCACCTAATGTGAATCAAGGGAATCATGTGAATGACTTGCTGAATTTCACGCAAAGGTGAAAGTTGATTTGGATATCAGATTGCTGAATTTCACGCAAAGGTGAAAGTTGATTTGGATATCAGACCTAGATCTTTTATTTGGATGTGAGTGGATGCTGTATAGAACTAGGTGACGCACGTCTAAAAAACATATAGGCGCACCATTGCTGCCTTCTTGGCAAAAATGTTTTAAAGACCGGATTATTGATTAATAAACTAGAAAATATCTAGACCAAGCGGACGAGTCAATGGTTCAAACCAGGGTCAACAAGAAATGAATATACAGGAGGACTGATGAAACAATTTCCGTCACTTCTCAATCAACGACCTGCAAAACAGAATAAAAGCTAGGCCACCGGTGTGGTGCCGGCCGAATAGCCTCCGATGCTCAAGTCGAAAGGTGGAATGGAGAATATTGAATGGATTGTGTTACATACCTTGCTAAGGTCTCGTTAGTTGCTTTTATAGGCAGTCGGAGTAGTAGAGTCCTGATGTGACATGGAGTCGTGCTTTCCGGGTGATTAGGTTTATCCTTTGGAGTTTACAGGGCTTTTGGACTCTCACTCATGAGGGATTCTATCCCTTCATATTTGGATAAGTCCTTTAAACTCCTTGGGGTTATCCTGTTTAATCACGAGGTTCCTTTGTATTAAGATTGAGGAGACTCACGACTTTCTGTTGAACAGCTCGGCTTCTTCGTGACCGAGCTCCTTTATTATGATCTGTTGACCCAATGGTTTGAGCTAAAGAAGAGATCAGCTCAGACCCAACAGCTACTCCCCAGTTTCCGAGAACCTAATTGGATAAGGTCGAAAGGGGACATTTTAAACGTTTTGGCGGTTATTCCCTTTTTCGTGCTTCGCGCGCATTAAATGCGGACGCCAGTAGTCACATCGTGGGACAAGTGTCCCGATCGTGTGCGTTAGTCGTGCTTTTCATTCAACGGCTAAGATTTTAACGAAAAAGAAAAGACAAAACCTGTTGGTTTTTCATCTCCCTTTCACAAAAACTTCCAAGTCGTTCTTCTTCCTTCTGCCAAGGTGAATCCATAACGAAACCCTAGCACCAACTTCTTAGAGCCCTGCCCTAGGTACGCTCCTCTTCCCTTATCTCTTTTATGTACTTTGATGATCACGGTGTCCTAGCAGATCCTGTGAATCCGGTTGACCCGCAATGGCCTATTCCTAGTTACTTTCCCCACACCAGAATTTTGCATTACTTAGTTAGGCATTACCATTCTCCCAACATCTTTGACTTCGTTCCTTCTCCTTTTCTTCAGTACGATATTATCAATCAGTATATCTATGCTTACTCCGAGGATTATGGTTTTCTCTGCGCCCATGCCATGGAACATGATGAGGTAAACGAACAACCCAACGTATTTGTGAATCATAGCGACGAAGAGACTGACAAAGATTGTCCTCCTCTTTTAGGTCGTGAAAATAGAGCCCGCTTCCCCAGATTAAGTAGCCCTTCAGTACCTTCATTTCTTGACGATCTTGTCATTGCTCAAATGGAGCAATACTCAGCCAACCTTTTCAGGTCCACTGTAACGCAAAAAGATATTGACGCCCTCCGAACCAGATACCAAATCCCTTCATCGATCACTCTCCGACCTCCCTCTGAAACGGAACGTTTTTGTTCTCGTCTTCAGAACGAGGTCTGTGTGTATGTTGGGTCCTTCGAGGGAGGTCTCCGCTTACCTTTTCCTAAAATTGTTAGGGAGATTTTAGAATTTTACGGACTCGCCCCAGCTCAGATTCCCCCCCAATTCTTGGAGAATTATGATTGGTTGTGCAGTCCTTTGGTCAGCCATGTCGGACGGGGCCACTCCACTTTATGTTGAGGCCTTCGTTAGTTCTTATAATTTGGAAAAGGTCCCGAGCTTCAATGGGTGGTGGTACTTTACCGAAAAGGACACCAAAGACCCAATTATCTCTGGTCTTCCTACAGCTAATAAAGATTGGAAAGACAAATTTCTGTTTGTGGGGGGTTCTGGCTGGGAGTTCCCGGAACGGGAAGATGAGAAATTCCTCCCTATCCATAGGACTTGGGGAATTCCCTCTGAAGAGAGTAAGTTATATTTAACTCGTTTGATCTTTTTTCCGTTTGTTCAAATTTTTCTTGACATTCTTGCTTTCCCAGGTCGGTCGAAATTCACAGCAACTAAGCAGAAGGTAGTGGAGATTACGAAAGCTCAAAGTTACGAGATCAAATCTATCCAGCTGCTGATTACAGTCGAGAACCTTGTTCAGTATCTGCTCGGCCCTGAAGTTGGAAGTACTGACCTTGCTTTAGAGAGAGGTATTATACTTTTCCTTTTTATCAAAAACTGACCTCTTCCTTATTCTCCTCTTTTCTTTTCAGCTGAAGCCGAAGAAGATATGGCCGGAAGGAGGATCAACAAGTCTTATCTCCAAGAGCTCCAAGCTCAAAAGACGGCCACCCTTACTGACCCTTTAAAGAGGAGGAGAATCACTCCTCAGATAAATATTGAAACTTTTATAGACTCCGGGGTTACCGGCTCAGTCAACAAGGAAAATGAGAGGGAGAAGAAGGAGAAAGAGAGAAAGGAAAATGAGAAGCGAGAGAGAGAGAGAGAGAGAGAGAGAGAGAGAGAAAAGAGAGGAGGACGAACGAGCTGCCAAGAAGCTGAAAATCATGGAAGGCTCTGGTCCGTCGGATGCCTCATTACTCCAGCAGGAGGATGGCCCTTTCATTCTACTAGACCAGAAGTTCTATTTAGAGAGGGTCAAATTCCTTGCTTGTCCTACTGACGACTAAGTCTTGGGGGATACGGATTGTCAGATCCTAGGCACTGAGCTTGCTGTCGACCTTGGACAGGTACTTCATTTTGTTTGAAGCTCCATTTTACTCGACGTCTGATTGCTAGTTTTAACATTATCCTGATTTACTTTTATCGCTTTCTTCTTTGTAGGCCGCGATTCGAGCTCTCCACCTCACTAAGCTTTACGCCGTAGTTGCTTCCAAGAGAGAATAACTCCTAATAGCTCAAGAGAAACATGTTGCTGAGAACAGAAGGCTTTCTGGTGAGCTCGGCGACGCCAAGACTGCCAGGCTCACAGTTGAGGGTGCCCGTAATGAAGCTCTAAGGAAGGTGGAGAGTCTGGAGAAGACGGTGGACATTGGGAAGACTCAACTTAGTATTGTCCAGAAAGAGAAAGAGGGGCTCGAGCAGAAAAATGTTGAGCTAGCTGCGAAGCTAAAGGACGCACGCCGTCAAACAGTCAAGGACTTTATGGCCTCCGATGAGTTCAACAAAATGTCAACAACGTGGTTTTTCGACGGCTTTGAAGAATGCAAACGTATCTGCAAAAAACACTTTCCGTCCATGGACTTTGCTGCAATCGAGCTTGAGGATGACACCACTTCAATGGTTGAGGGTGGGGACAACGACTAGAAGGATGATGTTGCCTCAGTGCCAATTATCAAAGATCCACAAGGCCAGGACCTTGGAGGGAAACTTCAGACCGGTCTTGTGGAAGGCCAAACCACCAACTCTTCTCCTGAGGTAATTGTTACGAGTCCTCCCAAAGCAGCTCATCATAAAGGCAGCCCAAAGAAGGCTTAAATTCTAAGATGTCCTCTCCTGAAACTTGTATAATTTATTTTGAAATTTTGCCCGTGACTATCTTTGGGTTTTGATGTTTTTTTGGCCTTGATGAAACTTGGATGCAAGTTTATTTAAGACTCGTAGTAGTATTTTTTTTTGGCCCTGTTGTTAATTTTAGGCTTGAAACATGTTTGTAAGTTCTGTTTTAATCTTAAGTTCCGTAGAACCTTGCTCGTCCTTTCTTCAATATCACTTTACCACAGTTTTGGCTACATAAGCTCAACGTGCTTCAATATTGAGCTATACTGCTGCTAGACTTATGTAGTTTTTCATGTAGGCTTGTGCGAGCTGTTTTGTTGTTTGCCTTAGGGTTTTCACGAGTGCTTTCTGATGACCTCTCTTCTTTGCTCTCTTCTTTTGCTTTTTAGTTTTAGCATGAGCTCTCGGTCTAATGAGTTTCTGCTGTTTTGAAACTCTAAGTTCTTGAAATTTCGCAGAACTTGCTTGATGCCATTTCAATCTTCTCATCGTGGTTCCTGAAACTAGAGAGAGCTTGCCCACGAGAACTACTACCTTCTACTCCCCCAAGTGTAATGTTGTTCTTTGAACATCTTTGCACTTATCATGGGTGAAGGCGAGCTTCTATTCTTTCTGTGAGTCGAGCTGTTTCTGGAGTTGGCCATCGCCCTTGTGCTTGTGCACTTTATTTATGCCTTAGCATTTAATCTTCAAAGGTTTCCAAAATAGTATTTAATTGTTCGGTAAGCCGAACTTACGTATAAGGCGGCTTCATTTTTAGTCCCAAGCTCGTTTTGGACTCCAGATCCCTAGGCCGAGTTGGGCTTCTGGCCACTATCTCGGACTTATAGCCTTTGGCTTTTCAAACTTTTTATGTTAAAGTCTGAACCAATTGGGATGGTCAATCCACTACCTGTAATTACTTTCACCGAGCGTATTTCTTTTGACCAGTGCTCTGTTTCTTCGAGCAGGTCCCGCTCAGTCCTGAGGCCTTCTTCATTTTCCTGTGGATCAAGTGAGGTTGTGCGATAGTTGAGTACTTCCAACTCAATAGGGACCACAGCCTCTGCTCCGAAAGCCAAAGAATATGGGGTTTCTCCCGTTGCTCTCCTTGGCGTTGTTCGGTATGCCCATAGGACCAAATGCAGTTCTTCCAGCCAGGCTCCTTTAGTTGTTTTCAATCTCTTTTTGATTCCCTTCTTTATCTCTGTATTTGTTACCTCGGCCTGTCCATTTGCTCTTGGGTGAGGCTTAGAGCTATAATGCACATGTACTCCCTTGGGAACACAGTAATCTCTAAATTCTACACTGTCGAACTGTTTTCCTAGATCAGCTACGAACACCCTGGGCAAACCAAACCTACAAATAATGTTCTTCCAAATGAAGTCGGTGATAGCTTCTATCGTGATCTTGGCTATTGCCTTCGCTTCCACCCATTTTGTGAAGTAGTCCACAACCACCATAGCATGTTGAATTTGGCTTTTACCCTTATGAAGTGAGCCTATTAGGTCCAATCCCCATTGAGTGAAAGGCCACAGACCTCTCATTGGGGCTAGGAAGGTTGGCTGCTTATGCAATATGTTGGCCAATTTTTGGCATTTGTCACACCTCTTCACCATTTCCATGCAGTCGTGCTGCATAGTACGCCAGTAGTAGCTTAATCTGGCCAGCTTATAAGCCAATGTTTTTCCCTATGATGACCTCCGCAGATTCCTTCATGGACTTCGGTCATAGCCCGTTTGGCCTCAGTTGAAATAAAACATCTCAAATAGGGGAGGGTAAAACTTTTTCTATAGAGCACATCTCTTATCATGGCATACCTTGCAGCCTTGATTTTTAGCTTTCTAGCTTGGATTTGGTCACCTGGGAGCTCACCATCTCGGATGTATCAGATTATGGGATCAGCCCAAGTCCCACCATATTCCACAACTTGCACTTCATTGACCGGATTTGCAATACTTAGGGCATCCAAGTATTGCATTAGCACACCACTGGGTATCAAGTCTTCTTTGGCCGTAGCCAATCTTGTGAGCTGATCTGCTTCCATGCTCTCCTCCCTTGGGACTTGCAAGATGTTAAATGCTCGGAAACTGTTGATTAGCTCTTTCACATACTTCAAATATTTTTCCATACTCTCCTCTTTGGCTTCATACTCCTCGTTAACCTGACCAACAACCAGTTGAGAGTCACTTATAACAGCTAAGGACCTAGCCCCGACAACTCTGGCGAGCTGCAACCCCGTTATCAGGGCTTCCTACTCCGCTTGGAATCTGAATCTGAGTGCATATTTAAACTTTTTCCCTTTCGGGCTCTGTAACACCAGCCCTGCTCCACTTGCCATCTTTGTCCTTGACCCATCGACAAGCAAAATCCATGATTTGAGATCTTCTTCGTTAGGCTGGCCTAGTTCCGGGTAAGTATATTCCGCCACAAAGTCTACCAAGACTTGGCCTTTGATAGTCGTTCTTGGTTGATAGGTGATATCAAACTCTCCCAATTCTACCGACCATTGAATCAGCCGACCTAAGGTCTATGGGTTGTGTAGCGCTCTCCTCAATGGTTGATCGGTCAATACTTTGATTGAGTGAGCTTGGAAGTAGGGCCTTAATCTTCTTGATGCTGTTACAATTGCAAAAATGCCATTTTCTCAACCCTTGGGTACCTCGTTTCGGGCCCTCTAAGAGCTTAGCTTGTATAGTACACGGGGTGTTGGACCCCGTTTTCTTCCCTGATTAGGACCGAGCTGACTACATGAGGTGATACCGCGGCGTAGAGAAATAGGTTTTCTCCCTGTTTAGTCTTGCTGAGCAGAGGTGGCCACTGCAGATACTTTTTAAGTTCCTTGAAAGCTTTTTCTCCCTCTGCTGTCCATTGGAAATCCTTCTTCAAAATCTTGAAAAATGGTTGACATTTATCAGTTGACCTTGATACGAAACAGCTCAGGGCTACCACACACCTTGTGAGCTTGTGAACTTCTTTCATGGATTTTGGCGTGCGCATCTCTAGTATAGCCCTGATCTTCTCTAGGTTGGCCTTTATTCCTCGCTGTGAGACCATAAAGCCCAAAAACTTTCCTGAGGCCACTCCGAATGCACACTTTGAAGGGTTTTGCTTCATTATGTACTTTCTGAGCACATCAAACGTCTCCCATAGGTCATCCATGTGCTTACTCGAAGCTGTGCTTTTCACTAACATGTCGTCTACATAGACTTCCACCTTCCTGCAGATCTGAGCCTTGAACATCTAGTTGACCAATCTTTGGCATGTTGCCCCAGCGTTCTTAAGTCGGAACGACATGACTTTGTAGCAATAAAGTCCCATGTCCGTAATGAATGTCGTTTTCTCCTCGTCGTCCTCGTACATTTGAATTTGATTATAACTTGAAAAGGCATCCATGAAACTTAAGAGCTCATGACCAGCCGTGGAGTCCACCAACTGATCTATTATGGGGAGAGGAAAGCTGTCATTTGGACACGCTTTATTGAGGTCGGTGAAATCGACGCACATTCTCCACTAGCCATTGGCCTTCTTTACCATCACCACAGTGGCCAACCAGTCCGGGTAGTGGATTTCTCGGATTGACTTTGCCTTTATCAGTTTTTCAACTTCCTCCGCGGCTGCCTTGTTCCTTTCCAGTGCAAAGGTTCTCTTTTTTTGCTTCACAAGTCGATAATCTGGGTTTACCGCAAGTCTGTGTGATATGACCCTTGGGTCAATGCCTGGAATGTCGTCACGTGACCACGCAAACACTTCTTTGTTTTCCCGCAAAAACTTCAACAAGTCTGACCTTATTTGGGCTTCCAAGGCAGCACCGAGCTTAACCACTCGCTCAGGTCGACCTGGCTCCAGCTCTGCTTCCACAAGATCTTCAACTGGTTCTCCTTGAACTAGTTTATCTTCATCACATACATCAATACCTTCTGCCGAGTAGATTTCAATGGGGTTTTCTTGGGAGTTCTTCACAGCAATGTTATAGCATTCCCAAGCTGTTTTCTGACCTCCTCTTACTTCTGCTACACCTTTTCCCACAGGAAATTTCATCTTTAAATGGTAGGTTGATACCACTGCTCCTATCTAGTTTAGGAGTGGCCTTCCAACTATCAGATTATAGGCTGCTGGGCTATCCACTACAAGAAAGTCAACCATACAAGTAATTGAGTCTCCTTCTGGCCCGATTGTAACTGGGAGTACGATTCTACCCTTGGGCAAGATTGGTTTCCCTGAAAATCCATAGAGGTTTGATTTTACCTGCCTCAGTCGTCCCACTTCTATCCCAAGTTGTAGGAACGACGAATAACACATGATATTTGTTGAGGCCCCGGTATCCACCAATATTCTTTATCCTGTAGTTGGCCACAACCATGTCAATTACAAGTGGGTCATCATGCGGGTAGCTTATCCCTTCTTCGTCTTTCTCTGAAAAGATAATAGGTGGTCGCCCCAGCTTGGTCATCTTGGCTGGCCTTTCAACCATGATCACCTCCGCAGGCTCTTCTTGGCAAAGTTTTCGCAGGTGGGCCTTTCTTGATCTATTTGAATCCCCTCCAACACCTGGCCCTCCATGGCCCTCCGTGAATAACAACTATCTCCCCAAAAAGAGTGTTCTGAATCTGTTCTTTGTTTTGATTGTCTTTATGGCGATCTTCCTTTCTAGGTGGCTTCTGATTTTTCACAAAACGTCTCAAGCGACCTCTTTAAATCAGCCTTCAATTGGTTGCCTCAAGTCGATGCAGTCGTCGGTTGTGTGGCCGTTGTCACGATGAAACCTGCACCATTTATCTTTCGGCCGTTTGCTTGGGTCAGATCGTAGCTTCCCTGGCCATATGAGGTCGGGATCATCATGTAAGTCGTCCAAGATCTGCTCCGCCGTGGCGATGAGCGGTGTAAACTGTTGGTACTTCTACAAAAGACCTCCCTTCTTTGTTGAGCTCCTTGGGTCTGGCTTCCTTATCCTTACATCCTTGCTCGAACCCGCTTGTTCTCTCTTCCGCTTCTCGTTCAAATCCGTTTGATGAGGGCTAAAATCGTTGTCGTCGTCTCTTGAACATCTTGCGTTCAGTGCATCCTCTGCATTCATGTGTTTCTGAGCTCTTAGCATGAGCTCGGCAACGGTAACAAGAGGGTCTTTGGTCAAACTAAACAAGAGCTAACCAGAGTTCAATCCTGCTATATAGGCCGCAATGGAAATCTGATCCTCTACAGCCTCCACCTGCATTGATTCTTTGGTGAATGATAAGCCCCAAATGTTGTATATATCAGGGCTTATCTCGCTCGTTGTGATCACACACACGTGCATTTTGTGCCTTTATACAATTGATTTTGCAAGAGTTGTGTTTTTTATGAATTTTAGAAAATCGGAGCTAAAAGGTGTGTCCAAAGCTCCAAATAATCCTCGGTTGTATCCGGAAGTACCCAAGGTCCCGCAATGCCGTGGAGGACAATCGCCGAAGCTTAGAAGTCGATTCAAGAAGCTTGGGAAGGTTCAAGGAAGGCCCGGAACAAAAGAACAAGAAATTTGGAGTTATGAGCCTCGAAAAAATCTGACCAACTGATAGAAAAAGGCTCATTACTTTCAAGACACAAAAGCTATGAATATGAGGTCAATTGGGTTGGAAATTAGACTCATAGAGCTTTCCAACGGTTCAAGAATCGACTCATTCCGAGTTCGGACGAAGCCAGGGCGTGCCCGCGAAGCCAGGATCGATCCAAAAATGCTTCGAACTTCAGCAGAGCCTTTTGGATCGATCCAACCCAGGGTCATGATGGATCGATCCAAAACCATCCGGGTAGCACTTTTGTGCAATTTTTTGGACTTTCTATTAATGGAAATTTTGCTCTCATGTGACTATGTGAGAGCTTTTTGGGATATTTTGAGAGAGAGAAAGTGTTGTGTATATAATCATCTCTCTCTCCCTCTCTCTCCTCTCTCCTTCATTAGTTTAGTTTTAGTTACTTTAGGTCTTGTTCTTCTCCCTCCTCCATTGTTGGGGTTGGGTTTGAAGCTTTAATTCTTTTAGGAACTCAAGTAAGCTTAGCTTGTATTTCATTTTCTCGTTTATTAATAGTTCTTGTATTCTTCGGATCTTCGTATAAATCTAGTTTATTTACGTTTTTATCGGTTAAATCTTGTTCATGCTTTTCTAGTCATCTCCTTTGAAAAATCAAGTAAGTAGTCTTAGTTGTTAATTTTCTCAAGGTTTAAAGTTCTTGGCTAACTTAGGATCTTCTATAAAAATCAGTTTTTAAAGTCATTTGTCATGTTATTTATTTCCTTTATAAAAATAGTTATGTTTTACTTAGTAATGATCGAGTAGTCGTTATAGGCTCGGTCATCGGGTGATTAGCACCCTGTGACTTAGGTTTATTCGCTCTCCTCGCCATAATACAAACATCGTTTGTTGAACAAAGAGATAGGATTTATTTTACGTACCAAAGCTCGGGTTTGTTAATCTCTTTGATCACACGTAGCCAAGGGTTTATCTACTTGGCACGTGTGATGCTTAGGGCGATGTCAATTCGGCCGTTTGCCAAATGAACCAAAAATCCTAATCTTTGATAAACACCATTTCTAGTTGAATGAGTTTAAATTCCAAACCTTCCGTTCGGGAATGTTTAACGATATCCCCGAGCCGGTTATTTCACAGGAGAATGAATCGACCTAAGTCAGGGGTGTTGTGAACCCCTTGACTTAGCCTTGTTTTAATTCAGTATTTCCTAGCCTTTCTCAGAATTCTACCACCAAATCACCATTAAAACCTACTTGCAAGACAACTCTCACGCCGGGTGCGTTCGGTCCTTGTGGATTCGACATGGTCTTACCGGTTATTATGCTATGCGATACCTAGCCCTACGCTTGGGGCGACATCATCTACGATACAATCCAAGGTTGCATGATCTCATCTGGAACCGCCTGCAGCATCATCAAATTCTTATAGGTTTCCAGATGATCTAGTGGATCCATGGTACCGCTGAATGTACCAAGGTGCGGCATCTTGAATTTCCGCGGGAGGGGCTCCCTCATTACTTCTGGTGTAAACGGAGAATCTGTATTTTGGACTAGCTCCTCTACCGTGGTAGGGGCCTTCCCTCTTACTTGCTTTGCAAGGCTTTTTATCTGGGCTTTCATAAGAGAAAGAAGATCATCTCCATCTTCTGGGTGATCCTGAGCCCTTCGATCTTGCCTCTCATTGAGGGTCTAAAGTGAAACTTGAGGGAAAGAGTGTAATTTATCCTTAATTAGGTCTTTCATGACTTCCCCGCCTCTTCTTTCAACGTCAACCTTATATTATGACTTTCGAATACATTAATTTCCACTCCTACACGACAAAATTTTCACTGTTTTTTGGCATTATGTGGCAGGCCCTTTCCAACACATTTTTAAGGGAACGCGCCTACGCGTACACTTCATATACGGACGGTGCATCTTATTGGACGGCTAAGGCACCGTCTATGCATGTGCATACGCGAAGTAATTTTGTTTTTAAGGAGTCCACATACACCTAGTGTTGGAAATCACAGAAATCTGGTGAAAAATACTATTGTTAGGGTTGTACATGGACCCGGAGACCATGTATTGAACCCGGATTCCTATAGTGTATGGGTGCACTACACCTCTATAGTGCAGTATCTCAGCCGTCCACCTGAACAAGTAGTAGTTCGGAGCTATATAAAAAAGACTCTTCTTGGTTATAAACCACTCTTCACGGGAATAGTTATTTAACAAAAACTAACTATTCCAAAATTCTTTTGAACAATTAAAATGCTACACTACACCCTCCTGCACTACAGGTACCTGGTCTCCTCCACGTAATGATGCCAAGATCATCCAATAAATTTTCCTTATACCTGTACTTATCCGGTGCAAATGCAGCTACATATAGATATATGCCACCACATACCTATATCTATAGGTTGGTGGCTACATATATACTACCATTAATAACTACTACTTATATATATACAAATGTTTCATCTGGTTACTTTCACGACATTCTGGTAAGGTTTGTACTGAATTGGGTGATTTGCAAAAGATGAAGCGCAATTCCATTTCCCCAACTAAGGTGGACGTAAGACTTTGTGTTGCTCATAGGACACCTTCCTACACCCAAAATCGGCTTCCAAACAGTTCAGGACCTTGAAGAGTTAAATATTGTAGTTCATTCGTGGCAATTTCATGTCGAAACACACATTTACGTGGGAGACAGTTCAGGACCTTGAAGAGTTAAATATTGTAGTTTCTTCGTGGCAATTTCATGTCGAAACACACATTTGCGTGTATCCCATTTTGTTGAGTTATTCTTTTTCTTTCATACTTTCATAAAGTGTCTATTTAAGTTATGGAAAGGAACAGTTTCATGTGTACTTTTGTTTCTTAATTTCAATTGTGTTAGTACTTAGTTAAGCTTTCGGAAGCATTGAAATGAGTTTAAGGAGTAGCAAGTTCGCTCAAGCGACATCTGATGCAGTACTTGAGCAGGTGTCTCTGGATTGAAGTCGCTCAAACGAGATGAAAGTTGCTCGAGCGAAATTGGCGTTGTTTGCTATATAAATATATACCATGCTTCTAGGTCAGAATGTTATACTCAGCGCCGCACTCGTTTCGAAGATATTGTTTACACTTTCAAACACCTTTGAGGGTTAAGGCTTATGTATCTTGAAGGATTGTAACCATCAATGGGAACTTTGTGCTAACCGATCATCCTCAAGAGGTGTCATCTTATTCATTACCATTTAAAGCATTGAAGCAAGTCCTTTTGTGGAGTTCGGAAGGCATCTTAATTTGGAAGACTTGAAGATTCAAAATTCGGAGATTATCTAGGAGGATGGTGAACGTGAATTCGGCAATTTGTAATCATACAATGTTTCTAGTTCATGATTCCTTCCCGTGATTCTTACCTATTCAGGTGTTTTCCATGTATATCTATGCGTTCATTATCTGATTATTAACTGTGTAATTGGTAAAGATATTAATTGTGGGTTCAGTACTAAAAGGAATCGGAACATTGCAAATCGATAAACCTAGGTTCTAGGGTTATTCAAATATTTCTGCTATAAATCAAGAGATCGGAGATTATCCAATAAAAATTATTTTAATGTATGCTACAATTTGAAATTTGTTTGCCATTCATTTTTGCAAGAACAATGTACTATTAATTTGCGATTGATTTGACTAATTATTCAGGATCAACCAGTCATCTATTTAAAGAACACAGTTCTTCAAGGCCCCAGTTCCTAAACGAGGACAAAAGGTTCGCAATTGTATTCTAGTGGAATATTTATATTTGGGTAAAAAAGCTAGCAAAGGTTTCGAACCCATACCACTTCAAATATCACCCAAAGAATTAACCACTATGCTACAAAAATATTTATATTAATTGCAAATATTTATATATTGGTTATATATTCTTCTATTGTTATGGGTGGTTTCTTGGATACGACCATAAACAGGGGCGACTCCACATGATGGAGAGGGGGTAAGCCGACCCTACTGGGAAAAAAAATACTACTATTATATTGAAATTTTTGAAAAATTCATAAATGAACCCCCTAAATTTGGTGGTGACACCCCTGGATAATTCCTAAAAGTTCATAAAAGTTACTTATTTGTGTGAATTGTTTGAATTCTAGTCATTGGTTTTGTTCTTTTGACAATGAGATGTTAATCTGTCTTTGCTAAGTTGAGCTTTAAATGTGTTTTTTTTTGGAATAAGATTTTAAGTTGTCATTATTGTGATGTTTTACTTTGATTTATGATTGGTAAAAATATTTAACATTTATGAATGACCCCACGATTCGAACTTCTGGAGTCGTCCCTGACCATAAATGATAAAGTTTTAGCACTATTTTATAACCTCCATTACTAAATACTGTTAAAAAAATATCTTTTGTGGCAGTTTGTTATTATCACTCGCAATACAATAACAAGAGAACAAACACTTTGAAACTTCTTTGCACAGTGGCGGCTCCAGAAAGTTTTGGAGAGTTGCTTATTAATGACCGCCTAAACTTTTTTTTTCTGATGGTTTTGGAGATCGAGTTGCTGATTGGTGTAGAGCTAGCTAAATAATATAATGTGTGAAGCGAGTGTGAAAACGGTTTTGGCAAACATTTTATATGACTAGAATTTTTAATAGCGAGGATTGATAGCAGGGCAGAGAATACTAAAAGATAATATGACGTAGATGTACGGTACTGCTCCAAAAGGGAAAAGCCAAGGAAAGAAATGTAAATAAAAAGGTTATTTAAAATTGTTTGTATCTTTAAAATTGTAAAATTTGCTTTCAATTGTAGAGAAAATCATTTTTGTTCTATAATAGCAAGGCTCAATCATGCATTCACCATTTAATCTACACCTGTGGACAGCCAAGAGAAGAGAAGGGATAGATATGGACCTGTGAATGAGTCCAAGATTAGGCCCCACAGACTTGTGGGCCTAACATCTACACCATGGTTGAAGTTGGCACTTGCCAGCTGGAATAGGGCCCCCAACTTCCAAAAATGAAAAAAAAAAATAATGGAAAAATCTAAAATCAGCCACTAGGGCTAGCGTTTTCGATTGAAAAAATGTATCAACATATATCAAAAATAAATAAAATTATATGAAAGTAAATTAAAAAGTGTAAAAGATATACCATAATGGGTTTTTTTTGGCTTTTTATTTGCTTATTGTCAGTCAATAAAGTGACAATAGAAAGGCCCAAAAATAGTCTAACTAACTTATTTTTTATATTCGTAGTTTTTTCAATTACTTATGTTTTTAAATTTATAACCTTTTCTAGAATTTGCTTTGAATTCGATGACCAAACACGATCCAAATTGCATATTTTTACGGACATATTTTCCTGGATAAAGCTTGCTAAAGTGTGCACGTGGCAACTCCTAAACCAATCAGTGTCTTCCTTTCGCTGATAAATTTAAGAATGTAGAACTGAAATATGGAATTCGAGATTCTCCTTTTTGCTCTCTTTTAAAAGGTCAAAATGGGATTTGAATTAATGAATAGTTGGGCTGGACCGGGCCTGGCCTACCAAACAGGGCCCTACCTCACTTATTATTGTTAAAGACAAACAGATCACTTTTTCTGTGTCATCGACATGGAAAAATCCTAAAAAAGAAAATAAATCATTCCAGCCAGCCAAAATTGCGCCACGTGGAACACCAACTTGTGTACACACCACGTTTATTCAGGAGTTTCGAGCCCTAACAGCAATACCATTT
>CM029277.1:10985137-11180137 GCA_016920895.1 Vaccinium myrtillus
ACTACAAGAAATTACACTTTTAGTGACCAGCTTTTGGTGACCAATTGCATTTTGGTCACGGAAAACAACCAAATGGTGACCAAAAATACGGTGGTCACAAAATCTTGGTCATTCAAAGACCAAATAAATTGGTGGTCATAGAATGTTTTACCAATGGTGAGTAAATTTTGGTTAGTCATCGAAAGTACTATAATTAGTGACCAGATTATGGTTAGTCACGAAAAAGTGTGAACAATTGGTGACCACCCCGCATTTGATCACCAATTGTTCAAATCCTTCTATGACTAACTAAAATCAATCACTAATCATAGTACTTTCAAAGTGACTAACCAAAATCTACTCACCATAGGTAGAACATTTTGTGACCACCAATTTATTTCGTCACTGAATAATTAGTTTGGCGACCAAAATGCTGTGGTCACCGATTAAATTATGTTTAGTGACCAAAATATTGTGGTCACCGAATAAATTTTGTTTTGCGCCACTTTTTAGGGGAAATATTCTTCATCCCGATGAAAGGGTTTTTAAACCCGATAAAGCCAAAAATTTGCATGAATGATTTAATCAACAAACACAACGAAATCAATGATCTCGATCGTCATGATTGAGTCGCGATCATGTGTCTACTATACATCCAACTATGACACAAGACTTAGTTTACTATCAGTCGCGTCCCGATAAAGGGGCTTTCTAAACCGGATCGAGCCAAATTTTTGCATGAGTGATTTAATCAACCTTAACAACGAAATCAACGATTTCGATCCTTATGATTGTATTGCTATCGTGTGGCCATTGTATATATAACTACTACACATGACTTAGTTACTATCAATTGCATCCTGATGAATGGACTTTCTAGACCCGATCGAGCCAAAGTTTTACATGAGTGATTTAATTAATAAGTACAATAAAATCAACCACATTGATCATCGTGATTGTGTCGCAGTCGTATTGGTACTGTACATTCTATTACTACACAATACTTAGTTCACTACTAAGTAAGTTGAACGTATAAATTGTAAAGGTTTTTGTCGAGTATATTTTTATAGTGATTGATCTGAACCGTTAGGATTTAACATTTGACTTATTCCATTATTTTCACCAAATTGCAAAATCATTGAATATTGATAACTTCATGGTCAGAAGTCGTTAATGCTTTCGGAGGCATTAAAGCCTTATAAAGCACCACCTGAGGTCCAACTGAGATCTTTTTTTTTTTACTATCAGAACTGTCTATCTTTTACAAAATATGGATTAGATTATTTTGTACTAGAATGAAGTTAATCGCGTATCATTAGACAGTTGATCGGACGAAAAATATCATTCTATTATAATTTGCAGACTGATGAAATTCATTTTTGCATGATGTGTAATAGTCATTGAAGCAAACTTTCAGGGAGCAATTAAATTTTGGTCACCAAAGATACATTAAAAAGCTTAGAAAATTGGAGAAAATTTTGGGTGCAAATAGGGTATGAGTGACGTGGTGCCTCTTCGGCACATCCGAGTTGTCCAAAAATGCATCGGACGACTCGGATGAAAACACATTTTTTCTTTTCTTTTCTTTTCTATTTTTTTTAAAAATCCGGATGACACTTTTAATCTGGACCGTTGGTTACATTGTTTGGACGTCCCGGATATGCTGAGAGGGTACCACGTGGTACCCTCTCAGTACCCAAAATTTTCTCCCAAAATTGAAAGGGCACCAAACCATTTCGTGAAGTGCGCCAAAGCAATTTGGTGGGAAAATTAGGCGCCATTCTAATATTTTAGGTGACCACTAATTAGTCACTGAAGTAAAAATGAGAGAAACGAAAGAGAGAAACGAAAGAGAGAAACGACACAGTTTTATATGGTCAAAGACTCAAAGCTTAAATGTTTTACAAGGGAAAGTAAAGGGCTCAGTGGCTGACTTATTCTTTCACTCTCTCTATCTCTGATTTTCTAGGGCAGTGAAACCATCGACATCCACCATCGAAATCCACCGTCTTTGCCATCGTCATCCACCGTCTCCACCATCGTCATCCATCGTCGCCGACACATCTGTCACGGATATTTGTTTCCCCACAACTATTGCTGGAACTCGCGAACACCGAAGGCAATCTCTGAACTCGCGAAATCTCCGAACTCGTCGCCTCTTTCTGTTAGACACGAAAGACTAGCATACAGGTTTTTACTCTCCCTTAAACTAGTAGTTGAGGAAGTAGGGTTAAACGTTTATTGTTTCTGGGTTTCATGCCTTTAGTAGTTGTGGAAATAGGTTTAATATTCAACCCCAAAGAGATAAGTGATTAATCAAGTGCAAATGTTTTGTATTTTACAAATTTCTGAAGTGTTTTTTCAAGTGTGGTGATTAATAAGGGTTTTTTTTTGTTTTTTTTGAACAGCATTCTTAATTTTGATGATAGGTTCATTTGTCCACCCAACTGCATAACCCGTAATACCTCTGGCTTGTGGGTTGTTGCCGGTATCTAGGTTTACCTCATAGATGTCTACCTTATACCTTATTCGGTTCACATTGATGATTAGATTTTACAGATAGATGAAGCTTTAATCCTTTTGTCTCTCACATTGATGATTATATTAATAAGGGCTTATGGTATACCACATTGGTTATTTGCTTTTGTTTTTATGAAAATTTATTAGTACTTAGCCCTCAAATTGTTCTGCTAGACCATATTCATCATTTACCCCTTTACTCAAAACTAATTTGGCGTGAAACCCCTGAAATCGTACTCTGTGTGTGTGTGTGTGTGTGTGTGTGTGTGTGTGTGTGTGTGTGTGAGAGAGAGAGAGAGAGAGAGAGAGAGTGTGTGTGCGATTTTTCTCTTCATGCATGAGTATGTGTGTGTGTGTGTTAAATCTAAGATCTATGAAGGATTTTCTAATAAGCAAGAGTTTTTTAAGAGAACAATGGCAGATTTTAACAAACACGGATATAGCCGCCAGGTTCTTTTTCTTTGTGCTTCATTTGTTGTGGGTTTTGATTTGTACTGACTTTAGTGGATATAGCTCTTTAAGTTCTATTGTAAGCTTTCTTTTATTATAGTTGAAATGTTTAGTAGAACTATGCATGATAGCAAGCAGCCAAGTACAATGTGTATTTTTGTGTGGGTTCGGGTTATAGGCATCAAATTCCTCGTCAAAAAACTAAAATAATGATCTTATAACGGGTTTGCCACTGAAACCATGGAGCAATTGCATATTTGGCATCAGTTTGTTTCTTGATTTCTATTTCCATTTTCTGCAAATTAGCCAACAGTTTGAAGATCCATATTGAGTCTTTTTTGTAAGCATTTTATTGTTATTCTGTTAAAGAATAGGGACGAGATCGTTTTGGATTCTAAATTTTTGAGATGCCAAAATGTTGGAACTATGTTAAAGAATGTTGACTTTTGATTTTATAATCTTTGTCTATTTGGTATGACTATGTCTAAGATATGAATGAGACAAGAAAATAAGGAAGGCATGTGATTTTTTTGGTAACTCCACGGGGGATTCCTGAGTTATTAGTGAAGTATGTTACATTTTCATGTTTTTTTGTTTCTTAATTTTTTGCTATATAGTACTTCATTTATATCTTGAAATCCTGAATTTTTTAGTAGAAGGAGAAGTTAGGACAGTATATTCGTTTTTCAACTCATGCTAGTACAATTTTTTAGAATTGCTTGTCTCTAGTATCCAATTAAGTGTAAACTAATACATTGATGTTGTTGGATGTTGAAGGACAAGCGCTGTTGGAAATCTTGTTGTCACTGCAAGCCGCATATTCTGGATCATTGTTGTGGGACACGACAATCGCTCTCAGGTTTTTTATTGTCCCTTACACCAATACTTACTAGTTGAGCTTGAGTTTTTATTTGTCTCTATTACTTCGACATTGAATTGTGTCTCTGTTAGAAATGCATGTTTCTTAATTTGAACAAACTTTCTCTTTGTAGGTGATAAAAAATGGATAAGAGTTGGATGACCATAAAAAATAGAATAAAAAGTAAAGAGTATAGAGAAGGGGTGAACTCTTTTATTGAGTTCGCAAAGGCAAACGTAGGCCTTGGAGATGATATTTGGTGTCCATGTGTCAAATGTATGAATGTCAAAAAACAAACCACTGATGATGTCAAGATTCATTTGATCCTCAAAGGAATATCTCCTTCTTATAAGACTTGGGTCCGACATGGGGAATCTGTTCCTGTTCCTATTCATGAGCCACGTGTATCAAATGTGGAAGCTCATCCCCAAAGTGACAGTAGCATAGATAGAGTGGTAGGGCAAAACCTCGAGGATAGTGACGAATTGTCTAATATGTTGGAAGAGATATATAGGGGTGTTTTCATGGATGATGTTGACGATTTAGCCGATAGCTTGGAGAGGGAGCATGTGGGAAACTTTGATAAATTGTTTGATGATGCTCAACAGCCCCTTTTTCCAGGATGCAAAACATTCACTGTGTTGTCGTTTGTTGTGAAGATGCTTCATATTAAGGTTCACAGCAAATGGACCAACCGCTCATTCAACATGAATATGAAGGTAGTGAAGGAGTTGTTAACAGAATGGAATGAGACTGTTCCATGGACCATTTATGAAGCCAAGAAATTCTTACGCGATTTGGGTTTGGGATATGTGGCCATTCATGCCTGTAAAAATGATTGTGCACTTTTTTGGAAGGAAAATAAAAACCTGGATAAATGCCCGAAATGTGGGGAGACTAGATATAAGTTGAGCAAGGGTAAGGGTAAGAAGATCCCTCATAAGATATTGCGGTACTTTCCGCTGATCCCGAGGTTGAAGAGATTGTACATGTCAAAGAAAACCGCTACAGATATGAGATGGCATAAGGAAAAGCGTGTTGACGATGACAAATTGAGGCATCCGGCTGATGGTGAAGAATGGAAGAACTTTGATCTTCAACATCCTGAGTTCTCAAGCGATGCGCGAAATGTGAGGCTAGGACTTGCCACCGATGGTTTCAATCCCTTTGGAAATATGAGCACATCATATAGTATGTGGCCCGTTATTGTTATGCCGTACAATCTCCCACCTTGGAAGTGTATGAAAGAACCATTTTGCATGATGTCATTACTTATTCCTGGAAAAACAGCCCCCGGAAGGGAGATTGATGTTTATTTGAGACCTTTAATTGATGAGTTGAAGGAGCTTTGGGAGAATGGTGTGCAAACTTTTGATGCCTCTACTGGACAAACATTTAGAATGCATGCAGCTGTCATGTGGACTATTAATGACTTTCCTGCCTATGGTAACTTGTCCGGGTGGTCAACAAAAGGTTATCTTGCTTGCCCCATTTGCAATAAGAATGCATCATCGCAAAGGTTGAGGAGTAAGATAGGATACACGGGGGCTCGCCGCTTCTTGCATGGGTGCCACATTTGGCGAAAG
The DNA here is from genome assembly GCA_016920895.1 of Vaccinium myrtillus. Taxonomy (NCBI): domain Eukaryota; kingdom Viridiplantae; phylum Streptophyta; class Magnoliopsida; order Ericales; family Ericaceae; genus Vaccinium; species Vaccinium myrtillus. Next base: position 10,990,532 of record CM029277.1, read on the forward strand.
AGCAAACTTTTTAATGGTAAAACTGAAGATAGGCCAAGGCCATTGGAGTTGTCAGGGGAAGAGATATTAGCTCAAATTAATTTGGGGACATACAAGGAAATGGGAAAGCATCCAAACAATAAGAAGAGACAAAGGGAGGAAGATCATGTTCTAAATTGGAGTAAGAAGAGCATTTTTTTTTGAGTTGCCTTACTGGAAAACACTCAAGCTTCGTCACTGTCTTGATGTCATGCACATCGAGAAGAATATACTTGACAATTTGTTGGGGACGTTATTTAGCATGGATGGGAAGAACAAGGACACGGACAAAGCACGACGTGATTTGCAAGATATGAATATACGAAAGGAGTTGCACTTAAAGAAACGTGCAGATGGATCATTTGAGAAACCCCCAGCATTGTATACTTTGTCTATGAAAGAGAGGTTGAACTTCTGCGCTTTTTTGAAATCAATTAAGTTCCCAGATGGCTATGCAGCGAATATCTCTTCTTGTGTGAGTACTCAAGGTGGTAAAATATCAGGCCTCAAAAGTCACGACTCTCATGTGCTTTTACAGCGACTTCTTCCAATTGGAATGCGTGGGTACCTTAACAAGGAACTTCGCACAACATTATTCGAGTTAGGAAACTTTTTCCAACAATTATGCTCAAAGACATTAAAGAAAACAGATTTGGAGATTCTGGAAGATCAAATTGTACTTATACTTTGCAAACTAGAGAAGTTTTTTCCTCCTGCCTTCTTTGATGTCATGGTCCACCTGGCTATTCACTTGCCTCGAGAAGCAATTCTTGGAGGTCCAGTTCAATATCGATGGATGTACCCAATTGAAAGGTAATTAATTGGTTTTACCCTTAGAGTTAAGATCCAATTGAATTATTCTAATAGCATTCTAAATTAGAAATGTTATCTTACTTATTTATAGGCTTCTCGGAGTTCTAAAAGGGCTTGTCTCCAATAAAGCTCATCCAGAAGGTTCAATTGCGGAGGCTTATATCTCCAAAGAGTGTACAACTTTTTTCTCAATGTATCTCAATGGAGTTGAAACGGTGTTTAACCGAGAAGAAAGGAATGATGATGGTGGTGAATGTGGCCCGGGTTTTCCTATCTTCACTCAAAATGTTCGACCCTTTGGGTTAATTACAAGGGAACCTGACGTGCCTGTCAGCCAAGTTGAACAAGCTCATTGGTTTGTCTTGTTAAATAGCTCCGAAGTGGATCAATATCGAGAGTATGTTTGCTCAAAATGAATATTTTGTTAAAATTAATTTGTTAAGTCATTTTACTTATTCCTGCAGTCTCTTATATGAAATAGGGAACACAAGAACTTATTGCAGATTGAAAATGCAGCGAACATTCTGTCTCGACAGCGTAAAGAATTTCCCAAGTGGTTCAAACATCGCGTAAGACACATATAACTTTTGACTTGGTTATCCATGAAGGGTTTCAACATAACGAATTAGTTTTTTTTGTTGTTATGTAGATGACTCAATTAAGGAACCAGCAGTCGGCAGAAGCAACCGATGAATTGTGGTCCCTGGCCATTGGTCCTCTTCCAATAGTGAAGCTGTACTCAGCTTGCATTTCTAATGGCATTCGTTTCCATACCATAGAACGTGATAGTCGTCGCAAAACTCAAAATAGTGGGTTGGTTGTTGAAGGGGACCATAATGAACAATCAACTAACTTCTATGGTCACTTGTGTAAAGTATGGGAACTTAGTTATTTGTTTGAACATAGAGTTGTTCTCTTCCAATGTGAATGGTTCAACACTGACACTGGTGGTAACAAAACTTTTCGTGTCGATGCAAATTGCACATCTATTGATGTAAGAAGTCGTTGGTATAAAAATGACCCATTTGTCTTTCCGAGTCAAGTCCAACAAGTATTCTACATTAGTGATACCACCGAAAGTCATGGAAATTGGAAAATTGTTCAAAGATTCCAACATCGAGGGATATGGGATGTGCCAGAGATGGATTTAGAAGCTGATGATAGCGAAGAAACTCATGTCCTAAACCATGCATTCCAGCAGGATGAATCCAACGACGTCGTTCCAATTTTAGTAGAAGACTCCACTGCAACACCTTTGGACAGACTTGATCTCGACGCTGAAATTATCCCACCAGAGTTAGTTTTGCAATCTCATGGCCGAGAACAAGTTGGGGGCAGCGACGATGAAGGCTTTATCTGTGATGAAGAGGATGAGTCGGTGGATGAGGACAGCGATGAAGAAGAAGAAGAGATGATTAGCACCGACTCTGAGACAGATCCAGATATAGATTAGAGTGTTAATTTGTTTCTTATGTAATGTGTAATGTTTCTTAATATGGACAGGGGGGTTGGATTATTATATATGCTAAACTTTTGCTTATATGATTATTGCATGCTTAATTATGTATGAAGTCTTTTGTGTTAAGTTTCTATTTGAGGTTCAATTTAGTATTCTTAAATACTCAGTTGCACTTCTGTTTTTTTTATAATTTTCAGCATTATATACAACTAATAACTTGTGCTTCGAACCCTATTTTACAGTTTCATTCATGCCTCCTGGGAAGAAGACATCGGCTGGGAGGCCCTCTCTGCCTTCACTATCACAATTGAGCCCAACTAAGACTCTTGCATCATCTCAGCCCCAAAAGCTTCCACCACAGGATTCTATTGCTTTGGCTGATAAAGCTTCTTTGGCGCAATCTAATAATGAAGGTAGTCTATTTAGTAAAATCAACCTGCATCTCACACACACACACATAGTGTAGACTCTAATTTGCTACTGATGTGAGCAAAGAAAATCTCGTGCTTTTCTGTCATGTTTCTATTTGCAGCTGAATTCAATATTCTTAAATACTTTTAAGCATTTTATACAACTAATAGCTGACACTTCAAAACCTATTCTACAGTTCTATTCATGCCTCCTAGGAAGAAGGCATCGGCCAGGAGGCCCTCTATGCCTTCACCGTCACAATTGAGCCCAACTAAGACTCTTGAATCATCTCAGCCCCAAGAGCTTTCACCACAGAATTTAGATGATTTGGGTGTTGCACTTCTTTGGTGCAGTCTAATAATTCAGGTAGTCTATTTAGTGACATCAACGTGCATCCTTACACACCTATGCACAATGTATAGTTTTGATATGCTAGCAATTTGTAGAAAGAATATCTGTCTTTTTTTTTTTGGGAAAAAGTTAAGATGTATTAGCCACCAAATGCAGGAAAAATTAACAGGGGATTTCTAGACTATGGTCATCGTTCGGGGTCTTGATCATTTGTTGCAGAGATGACTATACCGGTATACATTCAACTCAAATATATGATGTTAAGTCTTTAGGTTGATGTTAAAGCCAATCGGTCCATTCATTTTCGTGAAACTTAAAAAACAGTTCGTGGCATTAACACTATCATTACTTTATACATTTTCCTTGTATTTTTGTTGTGACTTTATGCTAATGTAAAGTTCAATTCATAGGTAGAGAATGGTGGCTCCAAGGACAAGGATTTTCCTGAAGTGTATGAGAAAACTCATACGAACAAGGATAAAAAGTGGATCTCTCCTATTTGCGCTGGAAAACATGTACGTATCCTAGTATTTTACACTTATCCAATGCTGCTTAAGTTTTGCTTCTAGATTGTTGTTGTTGGTGCTTCTAATTTCTTATTTATACACTTATAGACAGAGATGCTACAAGTGCAAGCAGAATGTACTCAGTCCGGTGTGCAGATGACAGCGGAGAAGATGTCTACACAGGTGCTTGGGAAGAGGAAGAAGTACATATTGGGGTTTGGGGTTGGGCCCAAACCTTCTTCATGTTCTCCTGCATTGCTCACTCCCTGAGGTTTGGAGATTGCTGATTTGCGCACTCCCTGAGGTAATGTTTCACAATCCTTCTTGTTATGCTTGCTAAGGGTGCAAGTGGGATACCCCTGCATCCCCCCTTCAAATATGCATGATTGTGTTGTTGTGGTGCTTGCTAAGGGTGCAAGTGTGATGCAGGACTCCCCCCCTTCTACTATTGGTTGTTTATTATGTATCATATTTCATCATTGTAAAAAATTGTTCTTTTTATGCTCGCTACGGGCGCAAGTATAACTTATGCCACAGAAACTACAGAGGTTAAGCTGCTCTTTAACTCTAACAAAACAACTCATTTAATAGCCCTTCTCAACTCCTCTATAGCATTCCTGTTGGTCCCAAAGTAAACCTTCTTAACTCTAGACTTCTGTCTTTTAAAATCCTCTTCAGTAGCACAAATCTTAGTAACTTAGAGTTCTATTCTGTTATGCCTCCTATGTGGGTGCGTGCATGTGCATGGCTAGGACTAGTTCAAGAAGAAGAGGTCTCAATAGGGTTTGTGGATCTAACTTTGATATTGGCTTTTTAAGCCTGAAGCTCGTGAAGTTTCGAACTTTTAAGCTTGAGCTTAAACTTAATATCATCAAGTTTCAAAATGACATAGGCGAATTCAAAGCAATTAAGCAGAACCAACATATTTAGGGGGGAAAATTTATAAACATAAAATTCAATTTACTAGCTACCGTTCATTAACCTACTCCTGTATTTATAATATTTACGGAATGACCCCTCTATCCATGAGCCTATCGAGCCAAACACCCATGTGCTCAAACTTGACTTGAATTCGTAACCAAACAAAATTCCTAATTGTGATTGGCTTATATTTTTTTTAAACTTTCTTGAACAAGCCAAAAGTCGAGCCAAGCTTGAGCTCAATCTGTTTATTTTGTTTAGCGGCCCTATGTAGATTCCCCGATTTCCAGTACTTGGCACATGCACTGTGTGCAATGGTATTTCGTAATCAAATAAATTGCAAAAGTTATATAATGTTGGATTCAAGTATTTGTTGGCCGCTACTGAGATTTGTCAAGTTATTGGAATTGATGGCAAGTGGAGCTTGTTCACTCTTTACTAGAGGAGCATGTTCACTCTTTACAAGAGGTGCTAGTTCACTTAAATCTTCAATCATTTCAGAAATCTGTGTAGAAAAATCATAGCATTGTTGGAGTATACTATATGCCCCAATTTTGTTACTTCTAGGTTTATAAGTTTTTTATTTCAAAGATGATGCTTAGCTGTATGGTACTTTTACTCTACATTAAATTTCTCCAGTTAAAAAGATTTATGAAAATTTAAAAACAGTGGAAACCTAAGATGAAGGCCTAAATGGGAACCTCGTCCCTTGTGCACATTTATAAGAAAAATACCTTAAAGATTTTATATTTACCTCGTGCTCGCTACTCATGGGTTAGAATATGGCACGAACTTGACCATAAAACTAATGGTGCACTCTCATCAGAAGTTTTATCTGGCCCAACAGTATAACACCATCTGGAGTCCAAACTGGTGGAGATTTTTGTATTATAGATTTCGCAATAACAAGAACAACTGTAAGAAGAATATCCTAGACATGTTGAATAGATTCTCTGCTACAACTGGTGTGAACCCTGACCTTGGGAAAATAGGAGTACATGTTGACTTGTTCACTCTTTACAAGAGGTGCTAGTTCACTTATATCTTCAATTATTTCAGAAATGCCGACTCTGTCCAGGGTATTTTTCTGGGGGTGCCGTGGTTCACTATATTTTACAAGCTCCGCTAGTCAAGAGCATCTTGTTTTTTAAATCATGAACGACCTTTCTACACGTTTGAACTTGATGCTGCTCCTTTTACTGTGGTGGGTTTTCTGATTTTTCCAAAATCTGCAGGTTATAATACCATTTACTGTTCTAGAGTATGTTAAATTAAGCTGGTTGTATGAACGAACACCATTTATTTTTCTCTATAGCCCCCCTGAACCCTCATTCAAGTTACACTTTTCAGTGTTTGGTGAAAACATGATTAATGGAATGTCTTTTTTTCCCAGTTGAAGATTTGTTGCTGAAACTGTAGAATAGGTAGCTTGAAAATCACCTATTATAACGTTTGGAAAACCGAGTACTGATTATACATTTGTTGAGAACGTTAATCACCTATTATACATTTGTTAATGACCTAGTTTGAACTAATCACCTATTATACATTTGTTGAGAGCGTTTTCCGAACTAATCAGTACTCGGTTATGATAGGTGATTAGTTCAAACTACAACCGAGTACTGACTATAGATTTGTCTCTTTATGGCTATTAATTGCATTTATTTATGTCATTACAGATTAAAGTGGACTTCTTCGGAGCGGGGCATATTTTGGATATGGATACATTTCGCTTGACTGATGTCTATTCATGGAACAAATACTTCTTGTGGTCTATATATTTTGTGTAGGTTGGTAGACGGTTATGACATTAGGATAATGCATGGTTTAGTATTTGTAATTAAGTATGATTATGGTGACTATTATATTATGATGTTGAATGACTGTTAAAAATTAAATCATGATTTGGATTTAGTACTATTGATTCTATAGTACGTATTTGATTGTGTGAAACTGAAATGGCAAAAGAAAAGTCATTTTGGACGGGATTCATAAAATATGGAGAACAAAATATGAATAATTAACCAAAACAATTTAAAAATTATATTATTTAAACTAATGGTGACTAAATAATTTTACAAAAGTACTTGGTCACCAAAACATTTGGTCATTGAAGGTGTACAAATAATGAGCACTTTTTTGGTCACCGAAAAATTTATTCATTTAGCGACCATGCCGGTTGGTCACTGAAGGTGTACAAATAATGAGCACTTTTTTGGTCACCGAAAAATTTATTCATTTAGCGATCATGCCGGTTGGTCATTAAAAGTGCATAAATGATGACCACTTTTTTGGTCACCGAAAAATTTATTCATTTAGCGACCATGCCGGTTGGTCATTACAAAGTGCATAAATAATGACCACTTTTTTGGTCACTGAAAAAATCATTCCGTGACCAGCAAGTATAAGTGACCAATCAATTTTGGTCACCGAAAAGAACATTCAGCGACCAAGTTTTGATCACTAAATGTTATGTTTCAGTGACTACAAGAAATAATGACCACTTTTTTGGTCACCAATAAAATCATTTAGTGACTAGCAAGTATAAGTGACCAATCAATTTGGTCACCGAAAAGAGCATTTAGTGACCACGTTTTGATCACTAAATGTTATGCTTTGGTGACCACAAGAAATTTGGTCACAAAAACCTTTCTGCGAGTAGGGTTAGGCGACCAAATTTTTTTTGGTCACTGTATACATTTTGTGACTAAATAGGGCCTTTTAGAGACCAAAATCTTAGTCACCAAATGCGTTTTTTCTTGTAGTGACATTAAGATATGCGGCTTCTAAACTACTAGTTGGCGAAAAGTTGTGCAATTTTTTTTTCTTACTTGCTCAAAATTTTCAAAAAAGAAAAATGTATTATTGGAAATTTTATTTTTTTTGTTTGAAAATTACATGACTTTTCATATATGCTCCATAAAAGATACATATAAGCAAAATTTTGGACCAGGGTGTATGAATTGTGTGTTTGGGGCACGCTCCCTTAGTCCGCCTCAATGGACGCAGGGATTTGTATGTTAGTTTTCTAGTCAACTTTACACTCTATTCAAAACTTTGAAAATATCCAAAATGATTGAACTTTAAATTTAGATAGTCTTATAAGTTTTAGTCAACAATGATTGCAAAATTTGCAATCATAACCCTTGTAGATATTTACCAGTTCTTTTCAATCACAGAAGAAGAATTTGCAGAAATTTACTGCGGCTTTTGAGGATCACAAAGAAAATTTTTAAAATTTGATTCTCGAGTTTTTCTTTCATTTACTGTACTTTACCAACCAACAAAATGACCTTGTTCGTTTTGAATTTTAAGATCGGTTTTCTTAATTATTACTCAATCATTACTCAAATTTTTCTCTAATTACTATCCTTGTTTTCAAATATTATTATTATCATTCTCTTTCTCTATATCTCTCTTTAATCATTACTCTCATTTCTCCTTTCAATCAATGGATCCGGGGGGCCTGTAGTGAGAAGACTCACATGCGTATAATGAGCTCTATCGGCCGTCAGATTGATGATCAACGGTCCGGATAAATTGAGATTAAAGTAAATGTAAAAACACTTTTAAAAAGTGTAAGATGATCGGACGGCCTAGGGAGTTCACTACACGCATGTAGTGACTTCCCTCACAGGACCCCTTGTTCCCCAATCATTACCCAAAACAAAAACTCAAAACTCAAACCAAACAAGGTTACTACACCAAATACATCTTCAGTACTGTTCATTCTATTCTTCTACTACAAACCAAAACAAAGAAAAACTTGTAATTTTATTTTTTGTTTTTTGTACTAGCTTGAATTTTTTTTTTCCTTTGGATGTCATTTCAATCCAATAATCAATCCAAAAGAGCCAAACACAGCAAAAATCTTGGTTTTGCAGTCATAATTATATGGCCTTTTCATGATCATGTTAATTTACTTTTAATATAAATTGCCCCCACCACTGTGACTTACAGTTTAATTTCAAGAACTTATTCTCTAGGTTTTGCTTAAGAAATATACAAATTCATTCAACATCCGCCATTCTTTTTTTCTTTCTTTTTGCATTGGAGGTTAGGACTTAGGAGGGGGGTTAGAAAGTTCATAATCAAAGGGAGATCGACCTCTGTAAAGACTAGAACTCCAAACTAGATGAGTCACATCTATAAATTTCCAAGTCATATAATGTGTTATTGAAAATTTTAAACTGCAAAACTCACATCTGAAGAGCTTGACCTAGAACTGTAGTATTGAAAAGTCACAGAAATGTTAATGGCTCCATCGGGATTAATGAAAATTTGTTTTTCTGTTAAAGAAAAAAAAGAAGAAAAGTCACAGAATGTACTCCACAAAGTCTACAACAAGCCACAAAGTCTTTGTGCAAGTCGTGTCATAATTTTTACTCTTTGCCAAATAATGATCTCAGTAAAAAGTGCAGTACTGGCTTTGGGGCAAAACTCAGAAAATCTTGGCTTTCGGCCTTCCAAAAAAGCCCAAAATTATGGGCCCCCTAGTATATTAGGCATTATATATGTATATGTATAGTCCAACTAGTTTTGTGTATATAATTTTTTTTTTTGTACAACGGAAAATAAAAAAATTGATAAAAATAAATAAGGCTAGATATAAATAAGCCCCATACAAAGTTGAAATTGATAAAAAAAAAATTAGCTTCGGTCGACATTCAACAATGTCGCAAGAAAGACTAAATGGATTGGTTATGTTATCATTTGTTTGGTGAACGTATGCAGCAAAAAATGCGAGCATATCAATCTTCAAATGTTCAATTTTCAAGTGTTCTACGTATTAGCTTTTTTATTTTTTTTGTGCTCGATATGTTATAATTTTTGTATTGGTGAAAAATGGTTTATATATGATGAATATTTGTTGAACAAAATTAGCTTGAAAATATATAGAAGCTCATTTTAAAACTTTGCTTTCGGCCTCCGAAACCTTAGAGCCGGCTCTGGAAAAGTGATTAGACATTATTGGGCCTTTAGAACAGGAAAATGGGAAAACTAATTTAGGCCATGCGTAGAGAGAGAAAGAGAGTAAAAAGAGGTAAATTTATATAGTTTTAAATTAAGCTGTTCTGTTTAGGGATTGGACAAAAGTCAGAGAAATGTATGTGGTAAAAAAATTTCAAGGGGAGGAAGGTGAGAAGGCATCATTTTAGAACCGAATTTTCTTGAAAAGCAAAACCTTTAGCTTGCTCTGACCGAGAGCATCTCCAACCACGCTCTATATCTCCATATTTGTCTTCATTTTTTCGTAATCTATTTTTTCCTGTTTTTGAGATGATGGAGTTTAATACTTCATATTTGGAGTCTGAAAAAAGAAAATAGAGGTTTCTACTAAACAATAAAAAATAAGTAAAAAATACAGGAAAAGGGAGACAAAATTTGGAAAGAAGATGAAAAACAGTAAAAAAATAAGTATGTGGTTGGAGTTATCATGAATATTAAAACCTTCTAAATTCACTCTTTGACTATAAGACTTTATTTTGATCCTCCAAAACCCGACCTGGGGTTCACCTTGTAGGATACCATGTAGTGCGCGCGCATACGAATAATTCATCTGATCAGCAAATGGGCCGGCCCAGACTCAAGCTTGGCAAGACCTTTGGCAGTTGGGCTAGCACAACTCCCTGAACCAGGGCAACCAAGGAAAAAAAAAACTGTAGGTTATATATAAATATGAAAAAGTTTCCAAATATGTCAACAATATGATACCTGGTATGTTGGTTTCCTTGAAGTTGCAAACGCTAGAATGATTCAAGATCGAATCCCATCCTGAGCAACTGCCTCACTTTCTTTTCTTCCCTTTTTGTTCAGCAAAAAAATATATATATATATTTATACTGAACACTCCTTATCTAGTCCGGGAGTCCCGGATCCGGGACTCCACCTTCCCGATATTTTTTTGACGATCCGAGCCGTCCAATGTGTTCAAAAGGTGTTTTCCAAGGCCCACTCGGGAAATCTTCAAAAAAAAATACCGGGAAGGGGGCTTGATCAAGCGGTTTTCGCAAAATCAAATATGCGCTTTTTGCGAAAAACCGCTTGGATCAAGCCCTTCCCGGTATTTTTTTGAAGATTTCCCGTGTTTTGACGGCTCGATTTCCCAAAAACAATTGGGAAAAGCATCAAAACGCTTTCAAATCCGGGATCCTTGACAGGATCGCCGGTGTTATACTGAATTGTTTAAGTGTTTAATCCCATAAGTTCAAAATTTAAAAAGCCCAAATGACAGAACCATCAAAAGCCCAAAATGACAAAACACATTCATCCATTCTCTTTTATATTGATCGGCATCTTTCAACAGAGGGAAAAAGAAAAAGAAAAACAAGAAGAAGACTTTCGAGGGACTTTGAGGGTTTCCGAAGCAACTCTCTGGAACTCTCCCAATTTCACAAAATCAAGGGTTTCTTTCAAAATCCTACTCTCTCTCTCTCTCTCTCTCTCTGAATATTGGTTTCCCACCCACATTTCGGTGGGCTTTGTGGGCAACAAAATCAAGGTTTTTCAGTAAGCTTGTTATTTTTAAATTACTTGCATCATGGGTCAAATTTAACGTTTAGACCCAAGATTTTCTAAGCCCAAAAGGCCGGTATATGATTCTTTCTTAATGGTCATCCATTTTCCAAGTGGTTCTTCAATCTTTAAAGGGATCTTCTTTGGGCCATGTGGTATTTCATTAAAGGAATAAAATCACAGCCCATTCCGCATAGGTGCTCTGTTTTGTTTCTATCCTCTCTCTCTAGGTTTAATCATGGGACCAACTCCGCTTATTACTAAAATCTTTCGTGCTCTAAAAATTTAGAATTCTATTCCACACTTGCAGTTATTATTTTCCTAACTCAATTTGAAATTTGCAGGCCCAATTTGATTTAAAAATATTCATTGAGATAATGCTCTGAAAAAAGAGAGAAATTTTCAAATATATGCTTTATGATGTCTCATATGATATAAAAGTTTGTGTATGCACATTTGGACTTTATTTACAGGAAGACGTTATTCTTCTTTGTTGTTTTATGTTGCCATCGTTGTTTAGGTCTATATTACTCAAATGTGACTATGTGATAGTGATTTTGACAATAGAACTTTTGGAACTTTAATAGATCCGTTGGACATTGAGACCAGGTAAGCTGTTGAATAGGAAACAATGAGAAAACTTGAATGTGCAGTTTAAAATGTGTTTTTAAGGGTCACCGCGAGAAATCAAAAAAAAATAAATACCCGGAAGAGCTTGATCCGATGAGTTTTTCACAAAATCGTAGATGTACGTGATTTTGAAAAAAACTACTCGGATCAAGTCTTCCTGATTTTTTTTTATGATTTCTCACGGGGACCCTTTTTAAACACATGGACGTTGATTTTGCAAAAATAATTTTTAAAACATTCAAAATACCAAAATCCTCCAATCGGGGATCCTCGACTGGAAAATCACTATATATACATATATATATATATATATATAATCGGGGAGACCGGACTGATCGGAATTGTATATATATATATATAGAGAGAGAGAGTCTCGATCTAATCAGAATCCCGATCCGGGACTCCACCTTCCCGATATTTTTGAAAATCCGAGCCGTCAATGTGTTGAAAGGTGTTTTCAAGGGTCCACGAGGAAATCTTCAAAAAAATACCGGGAAGGGCTTGATCCGAAGCGTTTTTGCAAAATTGTAAATACACAATTTTTGCGAAAAACTGCTTGGATCAAGCCCTTCCCGGTATTTGTTTTTGAAGATTTTCCGCGTGGACCCTTGAAAACACCTTTTGAACACATTGGACGGCTCGGATTTCCCAAAAACAATTTTTAAAAGCATCAAAACACCAAAAAACCTCCCATCCGGGGTCCTTGACTGGATAATTGTCGTATATATATATATATATATACAATAAACTTCTAATAAGGGACCCTTATTTAAGTTTCCATGCGGACCTAGGGGTATTTTCGACTTTCTGGACCAAATTTCAACGATCCAAACCGCTCAATGTTTTTAAGTTCTTCCTGGTATTTTTTTTTTTGGAGATTTCTCGCAGGGGCCCTTAAAAACACATTTTAAAAACATTGAACGGTTCGGATTGTTGAAATTTTGTCCAAAAAGTCGAAAAATATCCCTAAGTCCGCCTGAAAACTTAAATAATGGTCCCTTATTAAAAGTTTATTGTATGTATATAGGAGTCGGTTCCCCTCACACATAAAAAAACACTCGATTTTGTTCCAGGTCCCACTGTGATGTTCTAAACTGTTGATCTTGTTTAGATGAGTAAAATAGGAGGTCTTGTAAAAATTCAGCTCAATCGGACATCGGTAGGTGCTTGATCCAAACAATTTTGCAAAAACTGTGACAGGAACTAGTGTTTTTAAAACTGTTTGAATCAAACACTTACTGATATCCGATTGAGCTGAAATTTTGCATGACTATTTATTTTACTCATTTAAATAAGATCAACTGTTTGGAACGTCACAGTGAGGCCCGAAAGAGTGAGGTTTTTTTTAATACGTTTTTTTATGTGTTTTTTATTTTACTCATTTAAATAAGATCAACGGTTTGACACACGCTTTTTTCCTGGGTCTCACTGTGATGTTCTGAACCGTTGATCTTGTTTAAATGAGTAAAATAGGGGGCCCTGCAAAAAATCAGCTCAATCGGATATCGGTAAAGGCTTGATCCAAACTGTTTTGCAGAAACTGTGACAAGAAATGGTGTCTACAAAATTATTTTGATCAAGCCCTTACCGATATCCGATTGAGCTAATTTTTTGTAGGGCCCCTTATTTTACTCATTTAAACAAGATGAACGGTTCGGAACTTCATACTGTGACTCAGAAATGTGAGGTGTCAACTCAGAAATAGGTGATAACTGAGGGGGGTTTAATGTAATTTACCCTTTTACTAACGTCAAATCCTTATAAATGTAGGTAATTTGATACTCCCTCCGTCCGGATTTGTTGGTCCGTTTTGGGGATTCTAACTTTTTTTCCATTACCTTTTGAGTTTGTTAATTTCCTATTTTATCCCCAATCCCTCCATTTAATACTCCCTCCATTTTAATTTCACTACAAAATTACATGCAATTTTCAAACTAAAAAATAATTTAGTTACAAAAAGAAAAATTTAATCAATATGGATCTTGTTTGATAGATCTCATTGAGAACTTTAATACGGTGCAAAAAAAAAATTCAAAAATGTAAACAAATTATTTTAAAAAATTAGTTTTTGAGTTGTTATTTTAAGTTTTGGAAAAGGGGCAAAAAAGTAAATTTAACATACTTTATCCTTTCACTTTTGAAAATGGACAAACATTTTAGGACTTGAAAAAGTATGTTTGTGGACCAACAAATCCGGACGGAGGGAGTATTCCCTATAGTTACATCGTCCTCTCTTGAGTGAGAATAACTTAGCATAGTTAGATTCATTCCATTAATCTTCCATTTTGGATTACAAGTTACCACCCTTAAAAAAAGTTGTTTAGTTCCTATTTTGCCCGTAAGTTTACCTTGGGGAGTCTATACCAATGAATTAAGACATTTTTAGAGTAACATATAGAGTAAATTAAATTAATTTTTTAAGGTCAGTAACTTGGAATCCACAAAACTATCGGAAGATTAAGGTAGTGGATCTTAACGAGCCAAGTTATTTCCATTCCGGGGAGGGCGGTGTATTAAGTTAAAAGGTTGGGGGCCACAATGCACTTTTTAGAAACCCCGGGGGGTTGGTGTAAATTACCTTTAACATTTTGATTTTTCTCTCTTGTATTTTGGTTGATAAGGTCGCCCACCCTAAAGCGTCCACTATATGTTAAATTGGAATAAACTAATGCATCTAGAAAACCGAGCTTTCCAAACATACCCATGATTATAAAAATATTTAGAAGCATGACTTGGGTCTGAGGCATTTCTAGATTTTTGACCTTTTGGAACTTTTATTTTCGGGTAGGTGTACTTTTTTTACCATGCTCGATGAACCCGAGGCTCTCCTGAGCGCTCCGCTGGCAAGTCTTGTCAAACATACCTCAGCCGTCAAAATATGTTTTGAACAGTCCAGATTTAAGGGATGCTAGAAGGTGTTTTGAATATTTTAACTCTCTTTAAATCTGGGCTATCTAAAACACATTTGGACGGTTGAGATGTGCTTAGCAAGGTCCCTGAGTTCCTGCTCGATGAGGAGTCATAATGAGATTTTTTCAAGAAGTAAAATTTGTTGATATGAAAACTCAATGAAACCTAGATAACACATTAAGCTACATTTCTCTGCATGTCTCACGATGATGCTCCAATATTTCTGCTGAATGGATCAGAGTCCACTAGCCGATAGTGGGAGCGCGCATATGAATAATGATACGTACACAACACAAGGGCCACAACGAAAAGGCCACAACAATCAAAACGACGTCGTTTTGACCAACCCTTCCCAAAACGACGTCGTTTTATAACTTGACCCAAAAAAAAAAATAATAATAAAATTCAGATTTTTGCTGCCATTTCTTCTGATCTTCCGAGAGAGAGAGAGAGGGGCGATTTGAACCGCCCCGATTCCCACCTCCACCAGCGACCACCGCACACCCCGACTGCAACCCCGACGATCGGCGCCACCGTCGAACACCACCACTTCCGTACGATGCCGTTGTTGAACACTACCACTGCCGTAGCCCGCCTCTCTTTCTTTTCGACTTTACCTCATCGATCCTCTCTCTCCGGTTCGAAGTCTGTTGTCAGTGCGGGGGTCGCCGTTGGAGGTGGGAATCGGCCAATCGGGGTGTGCGGTGGTCGTTGGTGGAGGTGGGAATCGGGGTGGTTCAAATCGCCCCCCTCTCTCTCTCTCGGAAGATCAGAAGAAATGACAGCAAAAATCTGAATTTTTTTTTTTTTGGTCAAGTTATAAAACGACGTCGTTTTGGGAAGGGTTGGTCAAAACGACGTCGTTTTGATTGTTGTGGCCTTTTCGTTGTGGCGCTTGTGTTGTGTACGTATCATTATTCGCGCGGATATGCCGAAGCACATCAACGGGATACAACAACAACCACGAATTGGAAAATGTTAATCTCAAAACATTTTTTGAATTCAAGAGAGCTTTTGGAACCCAAAAGACTTTTACTTCCAATTTTTGCACTCCAGTTTTTTTCTCCAATTGTTTTGAAAAAATACACCTCACACAATTTTTTTTTCCTCCTGTTCTCATTAGCCAAGGTCATGAAATTAACTGCCCTTCATATCATAATATTTATCTGAATCTCTATTCCACGCGTACCGGAATTACAGTAAAACACGTTTACGTATCGTCACCTTACGAAGTCAACCAAAAAAATTGACTAGGTTCGAAGAAGAAGAAAAAAACCTGAAATCATTTCTTGATTCTAATCAAACAGAAAAAACGGACCTTTTTGGTTTTAAATCAAAATGATTGCTGAATAATTGAGGTGGAAGTATGAACATTGAACTACTATAATCATTTTACAGAAAGAGTACATTGAGAAGATAGTAGTCGGATTGAGCTGTACTGCTTTAACACATAGTCAAACAGGACTCTTTCTTTTTCTTTCCTTTATTTATTTATTTATTGGACTTATAGAAAAAGACCCTTTCAAAACAAGTAGGTCCATGCTCGATGAAGGAGAAAGCTACTCCCTCCGTCCCATTTTAAATACTCCCTACGTATATACGTGTCATTTTCAAACTTCTATATCTTTTTATTGGTAAGATTTCAAAAGTTTTTAAAAAATTTGTCTAATAGAACTAATTAAAATCTATCAAATAAGATCCATATTGCATATAAAATACATTATAGAATGAAAACTATAAGAGTTTTAAAAAAACACGCATAACCGTAGGGAGCATTTAAATTGGGACGGAGGGAGTATTAAAGAAGGAGAAAAAAACAAGCAACCCCTTGAAAGGTGTATGAAAAGAGAGAGACTTATTTTTGGGGTTTGTGCCGCCCATTATGAGTCCCACCGTGCGATTATTGCAATAATCTGAATTGTTCATCTTGCAGGACCCGCACGGTAATGTATTCACGCAAAAAAACTTATTTTTGGGGTTTGTGCCGCCCATTATGAGTCCCACCGTGCGATTATTGCAATAATCTGAATTGTTCATCTTGCAGGACCCGCACGGTAATGTATTCACGCAAAAATTCAGCTTGATCGGACATCGATAAGTACGTTAAACGTTGAATTTTAGTTAAGAAAAGGGCGGTCATGGATATTTTAACTTAAAAACTATTGACAGAATCCAGACCGTCCGTTTTTTAGAACAAATTTCAACTTTTGACATACCTATCGATATCTGATCAAGCTAATTTTTTGCGTAGATACATTATTTTGCAGGCTCTACAAGATGAACGGTTCAAATTATTGCAATAGAAGCTCGATGGGCCCCCCAAAAGCCAGTGTCGCAAAAGAAAAGAAAAGTTGGACAAACCTTGGCTTAATTTTAAAGGGAATGACTACAATACACACCGATCAAAGGTGTGTGCAATGTGCACTTATTGTATGGTTAAATATTGTACCACCTCTTTGGCAATCGTAGCATTTTTTAGTGTTTCGAAACTTTTCAGCAATATGATTCGTAACATTTTGATGTGTCTCGTAACTTTTGTTTATAAGAGGTAATCAATTCGTAAGTTTTATATAGGTGAGTATGATATACACCCAAATAGAGGGGTGTGTACTGTAGTCTTTCCCCTTTTTTTTTTTTTTGTCATTTGTCATTCCTAATCTATTGCATTGGGAGGGAGTATGAGACTCGATCGATCTCAAGATACAATGTTAGATATCCAAGAGTTCTATCACATGAGTTACCCAACACTTTCCCTAATTTGAAACCGTGAAATGTCAAAGCTGGTGGCTTTATAATTAATTAGTTTATGGTTTACTTTATAACGGTGTTGATTAATTTACACTTTGTTTGTTGCACAATTATTAGCTTTAAAAGTAAATAAAGTTCTTGTGAAAGAGAAAGCACCCAACGTTTTCAACACGGGCGAAAGGAGATAGCTAGTCTTTTTGGTTGGCCACCACCGCTCTCTCTCTCTCTCTCTCTCTCTCTCTCTCTCTCTCATGTTTGTTACATTTTAAGGAGAAACCATAAGAGGTTGACTCCTTCGCCTGGAAAATATAATGTCTTATATTTGGTAAAGGACTGGTACATGGAATAGACTATTCTTTCTTATTTATGTACCAGCTAAAGTCGGGCCGAGTTCCACGAAGCTTCGAACTTGGAATTTCACATATTCACATGGTTTTTGAGTTTTAAAGTTTTCGTTACTTATGGTCTGAAATTCAATCTAGAAATGAAATAATTGTTTTCCACATCTTAACCCGCAATTTTATTTTTAGTAGTTTGGAGGGACTAATAATAACTTATGTTATTTATTTTTGTTGTTGGTTAAGTTTTTTAATTTTGTTCAAAATGGTAGACTTTTCTTAGACCCATCTCGAGTGGAAGAACTACAAAAGTTTTTTTTTTATTTATTTAAAATATGGATTGAACTTTTTTTTTAAAATAACAATTAAAAATTTTCAGTCTGTTTTGTATTAGTTTGGTCTTTAGTGAACATTGCTTTTTACCTGAGTTTTGTACATTTTAAATTCGTCTTGTCATGACGAATGCTTAATCCAAACATATTGAAGCAAAACTAAAAAAAAAATTATTTGAAAAAAAAAAAAAAAGACAAAAAAGGTATTGGTGGCGGTTTCCAGCAATTAATTTTATTGATATACTAACCAATTAAACACGTCAATTTTTCATTCGGTTGGCCATTTGGCCACCTACCAAAAGAAAAGATGGAGCCTTTCAAACTCCGACATGACAGAGATTTTTTGCAACCATATATATATGGAGCTGTGTGTTCCCTTTCCATGCCTAGACACACTTGGGTGTGCCTGCGCTGAAGCTACAGGTTATGTGTTCGTGTTATATTATGCCTATTGTTTGGCTATTACGTATAGGGGCGGACCGAGGGGGTCTAACCTACACTACCCCAATTTTCTTTTTATTTATAGTACATTTTTGGATTTTTTTTGTAAAATTATTAAGGATTTTTTTTTTTTTTTTTTTTTGAAGAGTGGTTCCCACGAACTAGATGAAATTCGCAATCTGATTACATACTTCACTCATTCAATATATAGAAATTTTAAGATTCAACTCAAATAGTTAAGTTTTTAAGCAGAGAGCTCCCAATATCATATTAATTAATTGATTGATCGCGATGAACCCGTTGATTACCCATTGCACACCCAATTAATGTGACAATGAACCCAATTAATGTGAGACACTTGTATCATTGGACACCTCCTTTCGCTGCTGCAATCATCTTTTGTCTGTCAAATGTAGCCTTTTCTTTCCGAAATTAATCATGGGGTGTGGCTTATTTATTTTTAAAAGACCAAATGGAATAAGATTTGTATGGATACTGTAGGGAAGGTCAGTGTACACAGAAGGATGTTGACCTAAGTCAATGTTGACCAGCCACTCACATGGTTTTAGATGGGCATGGCACAGTCTAGACTGGCACGGCACGGAAGTAGGCTAGAAGCGGCACGGCACAGCCCATGGCACGAGTCAATACAAATATTTTGTGAATCTCAATATGCCGAAACTCAGCTAGATTGTACAAAAAATTATGTGTTATATACTTTTTAATAAGTCAATATAGCTATAGTTATTAGATATGTAATTTTTTTTCGACGAAACTAGGCTAGACTATACAAAAAAATTGGACGAAACTCGAAGATGTGCCGACAGGGGCATGGCATTACAAAATGGCATGACACGACGCGACACGATTAAGTAAATGGGTCAGCACGGTTTCGTAAATGGGTCGGCAAAGCACGGCACGAAGCACGGTTGACACGAAATTAAATGGGCCATGCAAGCACGGCACGGCCCGTTTGACACCTCTATTCCAAAGCTTGGCAGTGGTACAAGCACGACCGAACAGGTTATGACCTTGTCCTAACAGGAATGGAAAGGGATTTAGTGGCTTAGTGACTACAAAAGAAGAAAAGGTTCTCTGTGCGAGGGTGGGTAGTGCGCCCGAATAGCTGCGGAGGTCAACCCCGCGGTGGGTGACGTCACCTGTGCAGTCAGGGTGTACAGAAAGAGCACGTGTCCTCATATTATAAGGAGACAACCTGGTGCTTAATCATTGGCCCATAGCACTTATATATATATATATATATATGAAGACGATCTACTAAGGACTCCCTCAAACAAAAATTCCGTGCGGACCTCACCATTTTTCGACTTTCCGGATCAAATTTTGACGATCCGAACCGCTCAATGTTTTAAATGCATTTTTAAGGGTCCATTTTTCAAAAAAAAATACCGGAAGGGCTTGATTTTTAAAATGCATTTTGTTAAAACGCCATATAGCGTTTTTAACAAAATGATCAAGCTTTTTTTTTTGAAGATATAGCGTTTTAACAAAAACTGATCGATCAAGCCCTTCCGGGTATTTTTTTGAAGATTTTCCGCGTGGACCTTGGAAAATGCATTTTAAAAACATTAAGCGGTTCGGATCGTCAATTTGATCCGAATGGTGAGGTCCAATAGATCAATTATCCTATCCCTCAATAGATCATTATCCTATATATATATATATATATATATATGAAACTATCCTTTCCTTTCGTAATTTTCGGAGGTGATTTGATTGATAGAGTGTGTTATTCTAGAGAGAGAGTAGGCAGTCACTGATTAAGAAAGGAGAACATTCTCTCTAGTAATATCACCCTATCCTCTCTAACTCACTTGGGTACTCCATGGATTAGCATAAGATCTCCACTGTCTTAGCATTTTCTGTACACACATGCTCTGTTCTTCACTCTTCTTCTAGATCACTCCATTCTCCTCATTTTCTATCATTAATTATTCTTATCTTTTCATCTCATCATATTATTGGCTTAACCAAGAACCTCTCGTACAGTAAAAAATAAACTTCACATTCAATGTAAAATCTTAAAATATAACGGGAAGGAGTCAAAACAGGATCTGGGGTGTGTGCTATACAGTAGGTGTTGTGCGGCAAAACTACATCGTTTTGCTTGATTTTTGTGCATACCTCCAAAGATTCCAAGGGCCTTGTTTGGAGGAAGAAAAAACCACTACAAAGTGCCTAAACCCTAAACCCGAAGTACCTAAACTCACTATACCCTACCCCAAAGAGCCTAAATCCCCTAAAATTGAACCCCAAATTAGCTCTCTAAACAGGGCCCTTGGATGTACCAAGATAATAGGCAAAACGACATAGTTTTGCCGCACAATATCTATATCACGGCGCCTCCCTCGGATTCGTCAATATAGCATAATAAGTGATTACTCATGTACTATACCAATGCAAAAGTTGAAGATATCAAAAGTACAATCTCACACAAATTCCAAATTCTTGTTCACACTAGGTGGGTATAGTCTACGGCCGTAATGACTAGCATTTCACCATGTCAGAAAATAGATTACAAAGTAGTAAAATCAATGTCAAAAATACAAAAGTGCACTTCATAATTTAAACTTGCGAAAATCATGATTTTATATCATACTAAACTCGATGGAGAATATTTAGGCCTTGGAATTATGCTACCAAGATTTAAATATCAGTCGCTACGGCTACGTGGTGGTTTTTCAGTCCTCCGGTACATTCTCCACTATACTACTGCTCTAAAAAAATTCACATTCGTATTGGCCAATTCCTGCTACGTATTGCTTTTTTCCTAATTTTTCCCCTGTTTCACAGCCGCTACAAGTGCTCTAGCCCCCCAAAAAATTAAAAAGAAATCACGGTCGCAACACCCGAGAGCAAGGATTTAAATATTGGCCGCTATGTAGCGTATGTGTAGCGCCAGTATAGCAGGGTGTAGCGGTTTTTTGGTCCTCTGGTACTGCTACACCAGCGCTACCCACAATTCACACCCGTATCGGCTGATTCCCGCTAATTGATTTTTATCCGATTTTTGCGCCCACTACACGGTCTCTACACTACACGGTCTCTACAGCCGTGACACGACAACTATGGCCGGTTCAGGTACTTTGGCACCAAAAAAAGTTTTAAAAAATTCACCGACACCCAATTTCTGTTATATATCATTCGATACTCCCACTACCACTACCACTACACCGTTTCCGCTATAACTATTTAAACCATTGCACCCGAATCCCGCTATGTGTTATTCGATACTCCGGTATCCCTGTTTAAGCCCTTGGATACTACTCAGAAGAACCATAATCTTGTGTTCTGGCATTTCACTTTTCTCCATTATTCTATCCAAAAAAAAGGTCTTCATTTTCCACACACACTACCTTTTTGAAATCTGTGACTGTTTCAAAGTCTCTCCTCCAGCTATTTTACTCTCCCCCCTCTCTCTCTATCTTCCCATCATACGAACAAGTTATATATGATCATCTAGAGGTGACAATAGAGAGACAGAAACCATTACCAACTCTCCCAACAACACACAAACACACTCACACGATACTAACATGGGCAGAGCTCCTTGCTGTGACAAAGCCAACGTCAAGAGAGGCCCTTGGTCGCCCGACGAAGATTCCAAACTCAAATCTTACATCGAAGAACACGGCACCGGCAGCAACTGGATTGCCTTGCCCCAAAAAATAGGTATATGAACCTTTCACCACTTTGATTTTTTCCACAACCTTCTGTTTTCATACACAATATTGTACTTCATTACTTAAAATTAATCGTTACTGGTTTTCTTGGAATTTTAGGCCTCAAGAGATGTGGAAAAAGTTGCCGGCTTCGATGGTTGAATTATCTGAGACCAAACATCAAACATGGAGGCTTTTCAGAAGAAGAAGATAACATAATTTGCAGCCTCTATTTAAATATTGGAAGCAGGTAATTAATTAAACCTCTTTCTGTAACCAACTAAAGTTGGGCTTAGTAAATTTTCTTTCGCTGTTGAAAAAAAAAAAAAAAAAGGCATAGTAAGGTTCTTGTTCTCGTTTCTAATTTCATGTGTTGCGTGCTTACTTTACAAACTCCAAAGGATTAATAAACATGTTATAGTAACTTTGGGATTTGATATGTACAGGTGGTCTATTATCGCGGCACAATTGCCTGGACGAACTGATAACGATATCAAGAACTACTGGAACACGAGATTGAAGAAAAAGCTCATGGGAAAGCAACGGAAGGAACAACAACGATCGAGTACCGTCAAGCATGAAATGAAGAGGGAGAGTCATGAGAGTTTCATGGTTCATTCTCATGATCAGGCCATGGACCCAATTCTGTACTGGCCAGAACTACCTACTTTGCATGAAACATATTTGCAATACCCTTTTGATGTTTCCACCACCCAAGACCAGCCATTATATGATAATTCCACCAACACTTTTGCCTCTTCAACCTCCATGAATTCCATGAAGAGCAGCAGCACTGATTTTTCCCAGATGCCAAACATGTTTCAAGGATTCAACAATTACTACCAGAGTGAGCTAGGAGGAGGAGAAATGGCTTACAGTACCCCACAACAAGTAGATGGGTTGGAGAGTTTTTCGGGGGTGGAGATAGTAAATCTGAGTAGTACTGGAAGTGGAATTAGCTCTGTTGATCAAAGTACTAATTGGGGGGATATTAACTCTCTGGTGAACTCTCCCATGGTTTACCAGTATGAAGGCACAATGCAAGGTTGCACATTTGAAGCAAGTTACTTTGGGTTACAATAGCACGTGGTGGTGTGTACAAATCAATCTAGATATAGAAGGATTCTAGCTGTTTTAGTGCTTAATTAACTAGCTTATAGCCCATGGAAATTCAGAGACTTGTTCTTTTGTTGTTTTTTTCCTTGCACTAATCCTATTATGATCACTTTCATCCTTATAAGTGAGAATTCTAAAATTAATTTGCTTCATTTGCGATTGATGGTTTGATGTATGCTTGAGCATGGAATCTTAAAAAAAAAAAAAAGATATATATGTGCACAGATCTGGATACAAGCCTCTCATAAGAGATGAAACAAAATATGGGATCCACAGTTTGAAAGACTCTTACGAAAAGACTATCATAATCTGTTTACAAACACGAACGAATCTCGAGAATCTTAGCTTGATGCTTGATCTCCCAAGCTATAACATCAATCCATTGCCATTTTGGGTCAAATTCTTCTGGCAAGAAAGTTTGGTACTCTTTCAATTCCTAATGATCATAAACTTTTGAACTATAAAGAGCATGTACTATTTGTCGTTTTTTAATGATGGCATAAATAAGAGCTTGTTTTTGTGCATCTTTGTTCAGGATATATAGTTTGATTTTCTGTCTATTCGTAAAGTTCTACAACCTCCTTGGAAAGACAGAAGTGAAGAGAGAAAGGTGCTTTGCTTTGGCAAGGACTTGTTTGGTTGTATAGCATGTAGGACATCCAAAAGTGGATACATATCTTTATATTTATCTTAATGGATGAAAATGCACAATAAGAAAGGTGAGATGTGAAAGAAGTAGCACCTGTCCATTTGATGTAGCTCCAATGAGAATATAGACAACTTGATTGGCTGCCATATATGGCTTCATAATTTCATGAACAGGGAGAGGGTTAGGATCCAATGTTGGTGTTGTTGAGAAAATTGACATGCAAACGGCATTATCTAGAGAACAATTTTTAAATATGTTACAAACTGAAATGCAAATTACGACAATCGAACAATGAAAGACGCTTGGTTTGTATCAGTCAGTTTCTGTATGGAAGTTTTGTCAAAAGTGGAACTACCGTGGCAGCTGAACATTGACAAGGAGCATGCGGGACATCTGGCAAATCAACGGAGACTGAATTAGTCATTACATACGTTGGATGTTCTCCTTCAGTTAATTCGGTTTTGTTGTTTTGGTCTTTCCTGTTTGTACTTTGTTATTTTCAGTTGTAGGCGTCTATTGATAAAGCGGCTAGATTACGGTAATCTAAAAACCCGTTAAAGACTGCCTTCGTGAACGAAGCTTGTTTGTCTCTATCTCATATAAAGAACGTAAATTCAGATAATGTTATATGAAATCTGAAATCCTGGCATGAAGAATAGGAACGGGATGCCAAACCTGTAAACAAATCAATGAATGAAACTGCTGGAATGAGTTTAAGACACAAATCACATGTCATGGGGTCATAATCAGTCGCACACTTTATAGTAGTATTATTTAAATTTGATGTACCAAACGAGGGACCTTTCTATTATCTCGGGAGACCCTCCGAATACCTCAATTCCATCACCGAATTCTGAAACTTCCTTCCGTTGCTGCCACATTCATCTCAGTTTGAAGACCACGAATTAATGGTTTCTTAGAATGTGAACAACTTATATGGTAACTGAATTATTTCCAATTTTTTTATTTTTTTGCTGGTAAAATTCTCTACAAAAGGTGATGAGAATGCAATGAAGTATTAAATTAAATAATGTGGAAAACAGCAAGGACAAAAACGGAGTGGCAAAGTTCATTAATTTCCATACAAAAGAGTGTGCACTAGCTAGAGAGAGAGGGACCCCCCACACCTAGGCCCTGGCTAGAGAGAGATCAATTTGAAGTGGTATGCTGTAAAGTGAAATTGAAATAATAGAAGAGTGGAGCGCAGAAATAAAGATACACGATTGATGACTAAGTCTTCAAACTTTGAACTATCTGAAGAAAAATAGTTTGATTTTAATTTGTTGCTCTCTTTTACTTTTGTTTGAAACAGAATTTTATGCTCTTTGATTCAACATCGGTGCTAGCCGATCACAGCCGTCCGTGGTCGGCCATGAACGGCTTAGATCACATCTTGTCCAAGCAAATCTGAACCGTCCGCTGCCAAACAGATCTTAGCTATCCATGACCGACTACAGACGGCCATGATTAACCCAGCACCCATGTTGTCCCCGAAGGTCCAGCACCATCCCCAAAGATAAGATTCACAGAGTTAGAGAAATATAATATAAAAATAATTATGTGAAACTAACATAGGTTCATTAAAAAACCAAAAATTGTGCCAAAAAGTAGCTTTTTATTTATTTATTTTTTCCGATTTCTGTTATTGAGACACGCACGTCAAAATAATTTGGCCAAAATCAAAAAATATATATATATATCTAAAAGGATTAAAAACTCAAAAAGAAAAAGAAAAAGAGAGGTAGTAAACACTCTAAATTCAGCATTATTGCTTTGGTGATCTTTGAAACGATATACCCAGTCAAGAGAATTTCTTGTTTTAGTTTTAGCGTGGAATGTTTCTTCTTTCTTTGAAAGGAAATCAAACTTAATTTGGTGTGCATGCATGTTTGATACAAACTAGTAACAAATTGTTGAGGAATATTTTCCTGAGTCCACGTACGGTTTCAAATTGAAGTAATTGTTCAATTAATAGTCTCAAACACGGCCACGCGGTGCTCTTGAATGTTTTGGTATTAGAGTGTGTTGAATCACTATTTGTCTGTGCTACGAGAGTACCGAATAATTAGACTTAAAGTAATATATATGTATGGAAAATAAAACCTCCACCCAACAGTAACATCCTCTCATATGTATGGAGGATAATACAAACCTCCACCCAACACAGGCCAACATGCTCTCTCTCACAGATGGAGGGGATATATGTGAAATGTGTATATCGACATCTGAGAAAAATGTATTAATATCATTTTTGTATGTGAAATGTGTATATCGACATCTAGCAAAAATGTATTAATATCCGTAAGAGTGTTGTTATCCGTGAAATGTATATTGAAATTCGAACTCATTGCTTTAGTGGATTTCCATGGTCCGATTCCGATAAAGTTGAATTGAGTGGAGATGTAAAATGCAGATGTCATGGAAATTCTAATCAGTTAAAATTGAATCATCTCCCATGCAATATCAAAGCGGTTATCAAAAAGATGGATTCACACGGCATCGTTGAAATAATCAAATATTCTGCTCTCATGAGAGTACTTGTTCAACTTGACCTCTTCTCTCACGATCATACATGATCTTGCAAAATCTTTTACAGTAATTTCTTCTAAGGAAAAGGAGTGGAGAATAAAAGGAAAAACTCGTGTCCATAAGCGAACGCGTTTATCTAATACGGAAGAGGAATGTTATGATGACCATATTTTGGTGTCGACATGATCTGTTTCTTTTGTTTACTAGAATATTGTGTTCCACTACATTGTAATCGGGGCACATTCTACCCTACATATAGTCGTGAATACAGAATATCGTACAATTTAATAATGTTATGAAAAAAAGCAATTAATTTTTTATAATTCATGTATCAATAAACTAATAATACCTGACACTATATGGATTTTGTGTGTATATTTTTTCTGTGTTTATTGGTAAATAGAACTACTGGGGTGCTTTGGCAAGAAAAAAAATCCGCTCCTTGCTCAAATTTTTTTCACATTTGTTAGTTTTGCATCGATTTTTTTATAGATTATTGGTTCGTGATCTCGATTGTGGAATCTAAAAAGTATAAAAATTATGATCCAAGTTTAAATTTTCGTGAATAAAGATAAAATAATACTCCAATAATCCACAAAAATTTAGATTATTTTTGTCTTTAATAGAATTTTTTTAAATTCTGATCATAATTTTTTACTTTTTAGATTCATCAATAAAGAAACTTCCATGCACTTGATAACCCATTTGTTTATTTTTCTTTTTTCCTTGCATAGATATAATGTATGACTGGCATGCATAATGGGGCACCATGGACTGCAGACTTTCCCTAAAAATTTCTTTCTTCAGCCACGTTCTTGGTTTTTTAATCACATCTCCCTGATGATTTGAAACTGGTAGTGACTTTTGTCAAATCCATGTGGAAACTTCCATGTCCATTCCCTGTTACCAAAATCAAATCAGAAATCAGTTTTTAATGCAGGAAGATTAGGACATCCCTCTTTAATTCTCAATAATTTAACAATGCATTAATCTCACGTACGTTGACTTGATGGCTCAGTTCACTTATGGGGTAAAAATAAATTTCTTTTTTTTTATTTTTTGCAAGATATATTTTATCGAAAAGTGTTGCACAGTAGTAACAAAATTCGCGTGTATTCTGAAAGTGAACATAATTTCGTAGCATCAATTGTAAATGGATGAATTTTCCTTTGCTGATTTTGAAAAATAAAAAATAAAAAGCCTAGAAATATGCTCATACTTAACTATTCTTTGTCAATTAGCAGCCTTAGTTTTTTTTTTTTTTTTTTTCTGAAAACATTAGCAGCCAACAATGAAGGGAGAAAACTTTAAACGTTAATAATAATTAAACACTAAATTAATCATCTGGTACTGCTAGGTCACCGAAGCCATCACACGACGACCACGGGGGACGACATTATAATGTAACAAACTTTTTGTTTTCACACTATGCCGGAGATTAGTAAACTAAGACTGTACTAAGGAATCATGATCTAACGAGGACTCCCTCACGGAAACTCCGTGAGGACCTCATGGATCGGGGTCGAATCTCGACGATCCGAACCGCTCAATGTGTTTAAAACGTGTTTTTAAGGGTCTCTAATAGGAATTGCCAAAAAAAATAGCCGTAAGGGTTTCATCCGTGCAGTTTTCGATAAACTGTATATGTACATTTATTATGAAAAACTACTTGAATGAAGCCTTCCAGTTTTTTTTTTTTTTTTTGATTCTTCTCGTTGGCCTTGCAAAACACGTTTTAGACACATTAAGCAGTTCAGATTGTCGAAATTTGATTCGGAAAGTCAAAAACAGGGGTGGTCCGCACGGAAAGATCCTTAAGGGAGTCCTCAGGAAATCATGACTGTTGTACTCCATATTTTAATTTTTTATTCGAATGACATTGACACACGTTAACGAATATTGTTTCTTCGTACCTTGAATTCTTTGTGATCTTCAATGTTTGTGACTTTTGTCCTAACTCTAAGGGCATCTCTAGTGCACTACCTAAAATCACTACCTAAAGTGCCCTAACTAGTTAGCTAAGAAAACCCTCAAAAATGGTCTCTAGTGATTGTCCTGTACTCCATATTTTAATTTTTATTCGAATGAGAGAAAGAGGAGAGAGATAGAGAGAAAGAGGAGAGAGAAAGTTTAGGGAGTATTTCAAGACCCCATTAAAGTTTAGGGAGTATTTTTTTGGTTATGAGGCCCACTTAAATGGGTCCCACATACACTTCGTATTTTTAGAATTCTTTTTCTGATCTTCAATGTTTGTGACTTTTGTCCTAACTCTAACTCATATAGATGTGGAAAAATGGAATGGTGAACAATGGTGGGAAAAGTTTGGTTTCTAGTTTGAAAATTTATCTTTCAAAGTTTTCCTCCCAGTCCCTCCATCCCATGTTGGTCCCTCTTTTTATTTTGGAATGTCCCAAAATGTTGGTCTTATTTCTAAAAAAAACTATCAAAATTATGTTAAAGTTTCAGTTTTACCCTTAAAAGTACTATTTCCCTCCCAATTTATTTCACAGTTTTTGAAATTCGTGTCATTTCTAAATCATTTAAAACTTTGTATAAAATAACTGATTGAGATCTATCAAATAAGAGTCATATTACATATTTTTTTGACATTCATATTGAAAGATATAAACAATTTAAAAATAAACTTCACAGTTTTGAAAGATAATTTTGAAACTCTAAGACAATAATTTTGTCTCCTCAAAAGGTTGGATTTTTTTTTTTTTTTGTGATAGGAAACAAGATTTTATTAGAACTCGACAAAGGATACATCAAGGAAAAAGAGCCAAATCCGTCCAAAAGCACGGAAAAGGCAAAAATCATCAAATCCAGCGAAGAACTGAATGATGGACAAAATAAAGGAAGAAACGGAGCAGAAACATATAATCAAAGGCCTTGAACATCTCAAGAGGGATTGGGCAAGGCACCAAACTACAAGATCTTCCCAAGGAAACTTGACACAACAAGCAGCTCCATGTGACAAGCTCCTGAGAAATCTCTAAAGAATCAGCCTCAGCAATCAGCACCAAAACTCAACAAACCCAGCAACAGCAGCGGCTATAACCCTCGACAAAAAATCTTGTAAACAGCAACATCAAATAATTCGCCTCCAAAAAACTAAAGCTCTAGCATACCACCCTTTTGAAAGCTTCAGAAGGAGCAGCAATAGACTGACCAACAAATGGAAATCAAAACTGTTAGAATTATGCTTCAAAAACCAATTATTATTTATTTCAATAAATTATTTGACATTTTATTTTGGATTCTTGTACATTATTATTTTGGGTAATTTTATTATTTAATGTCACATAAGATGTGAACATAAGGCCTCTTGGGTAACATTGTAGGAAAAACATGCTAATGGTTAATGAACCAGAGGTGGGGAGTTATGTTTTTTCAATGTTTTGTAGACCCAATAATATTCTAGGCTATGGGTGTTGATTGAGCCTCACACCTATTATGACCTACACTTGTTATGTTGCTATATGATAAGATGATTTACTCCATCATTGAGGTAGTGACCTTAAACAAACAAGTGGATGATATGTAACAAGTACATTCATTGAAAGGATCAGTTTAAGAACACCTATGGAAGGAACACTATCAGATTAGAAAAGGTAGTTCTACTACAATTTACTTATTTTCCTCTGACCTGAGAGGCTTGTATAAATTAATTGTTTATTCATTTAACTTTGACATTGTCAGTCGGTGATGCTGAATTAAAGGCTATATACGGACATGTTGGGTTATGTGGGTGATAGTTAATTTATATAAGTGTTTAACAAAGAATCCACCATTCTCAAAGTGAGAAAATATATTCAAGCAATTTTCACATTAATGTTAGACCAGGAAAAACCGGCCGGTGTGTTTTTAGTAAAATGTTTTCACTAAATTATATGCATATATACTATACTACAAAAAGGATTTTTGAATTGTTTTTTGTGTCCAACTAGAAAGTGAAAATTAAGAATATTGTGCATGAGCTCGGGTTTTGAGGGTGTGAATTTATCCATGCCTATTAGCTTATGGGAATATAAGTTGGTGAAAGGAAATTAGTAGACAATTGTAGGAAAGGGCCTCACTTTTAATTCTTTATTTTCAGGGGTTCAATTGCAATGTGTTGATGGACATTATTGTGATTGGTGGAAGCTATATAATTATCTCTTTAGGTGATAATTAAAAAGAATATATATGATAAGTGTTATCCTGATACAAATAAAAGAGAAGTCTTTTATTTGTTTCCTACAACTGAAAGATAGAGATCCCTAAGGATCTCACCTAATTGCAAACTCTATCTATGAGAGTCTATTTAATAGACGTTGGACACAAAAGATTGGCCATCAGAATTTTTTAGTGTCTCACAAAAGTAAAACACATAGAGAGAAAAGAGTTGCAAGGGTGAATCACTAAGGAGGCGAGAATCGCTAAGTGAGGAATCGAAGGCAATCAGACAAAAGGTGAAATACTCGGAAAAGTATTTATGATTATGTAATCAAGTGGTGTTATTTTGTTCATCAAAAGTTTTTGATAAACAAGAATATTTTTCCGCAATTCATCAAAAACTATAGGATACGAAATACAGAAAAGACTGGACAAGTGGACACAAACACAAAAGCACTCCAGAAACACACCCAATCCAACCCAATCAGAGAAAAATCAGACACCGCCAGATTAAGCCTAAAAACAGGACCCCTGAAATTCCTAGCTAAAACTTACCCAACCTGAATACCAACTCAGATAACCCAAAAACCACAAGAGCTGAAAAAAGAAACATACCCTTGAAATAAATACCCACAAATTCTAACCTTTCTACCAAAAGACTCACCGCAACACCAGAAAATTCATGAGTACACCCAGAGATAGCCCACATTAGGGGTGTCCACGGATCGGATCCGGACGGATCGGATACGGATCCGATCCGATCCGCTCAGAGCGGATTATGGTTTTTAAGATCCGGAACCGAACCGAACATTCACGGATCGGTTACGGATCGAATCGGATCGAATCGGATCGGGCAAATTTGACAGATTAAAGAAGAATTATTGAGCGGATCGAGCAGATCCGATCCGGATCCGGAACCGCGAGATAAGAAATTCTCGATCCGGAACCGAACCGAACATTCACGGATGAATCAACGGATGGTTCGGATTGGCGGATCGGATGATCCGCTGGACAACCCTAGCCCACATATACCCCCAGAAATTCCAATGAAGCAGCACCCCCAAATATTCCTATTACTAACTTAACAGATTATCATTTAAAATTTAGTAATGAGGGGTGCTCCTTTCAAGGGGAGTAAATCTGTTCTCCAAAACTATTATCTTTTCTATATCCAAGACATCCTTGTTTGTAAAATCAATCCCCAATGTTTCGCCTACCTTAGTAGTAGCATGAAGTTCGCCGCGAATCGGATCATGTTGCTGACCCTGCGTAACAAAATTTAGTGTATTTTCAACAAACTCACTAGCTTCATAACTCATGGAGCTTTCACGAATTCTCTTTCTTAAGGCTTTCCTTGCTTCCTTGGGATTTAAATCCACTTGTAAATCGATGCTTGGAAGTTGGGATGCCCGGATGCTATTACCTGATAGGGACGAGCAATTTGGGACAGAGAGTAACTGTCAGTCTTTCATCCATATTTTTTCATCTTTAATGATTTTTTATCCAACTATTTGTTCATTTTGTGCTTTTGAATGTCCTCCTATATATATTGCGTATCTCTTTTAAAAAGTAAAAAAGTTTATTGAAATACTAAAAAAAATTGACTAAAGACAAAAAATTACGCAACCTTATACAAAATTATTACGTATTTCCAAAACTTATCTAAAAAATAACTAAACAGCTTGATTCCATTAATTTGTAGAACTCTCCATTAATTTTTCTTTGACTAGAACTCTCGAACTTTTTCTTTGAAGAGAGACCTCGAACTGACCCGAAGGAATTGACAGAGATGACCCGATTAGGAATCTGGGGTGTTGCGGGGGTATCCGATCATGTTTCCGATCATGTTTTGAGACGAGATGTCTTTGATTTTTTACCGGTAAAATAAATTAAAATTAAATCAAAATTGCCGAACAAATCTGAATCGTCCAAAACAAGATTGACGGCCGAGGGTACAATTATTTGTAATGTAATTACAAACGGTCCATTATTTAGTAATGTAATTACAAACTAACTAATTAATAAAAAGCTGGCTCAACCCAAAATAGCTTCAACATAACAAAAAGATTCGCTCAACTTTCCAAAATTGGTCCTCCACTTTTACCCATTATACTCTTTACCTACTAATTTTTCAAAAGGGTTCGAAATGATAATTGTACATCCCCTCCCCATTAGTCAAACCACATAGAGTAGATTAGGATTAACGAAATGGCAAAAAAAAAAAAAACTATTGGAGATGATCTAAAAAGGCTGCTTTTTTTGGGTAAGTTAAAATAGGGTTTAAAGTATAACAAAAC
This sequence comes from Vaccinium myrtillus, assembly GCA_016920895.1. Lineage (NCBI taxonomy): Eukaryota > Viridiplantae > Streptophyta > Magnoliopsida > Ericales > Ericaceae > Vaccinium > Vaccinium myrtillus. The sequence goes on from CM029277.1 coordinate 11,023,358, forward strand.
AAACTAGCGAATTGGACCATTGGAGATGATCTGAATTTTTTTTTTTTGTTTTGGTAGAGCTATAACAGGTTTAAAGTAATAACCATACAAACTAGCGAATTGGACTATCTTTAGAGAAAACTTATTTCCGCCAGTGGATCCCACCGTGCATTCATTACGGTATTCTACACCGTTCATCTTATAGGTCCCCCAAAGTTGTGTAGCATTCATGAAAAAAAAATCAGCTTCATCAGCCACTCCATAGTTAGTTATTCTCCTTTTCTTTTACATTTGAGTCTCGTCATTACATTTAAGATTCGGTCCCATTCTTAGAACAAAGGGATAGCCAAGTCGTAAGGTTCCCTTTACCACGGAAAAGACTTGGGTTCGAGATTAGCTTTCATGCATGTACTAAAAAAAAAAAAGGAACAAAAAAAGGTCCCATTCCAAGTTTCAAATCCTGTTTCTGTATAATATCTCAGTGAGTAAATAAATTTTGCCAAAGTTGTCCGCTGCCACTCAACTTCAATGCTTGGCATACAATTGTGTACATAGTTAGTATGTATTAGCCTAGGTACCATCGTCTTGTTACACCAATTTCATATTCAGAGCTGGAAAAAATAAAGAAAAAAGTGAAGTTCGAGATATTTCTGTAATTGAAAGTTGAAACTGATGAACAATTAAAGGTGATAAGAATCTAATTATATTCCCTACTTGCCAAGCAACCAATAAATTATATTCCAATGCTCAAGGAGTTTGTCACCCAGTTGCTGCCAATTTCAACCTTTTCCAGTTTCCAGAAAACATAAGGGCTCTGTACTAGCAGGAGAAGAAAAGGAAGAGGAAGAAAATAAGACGGTGATGGCCGGAGGTGACCACCGTGTAAAACAACACTACAAATGCTGCGAACCACAGTTTTTCATTCAGCTAGTAGAGATCACGATGTTGGTATTGTTTGCTGGTTTGATGTCTGGACTCACCTTGGGACTCATGTCGATGAGCCTTATTGATCTTGAAGTTCTTGCCAAGTCCGGAACCCCCAAGGACCGTCTCCATGCCTGTATATTCCCGTCTTTTCTCTGCTTCCTTCATTACTCTGGTGCTTTAAATTTTCTGCTCCAAGCCTAAATATATAACCAATTAGATGAAAAAAGCAAACCCATTCCATTTTGTACAGAAAGATCAAATTAAAACACCAAGTAGATTTAATCAGCCTACGAATAAAATTGTGATAGCAAATGTAAATTACAAGTAGTGCACCATGAAGATCTTTACAGCTTTACTTTCTCAAAACAGCGAAAATTCTACCACTTTTGAAGAGGCAACATCTATTGCTTTGCACCCTTTTGGTCTCCAATGCTGCTGCTATGGAGGTTTGTTTTATTTAAAGTACATGACAATTCAAGTAGAAAATGTAACATAAAAGAGTATTTCACACAGGAGTTCTATTTATATTCAGGCACTCCCTATTTTCCTAGATAATTTGGTACCAGATGTCGGAGCAATTCTTATTTCGGTTACATTGATACTTCTGTTTGGTGAGGTAAGAAAAGTATTTCATTCAATCTTCTTGACGATTGATGAACCCCAAAGTCTTGCACTAAATCTAACCCATTGGTGATTCATAAGAAATGAATAAAGTTTTTCTTGTAGTACCTAACGGAACACGTGGTTAAATGCAATTTCATTTACAGATCATACCACAATCTATATGTACCCGATATGGTTTGGTGATTGGTGCAGCCGTAGCTCCGATTGTTCGTGTTCTTGTTTGGATTTGCTTTCCAGTAGCATATCCAATAAGCAAGGTTGATATTTATCCCAATTGGCATTCTTGCAATTTGCAAATGTTGTATATATCATTTCCACAACTCTTAATTAACAGTTCTCTCTCAACAGCTACTAGATTTTTTGTTGGGAAAAGAACACGAACCTCTATACCGTCGAGCCGAGTTGAAAACATTAGTTGACTTGCACAGTTTCGAGGTATGCATTTTCTTGCTCTCAATTAGTTTCTTTCTCCCCCATGTAGACTTCAAGATGCAGTTAAGAGACTGGGAGTTGCCAATATGTAGTTCTTTAGCGTCTTACACAAGGTAAAAAGTTCTGTTTCAATGGAATCACAACGGCCAAACCGTTTGTATGTCCTATGAGACGGAAATAAAACATTAGGGGAATTCTGAAATTCCAACATTTCCACAGACACATACTGAAACGCAACAAAACATTTCCAAATTCTATGGAACATACCAAAACATTGAGCAATTTCGATACCTGTTAAGACATATCCAACAATGACATTTCATACATTCTCAAATGTTTTTGACTTTTTCCTTTTGTTCCAACTACATTTCAAAATGTTTGTGGATGGTGTCAAAACTATTTCAGAAACATTTCCTTTACCTAGCTAACCAAAACAACATACCCAAACAAAATTTTGGTCCATCTTACAACATATGTTCTCATCATGCAATTCCTACCTTGTGTGTTTCACGGACTGAAGGACTCATTGCTATATCTTGGCTGGCAAACAGGCGGGGAAAGGAGGAGACTTATCCCGTGATGAGATTTCAATCATCGGAGGAGCTCTTGAGCTCACAGAAAAAACAGCAAGAGATGCGATGACTCCATTACTCGAAACTTTTGCCATTGATATTAACGCCAAACTTGACAGGTATGGTGAACATTACTCCCTCCATCCCCGAATAATAGTCTAGTATTCCATTTTGGGATGTCCTTTAATATTTTTTATGAATAGGCTTTTTTGAGATAGAGGTAAGTTTTCAGTCCCCTTCCTATCCACACCCTTAAGTTACGGACTTCGTCCGCACCCCCTAGTTCCGGACCAAATCTCGACGATCCGAACCGTTCAATGTGTTTAAAACGTGTTTTTAAGGGCTCACGCAAGAAATCAGCAAAAAAAAAATACTGGGAAGGGCTTGATCCGAGCAGTTTTTCATAAAAGCGAACATATACAGTTTTTATGAAAAATTGCTCGGATCAAGCTCTTCCCGGTATTTTTTTTGCTGATTTCTCGCGGGGACCCTTAAAAACACCTTTTAAACACATTGGACGGTTCAGATCATCGAAATTCGATCGGGATCTATGAAGTGTGGACGATGTCCGGATTTTAAGGGTTTGGATAGGAAGTTTAGTGTGTGTATATATATTTCCCATGATTAAATTGTAAAATGTATACACAACAACGTATTTGTTAGTCTATCACTGTATATATGCAAAAATGTATTTGTTACGTATTTGTTAGCTTGAATTTCAATGATTCAATGTAAAGAGAGAAGTCATATCAGACACCCAAAAGGATCAAGCATATTGACACTACCCAGTACCCATATGTAGAGATCAATGGTTTTTATGCTTGTGTATATGTATTTATAGCGTAAATTATACTTTAACCCAATATTTTTGACAAATATCATTATTACTCCTAAAAAAAGTTAGAAAAAATTGAAAAATAACAAACATTCCCTTCATGTCCGACACGTCAATACGTCGACCTCTAGGAGTGTGGGTGCTACATAGGTTGGATGTGAAAGACATCTATTATTCAAAAGGAATCATTCTTTATCATTCATTATCTTTATTTATTTTTTTAAATAGCAAATATAACAAAAAACTATTGATATGTTAAAATCGCAAGTAAATATTATTCTTTCCTCGATCTTAACAAATTAATAGAAAAAATCACATAACCTAACATATTCCTTTTTTCTTTTCTATTTCTAGAAAGTTATAAGGATTTTCTTGCTCCCCCATTTCTTAGACAAGCCCATTAGGTGAGCAGCCAATAGAAAAGAGAGTCAAAGCCATATCTCACTTCCACATCCCAACATTCAATACCCTAATCCCACTCCCATATCTAAAGATTTCTGGCATGGGATCTTCGGGGCGTTTGGCTGGTGGATTTGATTTTGGGTGGATATAGAAGGAGGGCGGATTTGAGGGTGGATTTGTAATGAGGGGGGATTTGTAAGGAGGTTGGGCCCACCTCCTAAGAAGGGTGAATTTGTAATGAGGTGTTTGGATAGTTTTTTGAGAAGGGGAATTTGGAGGGTGGATAAGAGGGCAAATGACAAAATTGCCCTCAGTTTATTAATTTCATTATAATTACAATAAATACATGATAATTAGAATAAATACACAATAAATACATAAATATATTTAGGGGGAGTTTCCCAATGGATTATTTGATTTTATCATCTTCGATTTTATCATCATCTTTTACTAATGGATAAAAGGAAGGTGATTTTATCACACTAGATTTTATCACACTATATTATCCACAACTATTATCACACTAGATTTTATCTATTGGGAAAACAAGGTGATTTTATCATCCCTCCATAAAACACCAACTAAAATCAAATTTCTCATTTTATCTCATAAAATCCATTCAAAAACTCCCCCTTATACTATATTAGATGTTAAAAAAACAATATTTACGGGAAAAAAAATAATTATTTTACTTACAAAATGTTTAAACCATATTATTAAATTAAAGAAATTATTTTTTCTGTATCGTTCCGGATTTTAGGCAATAAAGATTAAAATTTAGAAAAACATATAGAGTAATATTAAAAATCAATTTAAAAAAAAACTTTAGTAAAATTCTTTTCATGACCCACATTGTGTATAATTTATGCAGAATTTTGTCGAAATTAGAGAGTACTCATTTACAAAGATTTTTTCCCTTTGTTCTATCCTTTGACCATATCCGTTGGATCAAACAAAAGAATATCCTCCACCATCAGATCATGTGGAATGGTCTAGAAGACTTTGAAAATTGAGAACACACATGAGCCATTAGCCCATTACTCAGTTGCTCTCTCTCTCTCTCTGGCCGAAACATGACCGGAAGTCATGAAATCATGATCGTGGCAGCCAGTCACTCCGTTTTCCAGGTGGTTGTTACTCCATTTTGCATCTTCCTTCTTTTATTTTGGAAATGTTTGCTATAAATCTGTAATTTCAAGGGTTGTCTCCAGGGTTGAGTTTGAGATCTACCTTTTCTTCTCTTTGTTTCCCAAAACTGTGTTTCTAAAATTTTGCTTCCCCATGTCTTTGTTCAACAATCACCAGTGAAACCCACATCCGGTGTGATCGGCAAAACCCACAGTGGTGGCTTCAAACTGATCGATCTGGTCCAAAAAACAAAGAGAGAGGGTGGATTTGGAGGGGTACTTTGGTACAAAATACGCCCGGATTAGCTAACAATAGGGGTGAGGCCGTCGTTAGCTAATCCACCTGCGGGTGGATTGCATCTCCCAATAGTAAACAAATCCGGGAGGAAGAAAATGTTGCCAAAGAGTGGAGATGGGGTGGGACCAGGATTGCTAAGGGGGGTGCATGTTATATCCGGCCTCTAATCCACCAGCCAAACAGGCTGTTAGGTTGTTTACTAGTCTGGTCATATACAACCCGGATAAATCGACATGACTCGTACGGGAAAAAAAAAATGAAACTTTCGGTAATTGCAATTAAACCATACTGATTAAGAGAAACAAACTCCAACCAACCTGTTGGTATGAAAGGGGGTGTATCACTGCACCACTTACGTCCAAGACATAGTCAGGAGTTATTGAATGTAGATCCCGAACCTGAAGAGCGTCATCAGAAAAGGTTAGGTCGCGCCAATACTGAATGAATGGACAATCCTAGAAAGGAATGTAAATATCCCAAGATAAAATGGAGTCTCGAGCAGTGGCAAAAAATATCATAAATCAAGTCAGTCATCACACATGTCTACTAGCACTAAAATAGTTGTACTTACACCTAAATGATATCTGGGAGATTCAGGAATCTCAGGTACAACTACAACAAAAGCTCTTGGAGTTTTAAAAAGCATGCATAGAAAGGAATAGAAGTTGTGCTAATACTCATAGCCTTTAAAGATAGAAAAGGCACAAACCATACAAATGATGGCAATGAATCCCAATATGAATTATCAGTTCCTAAGAATATTAGTGATATAAGAGTTTTGCATGAGGTTGAGAAGACATATTGAGAATTTAACGAACCTGCTCTGGTCCATAATCTCAAGATCTTAGTAACTTGATCTCTCTGCAAGTCAGACGTTTCATTGAAGAGTGCAAGGGGTCTAGCCCAAAAACTTAACCTAGACCACATCCGAGACAATTCTATACAGAAAAATATAAGTATTACATGTGCATTACAATTGTACCAACAAATGTCTGCTACTGCCACAAAAATGTCAACCAATAGCTCAACATTTAGCGCCGTTAAGGAAATCAACCAGAAGGGTGAGATTCCATAAAAAGTGGTTTTAGAAAGGATGAACTTTATAGCATTGTAAATCTCTGGCAACCTGTAAACACCTTCACTTTGTCACTTGAAGTTTGCTTACCCACAAATACATGTCCTGCTTTTCTGGGAATATTATGCAATGTATAGCCATTTTGTTTGCCAAATTGGTTTACTAGACAATAAGTTAAATAACCAAACAATGATGGTGCATTCATTAAAAATCAAAGACACAATTCAGAAACAGTTCAACAATCACTGGAAAATCTCTGTGATCTAGAATTAAAAGATAGAATGCATTCACATTCATGAATGGTTAAAAAATACAGTCATCAACTGAACAGATAACCTACTGGCATCCACATCTCTACTATGTGGAGCATGCCAAACAACAGAAAACAATCACATTCGCGGCAATCAACAGCAACTTCATAATCCATCACAGCAAAGTATCACATCTACCCAAACAACTATAGCAATCTGCCTCACAAAACCATTAACAGATACTGAACAAATGCAAGGCATAAAATGTGCAACAGTAAAATCTGACCAGCAAGTCCACAGTTAATGGCGTGCCACCCCTTTCAATCTGTAATTCAATCTTCCGGTCCACACTGTCATCAACTATGTAGCATGGACACCGACACGGATACGGACACTGACACGGATACGGACACGGGACACGTGAATTCTAAAAAATGGACACGGATACGGTGGGGGACACGGCAAAAATAAATAAATAAATAATTATATGTATAAATAAATCATATATGTATGCAATAACAATATATAATAATTATATATGCATAGATATATACACTTTTCTTTTGATATGTAAGATATCTACACTGTTATTACTAGTATATATACTCGTATACACATAATGTAAGATATACACCCTCAACGGAAATATACATACCAATACATACATCCATATATATATGCATATATATACATATACACAGCGAGAGAGTGTGTATATGGGGGACACACGTGTCCATGCCGTGTCCCCCGAGTGTCCCCCTTCAAAAAATAATTTAATTTAAGGGACACGCCACGTGGCGTGTCCAATACGTGTCCCCACGTGGGACACGCGTGTCGCCGTGTCCCCGTGTCCAATACGTGGACACAGCGACCTCTAGAAGTGTCGGTGCTTCATAGGTCATCAAGCAATGTTTCCATTTTCAGGAACTGAGTATTAACCTGCACTAAGGACATCTCGTGCATATCGCGGCATTTCAAAATAAAAAGTACAGCCAAAATCCAACATCAAGAAACCAGCATGAAGCGGTTACTAGGCGGTTTTAACTGGTTACTTGAACATAACTGCTAAGTCTCATCCTGGAATGAAACACATGAAAATAAAGAGAGAAATTCAAAAATTAAAACTACGAAAATCCAGCTTCAATTCACTTCCACCAAGTACTTTCACCTCATAATGACAAAGTCCAAACAACCTAGAACATTGAACAAAAAAGTTAATGCTTTAGATTATTACACTCACTTCAATGAAAGAAGTCTAACAAGGTAGATCAGGAAAATTTGCAGACTTACAATTTGAGTAAGCAGTAGAAAAATGAACAATTATAGTATTTTCTATGAAAGAAGTCTAACAAGGTAGACCAGGAAAATTTGCAGACTTATAATTTCAGTAAGCAGTGGAAAAATTACAATTATAGTATTTTCTTTGCAATCCTAGGGGAGAAATTTAAAAAAAAAATTAATGCCAAGTGTTATGCTAAAAAATCTGATTTCCAGCCACAACATCTGACACAAATTCTATTTTGTCATGGAAGTTTCACGACTTGCAGTCATATCCTTCGGAAATCCTAGCTGGCAACTGTAAGGCTTAGCGTTGCAGCATATTCATTAAACAACTCTGAATCCCAGTGCACAATTCCAACTTGGGGTCTACCCAAGTTAACATATAGTCTGTGTGCAAACAATAAGATTAAACGAGCTACAAAACAAAAAAGTTAACAATAAAAAAAGGCATGAGAAAGGAGAATAAGTTGACATTAGTCAAAACTTTTAGCTAAAATAGCAAAGACAGCCGAGAAAAAAAAAACCACTGTGGAATATATAACTAGAAGTAGTGATAACCAAATGGATTTGATAAGTATGGACACAAATGCTAAAATGCATACGTCCCCAGTTACGCGAACAAGCACATCCCTGGGCTCCAAAAGGTTGTGAGCTGGGCCACCTGGCACCTGAAGAGGCCCAGAATGATGGCAGACGTTAAAGAGAGAGCCAAACCAAAGTCAATTAATTCAAATATACTGAAGAAAGTGTACTCACCACAGAATCAACCGCAAGCATTCCAGTTTCTCCAAGTGGAGATGCATGGCGCACCATCTAATCTAGTTTGTTTGTTTTTTGGGTAAATAAGCTTGAAATTAAAAGAGGTTAAGCAAATGTACAGCCTACAAGGGGCATACCCTAGGGAGGACAAAATGAAAACCATCTAATCTAGTTATTAAAAAAAAACACTCAATAAAGTGGCAAAAAAAAAATCTCAAATTATTATTTTCCCCCAACAAAACTGCAGGCCTTTACAATGAAGATAAAAGTTGATGCAAAAGGTGTAATGATAATGTCTCTTTAATAAGTTGGAATTACGAAGCTACACACTCAAAAGGGGACGGAGGGAGTAACAAACAAGGACAAAATTTAGGGTCTGTTTCCGATGTAATGTAACTGAGTTGACGACAAATGCTCCATATTGGCAAGTGAACAGGGATTTGCTAAATTTGATCATGGAGAAGGGATATAGCAGAGTGCCACTTTACTATGAGCAACCAAAGAACATTATTGGACTTGTTCTGGTAATTCTTTCCACTTAGTTTAAAACTCATTTGGGTCTCATTTGGCGGTGGTATGTTTTTCCTCTACTTGTTTGTCAATTTCATTATTTTCAGTATTACTATTATTCTTAGTCTTATTATAACTACTATTGGTATCATTATTATTCCCTCAGGATCTGTTTCATGTTAAGCAGGGTATTGCATCAAACCAATTTCAAATGATTAACCAAAGGGATAATCGTGCAAAATAAACAAAGAGAGAATAATCCATCTAACTTGTTATTGAATTTGTACAATTGCACGTTACTGCGGCCAGAACTTAAGGGTTTTTTTTAATCAATTTAAGTATTGGTTGTTACCTATCCAATATATTTACATGAACATTGCAGGTGAAGAATTTACTGACAATCAATCCAGCAGATGAGGTACCTGTGAAGGATTCAACTATTCGCCGGATTCCGAGGTACAACTTGTCCCATGGAAGTTCCATGCTGCTCATTACAAAAAAAAAAACAGGAGCACCAATCATACAACAATTTTGAATGCATTGAATTTGAACTCTTATTTCATTAATGAAAAGTCTTCTTCCCTGCTAAATGATTTTGTTGTCTTTTAAGTGTCTGATTTAGTTTTTGAGATGAGACAAAACTGGACCAGAACTATTTGCTGAAAAAACAAGGATGACTATTTGTTGTCCGCTCTTCTTTAGTTGGCTTCTTTTGTCGGACATTTTACATGTAGTTGACTGTCCAGTGTGACGTACTTTTCATAATAGTTGCAACTATTCTCCTACAGATTGGCAAAATGAAAAACAATGTGTCACTAGGACTACTGGAGAATGTTAAATTGTTAAGTGATGCAAGTACTAACTCCTTTTGATGGACCTTCTAATAGAGTTCCAGAGACAATGCCCTTATACGACATACTGAACGAGTTTCAGAAAGGTCATAGCCATATGGCTGCCGTAGTAAAACAGGATAATCACATGGTGGTGCAGCCAGCCAGCAAACACCTAGCCCAAGGTGAGTACGGTTTTCCCTACGTAAAGCTTATCTTACATAAAGGAACAAAATATCGGACGAAACATTTCTGTTTCTAAGGAATTTGTACCAAAAAGTATAGTGAACTCCGAAATTCCATGTTCCCACCGAAACACGGAGAAACACTGTGTTAAGATACCGAACTTACAGCTAAAAAAACAATGGCAAATACATAAAGTTGACATTTCTTTTATGTTGAACATTATCAAAACGTTTCAAACTGTTTCCATTTCCTAGTTGACCGAAACAAAATTTTGATCCTTGTCATATATAGCTCAGTGTGTATCCTTTTCTGAGCAATATCTTGTTCTTGGTGGGGTACCATTTCATGTGTGACCAAAAAGTAGATTCAATGAGGGAATTCAGATTAGACATTCAGAACGAAAGGCGGAATCCACACAAAAACGTTAACAGCAAGAGATCTCTGAAGAATTTACCTGGAAGCTCAACTGTTTCACGAAGAGTAACCTCAAAGAGCAGGAGATGGTCGGAGAACTATGACCAAGAGGTCCTGCAAATAAATGACAAGTCATTATCAGCACTTACTGCAGATGGTGAAGTCATAGGCATAATAACAATGGAAGATGTCATTGAGGAGCTGCTAAATGTATGCAGACATTTTCTTTTCCTGTCGATTTGTCTTCTCAAAAAACTTAAGCCTCCGATTGTTTTGTTTTATTCCCAATGCAGGAGGAAATTTATGATGAGACTGATCGCCGTGACAACAATTCATAGCTAGGTTTTTTCGGGATCCAACAACTAAGGTTAACGAGCCGTGATGCCCAGAGTTTGGAGCTATACTGACATTATGGCTCATAAGTTTTAACCTACCTCCCAAAGAATGTGTCTCATAACCCGAGACAACTTATTATAGGAGTGCATAATTGTTTTGGGTTCACAAGACATATCCGTACTACTTCCCGTGAGACTGCAGCTATCAGAAAGAACATTTATTTGTAATCGAACTAAGTCATAAATAATGTAAACCTATTCGTATATTACTCAATGATACTAAATAACAAAAACATTAATAAGTATGCTGTACTTGTGATTCCCTTCCAGATTACATCTCTGTTTGGGAATTTCTTTTCTTTTCTTTTTCTGTCGTTTTCTCTATTGGTCCGGTAGCAAGAAAGATGCATCATCATACCACTGACAAATGAAAAAAGACCCCAACTTGCAAGACAAAAGAAAACATAAATACCACTTCTGCATTATTCCTGTCTAACTCCCACAAGTTAGACCAAGTCTTGCGCCATAAGCCCATAACATCATCATCATCGCACACCTTAAGTAACAATTTTGACACATCTTTAGCTCATGGACAATCCTGCACATTACAAGGGCAAGAAAATATTGTCAGCACTCCCCTTCAATGATAAGAGTCAATGAAGCCATTTCTCAATAGTCGGACTTAGGGGGTGTTCCACTAAGACAATTTTTAGAATACACTGGTTTTTCACAGTTTTTTATGTGATGTATTGTGAGAGAATGACCTGTCTTGGTTTTTGGAAAAAAACTGTTTTTTGTTAGTGGAACACCCCCCAAGTTCCTTCACCACTACATACTCTCACACAATTTGCAGTCAGAGCTATCTAGATCACAGTCCTGTTGGCTCCCAAAGCTCCTCTCCCAGTGAAAGGGACCCACATTCAAGAGGGAGCATTGTAGGCACATCCCAATTGCTGTAGTCTGGTGGCACGAGTCTTTTATCTTAGCTACATTGTCTTTCAGAAGTGTTTGGACTTTAGAGTGCGAAGGAGCTATAATGGATGAGCGAAGCATGTGCTTAAAATTCTTCAGTCTCAACCGGCAAAGACAATTACAGAAGGTCCGATTATCAAGAAAGGTTGCTACAGAGCCTTCTCCGTATACTTGCTATGATGCAATAGGAAAAAAAAAATCTTTTGTTGTGGGCAAAAGAGTCGTAGGGAACGACCAGAGCGTGAAAAAAAAAGGTCAGTGGGCATGGCTAAAGGATCCCCTACCTGCTTGGGAGACTTGCAAGAGGAGCCTAGATCGGCCCGACAAGGATAGCATAACGCACCACGGGGATCCACAAGAGTTCTCTCAAGATCTACACAAATAGTTCAATACCATTTGCGTACCTAGGTGACTCTTAGCCATCAGTAGTTACTAGGTAGATTGCAAATAGAAACCGATCTAAACAATTGTGCCGGAAGCATCGACCAATAGCAGTTTTGCTTAAGTAACAGAAAGAACTTAAAGTAGACAGCAGAAAATTTGAGCCATGACATGAAAACAAAAACATGTGTCGACTACAAATAGCTAATTTGTTCCCCTGTTTCCCATCTTCCTCCTGGCAGAAAACCATGCATAGTTGGGTAGCTTCATATTGTCATGCCAAGGCAACAATGTCTTTGAGTAACAATACAATTTCAACCAACCAGAGGATACAGCCATGATATTGCAAGGCTATACAATAGAGCACCATTTCAACAGTAACTTCATATTGTTTCTCAAACAAGCAAACACTTGCAAAACTTAAAGCCAATAGTCAGTTAAAATGCAGCCTGAACTTTAGAGTTGAAATAATATTTCCATGAACCACTAAGTGCAGACTGGGAAAATGGAGGAAAATTGGCCGTTCGTACCCTAAGGAGGAAAATAACATAGAAGAGAAGAATCTTCTCCAGCATTGTTTGTCTGAAGGGCAAGTCGGGAGAGATTTTCCCTCAATAATTTCAATTGAATCCGAGCAAGGAGAGTCTGGAATCAATTGGTCCCACTCGGCAAGCCAAACTGTTTTACTTCACAGCATGCTTCAGACTCAAGTTACACCCAAGTTTGCTCTACCACGGCCCTTACCCCACTGGCGTTGACGAGACCTCCTCTTCCTCCCATCCTTTTTTGCCTTAAGTTTCTCTTTCAAGTCCCTTTCACCTCGCCTTTTATACATCTTAAAGGTAACCCCTCTCTCTGCAGCCATCGTCCTCACTTTCTCAGTAATCTCAGCTGCAATCTGTCTATTGTACAGTTTCCTCAGTCCCCTCATTAGCTTAGCAAAAGTATCCGGCTGAGGCATCAATTCCGCATCCATCATGTCCAAACAGTATGAACAAGCTTCCTTAACGTGCCCATTCGAAAATAGTGCATGAATCCAGATTGTCCAAGCATACACATTAAGTTCACATCCTTTAGTCATGATACAACTCCAAACATCTTTACTCGTTTCAAGTTTATCGGCTCTTAGTAGGGCATTCAGTAGCTCTTTCAAGGTGCCATATTGAGAAGAAGAAAGAAGACCTCTTCCTACCATGTCTTTAAAGTATTCGCTAGCTTCAACTAGACAACCCTGTTCAAGAAACCCATGAATCATAATCACAAACGTGTCAAGCCCTGGGCTCAGCCCATTTGCTTCCATATCATTCCAAAGTTGAACACCTTCTTTAATCTCTCCCAATTTGCACGACATTCGAATAACGGTGTTGTAGATGTTAAGATCAGGCGTGCAACCAATCTTTCGCATCTCCTCCACAAGTTCTAAACTCTCCTCTAGCTCTTCCTTCTTCTCATGTGCCAGCAAAATATGCAAGTATGTCGTCTGATTTGGAGTATGTCCTCGTTGTATCATACTATCCAAAATCTCATAACCCTTATCAATCTTCCCCCACTTACAAAACCCACTGATCAAAGTAGTGTAAGTCACAACATCTGCCTCACAGCCACTCCTCTCCATTTCAACAAAAACACGCATTGCCTCCACCATTTTTTCCTGAGAACAAAGGGCCTGAATCAAAATCGTGAAAGAAGTAGCATTCGGCTCACAACCCTTCCTCCTCATCTCTTGCAAAAGATCAAATGCATCTGCCATTTTCCCAGCAACAGAATACCCACTCAGTAAGTTGTTATACACCACAATGTCTGGCTCAAACCCAGCTTCCCTCATCTGAATCAACACAAATTTCGCCTCCATAAGCTTCCCTTCTTTACACCAACCGTACAATAACGAAGTAAAATGCTTAATAGTCGGCGTAAATCTAACCCTCATCTCCTCAAACAGCGAAGCAGCTTCTTTCACACTGCCATTCTTGCACAAAGCATCCAACAAACACCCAAATACATACTCATCCGGTTCACACCCGTATTTAGGCATCTCATCTAATACCTCCACTGCCTTTTTCACCATCCTCGCGGACGCAAACCTCCTCATTAGCACAACAAACACCTCAGGCCCAATAAGCATAGTATTCTCTTTCCTCATCTCCTCAATTAAAGCCCAAACAACACCAAACTGCCTCATTTTCGCCAAACTCTTAATCATTGATTTATAAACCTCATAACTATGCTTATAACTAGGCTGCTTAGAAGCCCATATAAAGAACCTATACCCTAAGTTTCCGGCATCGCCACAACGATCCAGGACGCGTTCGGTTAGCCCTGATCGGACAACAACGCCGGATTCTTTCAAAGCAAGTTCTAGTTTCGAAACCCTAGAGTGGAATTTTCTGAGGATTTTGTATACCTTTTCAACATCAGCCGCAAACTCGTCATGGGTGCCGTCGGTGCTGGTGGAGTCATCTGGGTTGTTTTTGAGGCAAACGAGGCCGAACCCACTTCCCCTGTTACTTGATTTATTAGGAGTCTCGTTGTGTTTTGGGTTGAATTTTGATGGGTATTGTGGGGGAGATATTGGGGGAGTTTGGGAGGAAAAGTGGGATGTTGGTGGATCGTGGAATCGGTTAGAAGAGTAGGATTGTGAGGGGATGAGGGTGTGGGGAAGATGGTAGTTGTTGCAGAGAAATACTGCTTTTGAAGAAAATCTCCGCATTTTCTATGGGTATGAGATGAGAAAAAGAGGAATCATGCCTGCTTAGTTTTGTGCATTTTGATGGGTATTGCGGGGGAGATATTGGGGACGAGGAGCTGTACAGGTTTCAAGCTGAAACTCTGTTGAATTCTTAGGTAGGACCGTAGGAGTATCACATTCGGGTCACTTCGGCCTGGTTTGTTTGGGTAAATCGAAAAAATTGGTTTTTTGATTGTCCTTATTCAATTTTTTTTTTCATTTGTTAATTTTCGGTCGATTTTTTTTGATTTTCTTGGCTTGTCTCGACGAGAGTAATCTAAAAGGTATAAAATTATTAGCCAAACTTAAAGTTTTGTGAATAAAGACGAAAAATAATCCAAAAAACCGGTTTTTTGGATGTCACATTCGTTTTTATTCACAACATTTTAAGTTTGGCTAATAATTTTATACTTTTTAGATTCCTCTCTTTGAGACAAGTCAAGAAACCACAAAAAATCGACCGAAAACGAACAAATGCAAAAAAAAAAAAAATAATAAAGACAAAACAAAAAACCAATTTTTTCAATTTACCCAAACCAGGCCGAAGAACCGGCCCGGTAGGGCTAGGGATGGCAACGGGGCGGGTTTTGATGATCTCGGCCCCGACCCTAAACTTCCCTAACCCACTCTAGCCCGTCCTTAACTCGACCGAGTAATTTATGGGTACCCCGCCCCTATCGGGTATCGGGTTTACCCGCCCCCCGCCCCTATTTTTTTCACATATTAGTTAAAGTATATTTTAAACTCCAATTAGTGAGTAAAAATGATAAAAGTTCACAAAATAACTTTACAACTTTACCAAAATCTATTACTCCCTCCGTCCCTTTTCAAATGACCACTTTCATTTTTGACTTTATTTTTAAATTGTCTATAACTTTCAATCTATAATATATTATGTACTTTTGAAAAAATTGTATTTTAGAACTCATTGATTTCTATAAAACAAGATCCATATTGCATATTTTATGTAATATAGATTGAAAATTATAAACAACTTTCGAATCCAGCTGGAATAGTAACATCATCACTTAAATAGGGACAGAGGGAGTATCTAATGTTGTATTTTAGTTGTAAAAGTAAAAGTATGAGAATAAAAATAAAATTTGATGCATATAAGTGAGAAAATATAATTTGATATATACAGATAAGAGTATATAAATACACAGGTGATCCTGTCAAGGATCCCGGATTTCCGGTTTTTTCGGTATTTTGATGCTTTTAAAAATTGTTTTTAGGAAATCCGAGCCGTCCAATGTCTTCAAAAGGTGTTTTCCAAGGTCCACGTGGAAAATCTTCAAAAAAAAATACCGGGAAGGGCTTGATCCATACCCCTGCCCCTACCTTAATCCTGACGGATTTTTCAAAATCACCCTCTGCCCCTACCCATTACCCAAAAAAATAGTAACAAACCCTACCCTATAGGGGCGGGGTAGGACGGGTTCGAAGCGGGGCGGGTTGAATTGTCATCCCCAGGTAGGGCGCTCGATGTATGGCGGATTATGATTTTCTCGAACAAAAAAGATTAAGATGATGGATTTGGGAGTTGTCGTGCATCATGTGGTACACTACGGGCCTTTCGATGCCAAGATAGACGATCCACATTTGATCTGCGCCTCTTTGCATCCTATCCGTTCATTGGCGCGAGTAACGCGATCAAATTTGGGCTGTCTATCCGGGCATCGGACGGCCCGTAGTGCACGACACCCACCCCGGTTCCGATAATTACTTAGCTAATAAAAAAATAGTAGTACTGAAAATTTATTTTTGTTTTTAATAGTGTTTTAAAGTTTATCTTTTGTTGGTTATCTCTCCTCTAATTTCCACTATCTCCTCTACTTTACTTACCTTCTATACTTTGCAAAATCAAACATGTATTAAAATCCAACATCAATATAATGTGTAAAATATGTATTGATGTTAGAGAAAAATGTATATCGATATCCGTGAAATATGTATTAAAATCCAAACTCGTTTATTCGTTTATTTTATGTTCTTATTACCCTTTGCCTATTAGGCATTAGCAAGACCCAGGTTTTAATGGGCTTCTCATAATTGTTGGACATGCTTTGAGGTATTGGGCTATACAAGTTTGCAGGTAGGAGTTTTGGACCATTTATATTAATTGGGCTTGCTGACTATCGACCCACACACTGTTTCACTTTGAGTCCAGAACAGGGCAGAAAGCTGTGTATGCTTTGATTTCGTTTCTCTCTCTAACTATAAACATGCAACCATGGAACCAGACCGTCTTTTTAACAAATTATCTTTTTACTGTTTTTTCATATTTTACGAGACACATCATTCTCTCATAATAAAAACAAAAAGTCAGTAAAAAACAGTTTGCTACAAAAGGCAGTTTTCTAAAACAAGGCCTTGAGTATTTTACTTCATTCAAATTATCTACACATAATCTTCTCATTTATATTTATCTTGTGTCTATGTTAATTTGAAAATTGACAGGGGATTTTGAATTTGTCAGATAACTCAGATTTTTTGATACAAAAACACTCGAAAAGGGTTTATTTGCGGTAAATGCAAATACTGACATTTACGTACTTCGTATCAGATCTCTTACTCTTGATAATGATATTGATTTGTGAATCCAATTGAGTTTGAATATTGACAGGCGCATCTTGAAATTATTCTAGCAATCTAAAAAGGGATTTGCAGTTATTTTATATACGGCGTTGGGTTTAAATATTCAAATGTATATACTGAACCCTTTTAATATCGCTCTCTGATGATATTAAGTTCTGTCTGTGTGCTCTTATTTTACTTCATACACAGGTGCTGCAATGAAGATACAATAGAATTTAATAAGATGTTCGTTGGGCCGTAAAAGAGATTTTGCAGTTAATGAATATGAACGTTGAAGCTCCTCTTTGAAGTTCTTCTGAAACCATCAAATTGTCTATTTAAAGAGAAGTTATTTTATCTTCTTCAAACTTTAGAGAGAGTGTTTTATACATTGTAGATGTTCTATACTCCGTGTGAGCATACACTTGTAAATTCACCATTTCTTACCATGTGAGAGAAAACTCAATCTACTTTGTTGTCCGTTAGGACTTTGTTTTCCTATTAAACTAGGTAGACTATGGAATATCTAGTTCATTGGGAGTTTGTGAACTGGTCTACATGTACCAATGTTGGTAGTCTGTGATCTGATTTGCATGTACCAAAAAAGTTGTTATAGCAGTGAATAGCACTAAGAACATTGTGAATAGCAGTGATCTTTCAAGAGAACATCACTGAAATGCGGACTAAACGATTAGCCGAATCACTCACTATAAAATACTGTCTCATCTCTTATTTATCTCAAATACTTTCTTATTTTAAATATCCATTTGATTTTCTAATCCATCTACTTGCAAAAGAAAAATTGTATAAAATTGTGTATTACATGATCCAAACTTATTCACCCTCCTCTAGAGCCCGTCTTCCCAGACGCAAGCCAATGTGCAGGCTCATTACCTTCTGCAAGCGTCCATTGCAGAACCAAGCCCAAATCAGATACAATAGACCTAATATTCAGGTCGATAACCACCACATATACTTACACTTTTAGGCTAGAGAAATATTCTGACTTATTTCTGAGCTGTAAGTGATAAAAGAAACTAAGGAGACCATTATCAATATTTACTAGCACAAAGAATGGAGATTTATTACACTCAAAAGGTTATATCCAGAAATCTTCAGAGTTTAAGAAAAAGCTCACTCAGACATCCGACATTCAGGTTCTAGTCATCTCAAATTCGATTCAGATAGAAATAATGCTCAATGTCCCCCCGCTTGGTAGAAACTTAGAAGCAATAAACATACTTCTCCACCTACTTCAACAAGGCTGTCAGTTAAAAGCATAACCTAGTTTCTCCTCGACCCATACACAACCTTTATGTCTACCGAGCAAAATTCTTGTTTCATTCAGGCGGAGCTCTATAATACGCTGGGACAGTTGCAGGGAAGAACATTTGTCTCACTCCTTCTGCCTTTATTATCGGAAGAATGATACCAGATGCACCCTGGAAAAAAGAGAATTTTAGCAAAATTCATTTTCCATGTCCTGAAAGTCTTTCTTTTGCTTTTGGCGGCAATAGAATAATCAGGGTTAGGATTTAGATTTTAGAGATTCTTGAACTGAAAATAAAGACAAAAAATTACCACTAACGCAATTAAACAACATACCGATATTAACCTAGCACCAATCCACAAGCGTTTAGGAGAAGGAAATGGAAGTAAGAGACGACCAACACCATAAATAGCCACAGCAAAGAAATGGAGTACCAGGCTCAATGGGCGAGGGTTTAGCCCAGAGAGCAGAGCCACTGGTCCTGTTGAACACACACCTCCAAGGCTTAAATAATCAAAACATGCTTCGCGCATTTCCTTCCTTGCTTGATCAGGAGATGCGCAAAACACCTTGTATAGGGCTCCAGCCAAAGTATTTATTGTGGATGCCACAGGCTGCAAAAAGGGCAAACCATACAAATGACATCATTAATCCGGACTCACAACTAGCTAGCATAGTTTCTATGACTCTATGAAATGCAAGGGAGCCTTAGCACTTCAATAGTCAGTATTGAAGACTTAAAAGTGGCATCACATTGAACCAATTAAAGTGTTACAGTCTTTCCTCCAAACCTTCATGTAATTGGATTCTCTTTTCCCTTTTGGTGGTGGGAGAGGTGTCATGAAATGTACTTCGTTTATATGTCTAGCTAATGAAATCCTTCATGCTTAAACTAGTACTCCTCTTCTGAATGACGTAAAGTAGTGCCTTAGCACTTCAAACCATCAATAGTCAAATGAAGGCTTAAAGGTGGCATCAATTAAAGTTTTCCAGTCTTTCTTCCAAACTTTTATGTGATTGGATTCTCTTTCCCATTTTGGGGGTGGGTAAGGTGTCACAGAGTCATGGCATATTGGCATGTACTTAGATTGTTGATCTGTTTAGCTAATGGAGCTCTTTATGCTTAAACTGATGTTGCTTTAAGTTAAAATTATGGCAATCTATTTATTGAACTTTTACAGCTTCTTTCCAGATAATTATGTAGCTGTTGACTTAAATGTCTTTGATCTTTATTCTTATAATGAGGAGGAAATGAGATATCGGTAAATTGTAGGAAGAATAATTCATTAAAGAATTCATGGAGTTCAACAGTAATATGATCATTTTCCTACTTCTGACAGAAATGACATCACGGCTGTATTGAAACTGTTCATATATGATGTATCAGCCACTCAATCCTCTATCTTACAAAAGCACAACAATCAAGGATTGGATTCCAGCTTACCTTACGCAGAGTGTAAAACGATTCAAGATATTTACACAATGAAGCTGAATCATTGAGGTCACGCAGAGGCTTAAGCAGATCCCGTAGAACAACTATATCAGACAGAGCAACGGTCATTCCTCCACCAGTTAAAGGATGGCGCATATTGAAAGCATCACCCATCAAAAGGGCTCCGGGAGTGGGGTACGGAGCAGCCGGCATACTTCTATTGGGCATTGTTCTAATATTTCCTTTGTCAATTGCAGCTAAGAATGCTTTGTGCAGCTCAGGGGGTACCTGAATTAAAAATTGTATTAATTAATCCAATGTCTTAGTTGGAAGCATACAAAACATGACAGTTTGCTAAAATGAAATGAGGAATAGCAACAAGAAAAGTAAGTTTATTGTATTTTAAAAGCTAAATATACCTGTGGAGCGACTGAGGTCTTTAAATAGTTTGCCAATTCACCGTTAGCAATTGAAGGGATCTTTTTGCCAGGTACATCAACCAAACAACGAATCTCAGTACTACTTATGGGATAGAATAAAATAGGTGAGGGATCTGCTAAAATAACATGCCCGTGATTTGGGTATGGAAGTTTACAGTTCTCTAAAACCAAGCCAACAAAGCAAGAGGGCACGTCTACCTGTAAAGCAAGAAGTGCTCGTAAGAAGTCTAGAGCATTAGTTAAATAACAAAATCAGATTTGAGTACAATAACTTCGTTGGTTGCATCAGAAAGAAATCGTATGATTATTCAATGAATTAATCAAACATCAAGCACATGATCTTTACCATAGGTTTGCAAAGAGAACGGCGTAAATTTGAGAAGCATCCATCGCAAACAATTGTAAGAGGAGCATATGATCTGATTTCTTCACCAGTCTTTGTTTTATACTGAACCCCCTTAATTATTCCGTTTTCCTCAAGTAGGGATGTTACAGTTCCTTGTTCTAGTCGTACACTGAACAGAAAATAAAACACAAAATAGAGGAATGGAATCAATTACCAAATAACAAAATAACACAATTTCAGGACAACCACTGGCATGGTTAAGAAACAATCGGTGGACAGCATATTGCATCGTACAGAAGGAGCATGGGAAAAAAAAGTTTGTATGCATCAGAGATGGCAAGAAATTACGAAAACAAAGATGTTGAAAGCTAACATTTTTTTTCTTCTGGTAGGGTGCTAGTAAATTCAAAGCTCTAGGGAATAAAAGAAACTAAATCAAAAGAACAAAGTTAGAGCTATCATACAGGAAAGCAACTGTTTTCTTGATAATCCTCGTGTGCAAAAACCAGTTCATGGGGTGAAGAGTTCTTCAGATATCTATTTATTGAAAATTTTCATTTTATTGGGAAAAAGGGGGATAAAATAAAAATTCAATCTCGGGTAGTATGGAATTATAGTATAGGGGCACAGACTTTATCTAGTGCTCTTAACTAAATTGTACAGAATTCTCCAGGGCACGGGGAAGCAGATTGGTTATCACCTATGTAGCACGGACACCGACACCAACACCAACACAGATACGGACACGGACACGGACACGAGAATTCTAAAAAAATGGGCACGGACATGGTGGGGGACATGACAAAAATAAGTAAATAAATAGTTATATACATAAATATATATGTATCCAGTAACAGTTATATACATAAATATATACATTTTTCTTTTGATATGTAAAATATTTACATTGTTATGTGCTGGTATATACCCACATATATACATGTAAGATACACACACAACTATGGAGATATATACATCGAGAGAGAGTGAGATCGTGAGAGTCAGAGAGTGTAGATATGGGACACGAGTGTCCATGCCGTGTCTCCCGAGTGTCCCCCTCCAAAAAATAATTTTATTTAAGGGACACGCCACGTGACGTGTCCAATAAGATACACACACAACTATGGAGATATATACATCGAGAGAGAGTGAGATCGTGAGAGTCAGAGAGTGTAGATATGGGACACGAGTGTCCATGCCGTGTCTCCCGAGTGTCCCCATCCAAAAAATAATTTAATTTAAGGGACATGCCATGTGGCGTGTCCAATACGTGTCCCCAAGTGTCCTGGTAGTGTCCCCATTTCCCATACGGGGACACGGTGACCTCTGGAAGTGTCGGTGTTACATATGTTATGACTTGTGAATTGACAAAACAGTTATCTCCACTACGTGCAAAATTTCAACACGAGTTTCAGACTCCCAAAATTCACATAGTGAAGCATTGAAGGATCAAAACCACAAGTGTCTTGCTAACCTCTGCCTAGTGGGTATTGGACGATAAACATATATTGCCAAACAAGTTCGGACATCCATACATATCTCACAGATATCAATATATTTTATACGGATATCTACACTTTTCTTGGATATCAATACACTTTTCATACATTCTCCACCGCCCTTTGGGCTGCGTTTAGCATTTTCCTTAAATCAAATAGACAACTATGGGCAAGAAAGTATACTTAGGTAGGGTAGCGGCTTTTTCTCTCATCCTCTGTATGAACCGCCCATTGTGGAAGCTTCTCCCAGCCACATCAGAATGAAATTTTTCCAAGGGATAAGACAATTTAGTATTTCTCCCATCTTTGAAAAGAGCATATCCCAACACCCGCTGGGCATCAATTTCCTCCACACAATCTGCAGCCCAAGGGCATAAAATTGAGCTTTCACAACCGAAACAAACCATGCATGAACAAACGCAGCAGGACCATAGCCAACTAATTTTGACTAAAAAGGAATTTGTACCAAAAGTCGAGTCACAATAGAACCAACATTTTCACTTCATACACAGGACTTTACACAACACAAACAATAGGCTAAGTAAAGGCATACCCTCAAGGCCCAATTCAATTAGCTTTAGGTATCCTCCTGGCTGTAAAAGTTCACCGACAATTCTGTCGGGCTCCGTCAAATCTCTCTCAATTACATGAACTGTCCGTCCTTCCTGCAATAAATGGAACAAATTAAGGTTGGAGTTCAAGATCGTTGCACCTTCTCTCCACTAACGGGAGTGTATGGTCACACTAGTGGAAACTGGGCCCTTGTGTTACTAGTGGAAACTGGACCCTTGTGTCATGGAAGTTCACGATACGGTGCAGTTCACCGTAGGGAAAAAAGGAACAGAATGAGCAAAAAAGGAAATGGTAGCATTTGAAAAAGATTACTAAATAAAAAGAAACATTACTTGCTGGCCAGAAATCCAGTTTGCCACTAAAGCAGTCAAGTCTTCTTTCAATACAATAAGCAGCAAGAATATATTGCAACTGTAACAAACCTGGGTTATACGGGTTTTTTTTTTTTTTACCACTAACTTGTTTTCGGGCAAGAACCAAGTCCAGAAATTTGATTGGTTGCTTTTGGATCACTACCCAAGTGAAACAAACTTGAACCAGCTGTCCTGAGAATATACGGAGTAGTTCAAAGACTATGACATACAGGCTGGCATCATCTTTTTTGATTTGAAAATCCCCTAAAACTGCTCTCAGTTGTAAACTACGTGCTCATGGGTCCCGTTAAACCGTCTCCAGGTCTGCCATCCACCCGAGGATTAATTGTTTTCCCGAGATTGTGATTCTTTTGTTTCAAGAAAGCAAGAAATGGCTTTTAAGTAATTGGTTCAAGAAGTTCAAAATCATCAGCAACTACAGAATAACAGCACTCATCATTAATTTTTCAAATCAACCGCCTAAACCATCATGATTAGCAAAACAGGATTACAGTTCTAGTCATGATTTCAATTTTTTCAAAACAACGCTATTCATGACAAGAAACCACGACAGGATGAGCAGTGCATGAATGACCCACCACCATTCGAATATCCGCCTTCCTTGTGCACAACTGTTTGTTTTGACGGAAAATAAGCAAATCCACAGTAAGATTAAAATGGCTTTTGAACTTAGATACCTGAAAAATTACCCCTTTCCCGACAGGATTCTTTCTTTCAACAATCTACAGTTTCTTTTTTGGTGCTATAAACAGCGGAAAATAACAATAATAACTTCCTCCTTCAAATTCGTTCCTGGTTTGCATGGTTATTTTCGAGGCAACAACCAGTACAAAAAAATAGGGAAAAAAAGAAAAAGAAAAAGAAAGGAGAAAACAAGATCTGACCTTGCCAAGGGTGTGAGCGAGGGCGGCACCGGCGACCCCTGCTCCGACAATGACGACATCATTCTCGGGTCCTCCTTCTGGTCGGACGTCACCGTTGGTGGAGCTCCGGACACAATCATTTCGGATCTCATCCTTCTCCGCCGTCGTCTTGCGCCGCAAAATGTGGAAAAGAACAAACAACCCCAACAGAGACGCCAAGAGAGTGCCCACGACGTAATTGTCCACCATTGCCCCCATCATCATCTTCGAACTATTTGAACCCTCAATTTCTCTCTCTACCCCTCCGGTGAAAATGCCGGTACCGCCGCCTCTCTTGTTTCTCTCTCCAACTCCGGCGGCGGTGGTGCTGGTTCTGGTTCTAATCGGAGAGGCGGGCCGGAAGAGGACGAGAGAGAACGTAGGAGAGAGGAAGTGGGTTTTATAGGCGAGAAATGTGTTGGGATTTGATCGTGCTGGCAATTGTGGCGGTGGGCCGGGTTGGAATCCGGGTTGACCCGGGATAGGGTGGCGAGAGGAGGAGGAGAAGTGGAGGGGTCGATTCGGTAGAAGCATATTTTGATGGGTTTTCGATTTCACCTGGGTTATTTGTCTTTATGGGTTATGATTCGGGCATTCCAAATTTCTAATCTAATCTTTTCTCTGATTCTATTTAACTTCCTATGACGTTGGACCCGCTGCGATAATTTAGGTTGTGTTTGGTTTGGGTTTTGGGTTTTGATTTTTGTAATGATTAGAGGGAAAAATAGAGATAATAATTTAAAATAGGGGTTAATAATTAGAGAGAGATAGAGAGACAAATGTGAATAATATTTAAAAATAAGAGTAATAATTGGATAATAATTTAGAAAATCGGTTCTTGAAACTCCAAAACGAACAAGGCCTTAAGTTCTTGGCATTTTTTCTTTTGATAAAATGACAAATAGTATTAGTGAAATCTATCAAAGGTGATGATGGGGATGGTAGGGTCCCCTACCTTAGAATAATGTTTGTGCAAAATCATTTCACACTGTTTTCATAAATCAAGGAGACAGCAACACGAGATGCCTGTGTAAATTATTAGCTCCTCCGTTCCAAATTGTTAGTCTTACTTTGAAAATCTTATTTTTTATGAATTGTACCAAAAAATGAAAAAAGTATGTACTTTTTTTTTTCCTTTTGAATTGACCCTTAATTTTAGGACAACCAAAAAAAAGAAAAAAATTACCAACAATTTGTTTGCGACGGGACGGAGTGAGTATTTTTTAGGTCAATTTAACCAAGAGAAAACAATCTAAAAAACAGTACTTTCTCTATTTACAAATTCAGATGTCTTTTTTACGTGACATTAGCTTATTTTGTAAAATAGACTTCCCATTTTGTGGAGGATGAAATTTTTATTTTTTTTAAATGTCAATAGGCAATCCATTTCACCAACTGCTCTAAGGCAAAGATTTCATCACAAAATACAGGAGTGAACCAAAAACTACTAAAATCTAAGATGAGCAACCACAAAGAGCACATAGGCTCACAGACCCAAAGACACTTACTGCCAAAGCAGACTAACAATAGGTGTCAGCATAGAGTCCCTCCTCGATTTAGTAATAAAGAATCTCTAAGGACACCCAGCTCAAACATTAAGTGATTAAAAAACATACCGATGAAATCGCCCACAAGACACCCACACATGGGTCAGTAAACCCACAAAGGGTACAAAAATTAAACAACAAACAAAAAAAATAGAAAAACTAAAAACGCAAAAAAACAAAACTCCGGCCATCACCTGTCGCCCGTATCGCCACCACGAGACTGGTGGCTTATTCATTATAGGGGGGACCAAACCACCCTAGCTTCACTCCACCATCAAATTTGGGCCAAACCGGGGTAGGGATGAAGTTAAAAAGCGGTGAAGAAGGGAGAAAAGAAGGATATTGGTGCAGAAGGATTGTGAAGGTAGATCTGAGAAGGTGGAGGTGTACTGTGGAGAAGGGCTATGAAGTGAAGAGATGGGTACAAAAGGCGTGGATGGGGGAAGGCTGAGGTGGTTGAGTTTGGGCTTTGAAGGATGGGGGTGTGAAGAGGATGGCAGGTTGAGGAGGATGAAGGGGGGGAGGTGGGAGGTGAAGCCCCACCATGTGGAGGAAGGAGTTGGGGACCGTTTTTTTAAATATAATATTTATAAATATAAATATAAATAATAGTGTTAATTATCCTAATGGGCAATAATTGGAGATAATTATCTTTTGAGGATATGTATTTACATGCATATATATTACTACTAAAAAAGTACAATTTATCCCCCAAAACCTCAAAGAACCAAGCTAACTACCCTATCCTTATCTTTCTAAAACCATACTCCCAAATCAAAACCGAAACATCTTAGAATCATTATCCTAAATCAATTTTTTTTATTACTATGCTTCTTTCATTCATGGTCCAGAGCATCTCACTAATGAGCACACTACCATTTTTCTTTGTGAAAAAAATACCTCCTAAATGTAAACACATTTTTAAAACTCAACGATAAATTTTACTGAATGTGTATTCGTATTTATTGAAAAGATTCAAGCTACGGAACATGGTGAAGCGTGTTATGTTCCAAGCCAAACCTAAACATCTAATTTCGATTTAAAACTATCTCCTCCACCATTTTAAATTTTCTCTTCTCTATCCGTATTTTTATTTTTTTATTGGATATTTAAAGTTTTTAAAAAATTTTCTAATACTAATTTTTCTGAAATAAGATCCTTAATCTATAAAATATATTATAGAATGAAAACTATGATAAATTTTAAAAAACACATAAACGGGGTAGGGAATTTAAACCTAACCAGATTTTACAACACTCGTGCCAAATGGGGGAGAAGAGAGAGAGAGAGAGAGAGAGAGAGAGAGAGTAGAGAGGGTTACTCTTCTCTTCCCCTTCTGCTTCTTTGTAGTTCCGATTGACAGCGTGCATGAGTTAGTCAATTTTCTATCTGTTTGTCACTCTATCGATCTGTTCTTGCCGTCTACCGCCATTTTGCTGCCATCTCCCCATCGTATGGTACTCGTGTAGGTTTTTGGCGTTTGGAACCACTGCCTTCCTCTTCGCAATCTTAGTCCATCGTCACCACTCCTCTGTCGATGGGGCCTTTATTTCCATCATTGTTGTAGATCTACAGTTCCAGCTATGGGTTTCATTCTATAATTCTAGTGTTGATCACTTTCGGCTATTCTATTTCACTTGTCGCATGTATGTTCTTTTAAGGGGTTTTGATCTTTTGTTGCGTACGTCAGGCCTTGTTTAGCATTTTCACCTTTTGATTCATGCATGTATGTGTTGGGTTTTATCCAAGTGAACGTTGACAGTGTTAGTGTAAAGTGAGAGTGAGTGATGATGCTGGACGCGATGGAGACAGGGCCATGTTTGTGTGTTGTTGGTTTGAGTATCAAGCTATGGCTAACCGATCTGTGTAGTTAGCCTTGATGGTGTGTGCAATCCAACCAGCGATTTTGTCACCTTAATGGTTGTCTTTGTTTTTTGGCATTTCTTATTCACCATGCGAGCACACATACTCATCACACACATGCGCTGGCATTTGGATGACTTAGTTGTGTCGGTCGCTGTTAAAATAGGGGCGATCCGGATAACGAATATTCATTGGTTTTACGCTTATAGTCAAGTATTTGTGTTTTGCGGTTTGGTGTCTATTAAGATGGTTGCAGATTGACGTTTGTGGGATGGTTGGGGCCATGGTTAGAGTTTGGCTTGGCGTTAGTGCAGTTGTTTGGCGTTAGATTGTTGGTTGTTGGTTTGTTGAGGTTCAACTTATGGTTGGGTTGTTCGGTCGCTTGTTGGAGTTCAATGGTGATGGTTTTGGGATGGGGTGACCAGACATGAGTTTTATTCAGTTGTGGATAATATTTGCTTTTTAATTGTTTCTATTTCAATAACCACAGCTGCGATATATATATTGCATTTTCTCTACCGATTTCTATGCTATAGGTGATTTCTTGGGGTCCGGGGTAGGGACAACATGCATGTTGTCCGATCTTTCCGATCAAAATTCTTTCGGCGATGACCTTCAACTATTGATCACATCTTGTCAAAAACATCCGAATCATGTCCGCTACCAAACAAATTCGAGAGGGATTAGCATGGGCCGGCTATATATATACAACATCCTTTAGGGACAACACCATCCCCCAATTCGATTTCTTGGCCATCTAGTTGCATGAGTTATTTTCCGTTCACACAGTGCTCTCTACATGGGGTGCTAAAGTCACTTTGTTTGTATCTCTTAGTTTCTGTAGGAAACCTCGTCAATAGTGAAACTTCCATGACAACTGTTCATCGACAACTTGCATGTGCATCTTTGACATCTGACATTTTGATTAGTTTTTTCATTTTTATATCCTTCATTTGATTTGGATGTGCTATTTTTCTCTCTGTCTCTCGCGTGTGCAATAGGTCTTTTTTCCAGTCGTATTAGATGCACACAGTGAGTTATAACAATTATTGTCAATGAGTTCTTTTTCTTTTTTTTTTTTAAAAAAAAACTTTAGATTTTAAAATGATAAAAATCATCATATTTCCTTACATCATGACCAATTCCTTTGTTCTGATGTCGTAAGCAGTTCCATTCTCAAATAGGGAAAATATTCTTAGTGTGGTACCTAAAATTGATGTGGATATGGTAAAAGAAAACAATAATGGACTTCCTGCCTCTCAATCATGGTCACCAATTCCCACTCAAATAAGAGCACATAACAGGGGGTCACACCTAGTAATGGAATCAAGTGAGGAAATTGTCGAAGAACACAACAATGATCTTCATCCTTTTAAATCTCCACCACACCATTCAAAGGTTGGCGTGGGTTGCAGGTATGATTCTGCCGTGGATTTTTTCGTTCCTTATGAGGGCCAACCACTGCCACTTCAACAAAGTACGGTAGGATGTGAGACAGAAGGGCATGAGACTACTAAAGATTGTACCAATCAGAGAGGCACGTATAGGAGGAGTTATGCACAAGACAAACATGGTTTGTCAGGTAGGAGCAATAAGTTCGATTCTAATATCAAATTTTTTTTGAAGAGAAAGTATCCAATCATTTTGGACTAGATTTCCTCCACATTGACCGAAAATTTCAGACATCCTTATCTAGTTCTGAGGCCTTTCAATTTTTTCATCGACCTAGTATCTCTTCAGTTGAGATATGAGGCAAAAGCGAGCTTTCTAAGGACCACATGAATTGTGACTCTTGGGATAATGTGTCGAATAATTCCACTACTGTACATTGAGGTCGTAAAAGCATATATTTGTGAACCTACTCTTATATCAGTTGATTTACACACACCGCCTTGACATTGCAACATTGTGGTGCCTCCGACTCAAAGAAAAGTTCATTTTGCACATCAGGATTTAGGTGTGAGGAACCTAAGGTCAAAGCGCATCTTGGCTTTTCAGGAAAACAATGTTGAGGACCCTTTTTCTTAGGATATTGAGCTGCACTCATTCGTCAAAACGGAGAGTTCAAGTATGTTGCAACTCAAGTCCAAGTATATCCAAGCCTTTACTGACGATGACTCTATGGAGGGAGATATCTCAGGTCTATGCAGGCCCGACCCTGAGATTTTCGGGGCCCGAAGCAAAAATTGTAATGGGGCCTCTAATTTGTTGGTATATATATTAGTTGTTCCATAGGACACGTATCATAAAGCTCTTTGGTTCAGTGGCTTGTTGCTTGAGCCATGAGAGCTGTTTCCAAAGGTTGCAAGTTTGACTTCTTGGACTATCAAATTGAAGCCCTTTTTTTTGGGTAAAAGTTTGGAAAAAGTATGCAAGAAAATCGGATGAAGTGGGAATCGAACCCGCGTCAATAAAGGGACAAAGCACAAACCCAACCAACGGAACTAAGAAGCACATTGGTCAACCTCTCCATAAATAATATTATCATGATTTTGTATTTGGGGGCCCTTTTTTGGCCCTAAAACTAGGGGCCCTAAGCAACTGCCTTGTCAACCTATGCCCAGGGCCGGCCCTGGGTCTATGCCCATCAAGGCTTTTAAAGATAACATTGGTAAAAAAAGGAGGTCGTCATATGGCTAGTCCAACAAAAGCAAGGTCGTAGGCAAAAACTAATTAAGGCTCATGGAACTTGATAGTATTCATAGCGTTCATACCTTCAATAAATGCGCAAACGATTGCATACTATTGAGGATAGCTGCAACAATTCTCATGTGTTTCGCGCACCGCAACGACAGGTGCTACAGTTAGTATCCTTTATAGGATTGCTTTTCTCTAATCGTTTGTTTTTTTGCAGGTGCTATAGTGGTTATTCTCCCTATATGTATGTTCGCTTAATTATATTTAGAATTCTACGGGGAGGAGGTCTTTTTGTTGTTGATTGTCTTGGATTTTTGTTCTGACCTCCTCCCTTTTAGGTTTATCCATGTACTTTGCCCTTGTTTTTAATAAATTTCTTTCTCTTTCTAAAAAAAAAAGAAAGGTGGAACATATAATGAGCTTACCGTCGAAATCTTCAATTTACAATCCAAATATATAGGACTAAAAAATGATGCCTCCATTCCAACTCGCAAGATATTATTCCGTGGTCACGCAGCATCTCCACGTGGTACCCTAACACCTCAAAGCCACACAAGACCATCCATTAATTTTTCGTTAGCCACTTTTGACATTATTAGCCAAACACATCTAGAACTGAATCCGGGGATGGTCCTGTCCCTAAGGCCTCGTTTGATTTGTGGATTAACTACTTGAGATAGGACTAACTGTACCACTTTCTAAGTTATCCCACGTTTGGTTCCCAAATGACGATTGGGATTATTAATCCCAATATTATTTTATCCCTATATGGGGGCACTAAATAATCCCAGGGGGAGGTGAGATTGAGTAGGATTGACAAAGATGAGACTGTTTTCGAAAATATTAGAATGATATTCCAATGTTCTCAAAAATTATTTTCAAAAAATTATTATTTTAATTTTTTTTTCAATTTTTTTGAAATATTTTTTTAAAAACTTTATTTTCAAAAATATGTTTTCAAAAATGTTTGCCAAAAAAATATCTAAAAATAATATTTTGGAAAAAATAAAGTTTTTTTTTATAAAAAATAAAAAAATTGTTTCCCAAAAATGTTTTTCGGAGATTTTTCTTTTGGGAAATAATAATCTATCTAAAAAAACATTATATTTCTAAAAAAAATGTCTTCAAAAAAATTTTTCAAAAAAAAATAAATATATCTAAAAAATTATTTTGGAAATAATATTTAAAAAAACTTTATTTTTTAATAAATTATTTTGGAAATAATAAATTTTAAAAATAAATTATTTTATTTAAAAAACCGAGCTTCTAAATTTTTGTTTTCAAAATAGATTTTTTCAAAACTAGTTTTTCTTTTTCAAAAATTGTTTTCAACAATTATCTTCTAAAACGTGATTTTAAAAATATAAATTTTTTCTTTTAAAAAAACAAATTATTATTTTTAAAAATATTTTTTTACTCTTCTTTTTTTTTAAGAAAATGTTTTTGATAAAAAAAAATTATCCCATAAATAATCACGCGCGAATCAAACATGGGATTTGGTAGAATTAGGGATGAAATTAATACCGGGACAAATAATCCAGGAATACCAATCCCAGGATTATTAATCTCATCTATTTCAATTCGCGAAACAAACGAGGCCTAAAGGGACAACATCCATGTTAGGCCGACCACTGCCATCCATCACATCTTGTCCAAAAACATCTGAACCTTCTACTGCCGAACAGCTTTGAACCATCTATTGCCGTCCATGGACAGCCGTGATCGGCCAACATGGAATCCCCGGATGCCCACAAGAACCATTCATTTGTGAGGCCCGTTATCACTGTTTATGTAGGATCCTCGCAAATGAATAATCCAAATGTATTTTACAGATGTTGCTACACGAATTGTGCAAACAAGTTGAGCTTTGTAGTGTTCGAGCTCGGCTCGTTTAATAAATGAGTCGGAAACTCGAGTTTGAGCTCGACTCATTAGTAAATGAGCCGAACCAAGATAATTTACTTAACAAGCCTCCTTAAATGAGCCAAGCGTATATAAGCGAGCCGACCCGAGCTTTAGCGAGATTGTTTACTAAACGAGCCTAAAATCAAGCTCAAGCCAGCTCAATTACTAAATGAGCCGAGCCAATCCTTAACGAAACGTACTACGAGCTGCTCATGAGCAACTCGGTTCATTAATTTGCAGCGCTAGTTACACACGTGGCATTGAATAATTGATCCATAAGTTTTGCTAGGTTGTGGGCCAAAACAAATTTTTTTTTTTCCTCTTAACAGCGTGCAAAAGCTATTACCAACCTCACTATGGTAGGGTTGGGCAAATCATTGGTCAATCCTTTTGCTTTCAACAAGTTTCCTCCCAATATCTAAAGACCCTTTCATTGTCTTTCTTGGGAAATCTTTTGCTTGCCGTTTAGGCTATCCGGGAAATAGGCAGAGTTAACACAAGTTAAAACCGCTACGAATAGATAACGTGTGCGGCCAGAGCCGTGTGTCATTAACTCGGCCCAATTAATTGGGCAGGCATTGTGTCAATGTTGGTGCCATTGGTTTAATTACCATTAATAATTAAGCTGATAAAGACTAAAGTTAAGTATAATAATTCATCTTTCATAACAAATATAATCTGAAAAAGAGGCTAATCATATCCGATCAATCTAATAAAATTTGTTGTACAATCTACTCAATAAACTCCTTCAAAAGAAAATTTTAAATCACGATGATGAAATCTCAGTGAGACTCACTGAACACTACAACCAAAAGCACTACCGTGATGAACTCGGGCGAGGAAAACAGATTTCATTGCAAAAAATATATGCCATGATGGGTTCTGATTTGACAAGCTAGCATCTTGTCTTATGGGTTATGGTTCGAGATTGTAGTCTAATCTGAATTTCTTTGATTCCATTTATCTTTATTTATTCTTGTGAAAATAACAATACTAGTGGCATCTATAGAAGAAGAAGAAATGCTTAGCAAAAAAAAAAAAAAATCTATAGAAGGAAAGGGGGACTAGAGACTCTGTAATCCCTCAATCACAGCAGTTTGTTTGCTAATCAACGGCACGGATTATTCTACAGACAAATACTTATTTTTACGCGAAGATACCGTGAAAATAATCCGAACCGTTGATTGCCAAACGGACGGCTGTGATTGAGGGACTACAACCCTGTAGTGCTTTGGGGCACTATAAGATCCCCTGATCCGGAGAAAGGGAGGAGCATCTCCACGGTGGGCCTATTTTTGTAGCTAGAGCCAAGTTTGGTTGAATGTCGATTTTCACTCCTTCAATTGGAAGCCATTCAGCACTTAAAAGATGGCTACCTAGGCCGAAAAATTGGTTGTGGTTTTGGTAGCTAGGCTGCTAGAGCCAATTTTTGGGTTGAATATGGATTTTCATTCCCTTAATTGAAAGCCATTCACCACTTAAAAAGATGGGCTATTGTGAAAATTTTATATCCATCTCAAAACCAATTGACAAGGAGTGGAGAGGTCCCAGCATATATTAAGTGATCACCCATTCCACTCTTAGACAATGTGGGACAATATTTCTTAACATCTCCCCTCACGTGCAGCCGCATTTGAGGTCTGTCACGTGTGGCCATTTTTTGGGTCCTATCATCGTGCAGCCTTTTTGCTGGTCTGTCATCATGGGTGTGGGACTGCGGATTTTTTTTTTTAATGTGGAGTGGAATAGGCCCCGCTCTGATACCATGTGGAGACTTTATATTCATCTAAAAACCAATTGGCTATGAGTGGAGAGGTCCCAGCATATATTAAGTGATCACCAATTCCACTCTTAGACAATGTGGGACAATATTTCTTAACAGCTATCTTGGCCGAAAAATTAGTTGTGGTGGTGTTATTAATTAGCTTTTTTATTCAAGTCTCTATAAAATTATTTTTATGATGCAAGGTTCATTGATATTTTTTTTTCAAATGGTAGGAGGAATATAAGTATGAATTACGTCAAACTGAAAACAAAGTCTATAATCACTATAAGCTCATGAACTCAACCAATAGCCCCATCAAGAAGAGAAATAACGTAACAAACTGAAAATAAAATTCACAATTACTATAAAGCATAAGCGCAACCCAACTACAAGCCCATTAAAGCGAGAAATAACCCAACAAGTAAAAGTGGAATAACACCGTGCAAGCGGCCGCCCGGGAAGTTTCGAATTCCTAACCTCTTAGAGAGATACAGGAGTCCTAGCCAACGAAGTTAATGATGAATATATTAAGGTAAATAATAGTAGCTTCGATAGCAATTGAGCAATTTTGCCAATTTTTTTTACATAATACTGCATGCAGCTGGTCAAACAATACATGAAAGAAATTCCTCAAACAAATAAAGATGCTCTGTTATCTACCTTCTATAGTGACAATATTGCATCATCATAATATGTAATTTAAATAAACATGATATTTTAAGCGTTCACGTAATCATAATATATATATATATACCCTTAAAAATGCATTTTAAAAACATTGAATCCTCGGATCATCATAATTTGGCCAAAGGTTAGGTCCCGGTATTTTTCCCTTGAAGAAGTTATCCATATAGGAACAACTTCCATAAGGGTCCTCATTTTAAAAATTGTTTTTTTTGAAATTTGTTGCCAAATTTTGGCGATCCGAAAAGCATGGTTTTAAAACTTGTTTTAAAATGCATTTTCCAAGGTCCACGCGAAAATATTCAAAAAAAAATACCGGAAGGGCTTGATCCAATTTATGTTTTTGGAAAATTGTAAATATAAAGTTTTTTTTGCAAAACTGCTGTGGATCAAGCCCTTCCCCAATCATTTTTTTTCAGTTACAACGATTTTCCAAATCTTTACAATCCTTAAAAATGCATTTTAAAAACATTGAACGGTTCGGATCGTCAAAATTTGGCTCGGAAAGGTTAGGTCCGCATGGTAACTTCAATAAGGGACCCTTATTAGAAGCTTATCCTATATATATATATATATATATATATATATATATATATATATATTTTATCCTCCGTCATCATAATTCCATTTAGGGGAGGACGATGTATATTTATTTATTTTTATCCTCCGTCATCATAATTCCATTTAGGGGAGGGCGAAGTTGGGGACCATTTTTCTTTTGAAATCAAGAAAGATTAATTTTAAACATATTGAAAACACGATAAATTCTCAGATAATGTTGATTTAGTTCTATATCCTTACACTAATTGAAATGGATTCAAGTTCGGGCGCATGTTGAAGCATGTTGCATTCAGTGGCGACTCCAAGAAAAGCATGGTGTCATTTATAAACTTAAAGTTTGTAATCTATTTCCAGCAAACCACGTATTACCAAAATGCATATATTAGTACTATCTTTTCGGTCTTAAAAAAAATATGTTCATAACGACAAAGAATCCAACAATTGCATATTTCGAGATTAATTTATGTTTTGGAATTGTTGTATAATAGCCTCATTATCAATAACACGGACATTTCTTTTGCAATATGTGTGACCAACTAATCACCCAATCATTAATTCAACCACTAATCTCTTATTCAGTTACACAACATACTAAATCTTTACCAATCTATTTCATAGTCGAAAAAGTTTTTTTGTCTCTTTTTTTTTTTTACTATTGCCGTCGACCTTTATTGGAGTGTTGTTGATGGAGAGAGACAAAGAGAGGTGTTGTGCTTTCCGGGTCACACACGCACTCAAACACACACAAGAAATCTGAGGAAAATTTCCTTGAATATATACACACAATATACAAGTTGAAAAACCTCTCCGGGGAGCAAAAATCGGTTCCCACTCCGGCGGGGGGAAGTCACAACCGGCTCCCCCCCTCACACACTCTCAGTCTGTATCGCTCACATTATGCTATCACACACAGAGTTGGACTTTAATATACAATTGAGTGGCTCACCACTTACAAGGCTTAATTTTTTAAGTAGATATGGGTCATTCAATGTATATTGGGCCCATGTGATGTGGTGGACTCTGTGCATACTCCCCAACAGATTGGGCCTACGCGCACATGGGAAGGCCCTCAGGCGAATCAGACTCCCAACAAGTGGTATCAGAGCCGATGACTAACGATCTATGGCCAGAGTCTCTCTTGAAAGCATCAGTGGTTGTGGGCTTGCACGAAGACTCTCGGAGGAGCAGGAAAAATCTATTGTAACTCTTAATGGAGCAAGAAAATTCCTAGTGCATGCGGCAGGTGGCTGGCAGCAAGGTGGCTCTCGTGGAGTACAGTGGCTCTTGATGGAATGGGTGCGGTAAATATGCCCGGGTTCGGACACGGTGTTGGAGAGATAAATCAAGAATTAAGGGGGAGTCAAGTTGATCAGATCGAGGGGGAACTAGGCCCAATGCATGGTTCACATGAAGGGGAGATTGTTGAGAACACGTGTGAAAGATTGAGTCCCACATTGGATAAACATAAAAAGAGTTGGACCTTAATATACAATTGGGTGGTTCACCACTTACAAGGCTTAGTCTTTTAAGTGGATATGGGTCATTCAATGTATATTAGGTCCATGTGATGTGGTGGACTTTGTACATACTTCCCAGTGGTATAGGGTGTTTAGTTGGGCAGGAGATGCGCCATTTGCAGACACATGCACGGAGAGAGCAGGGTTGTTCAGGAGTTGTGCTGGATTCAGGCATGAAGGATAAGAAGCAATGGGTGCAAGTTGTCCATGGAAAAGCCCAGAGGAAAGAGACGGAGATTTTGAGAGCTCCGATGCCAAAAGGAGTTTCTTTTGCTCTTGATGTACTTGATGGTAGTGATCTCTCCGGAGTTGTCGACACAGGAGGGGGGACACTATCACCAAGGTCGCCAAGCCAGTGAGTCTCGGTCGCACCCTGGTTGAGGGGGTGCGGGCGCTCCGATTGGGGAGCGCGAACACCTCGGGTTGAGGTCTGCGAGTGGAGGCATTCCAGTTGAGGGGGTGCGGTTGTGGTGGGAAGATTCTGACGGAGGGAATCTGCTTCCTAATGTGCACTCGTTCCTTCTATTAAATGACCCTGCACCAAAGAGCACATGTTAGTGTCACTTGGGCCTCTTACCCAAGGACACACTGATGATCAAGTTAGTAAAAGGAGAGAGAAGAGTACAATAGAGTAGATCTCAGATTGTGTGTGTACCTCTTGGGTCTATCCCTTGGTATTTATAGATATCTCTGTACTTACTCTCCAAGTCATGTGACGTCACCCATCACGTCTGCGATACGTGACACGACATATACCAGGGCGCCACGTGGTCGCCTAGAGGCTTCTAGAAGCCTCTCCCACAGTGCCAGGTGGCCCTCAGCACGTGCTCCTCGTAACCGCTTTTATGACCCATCCGGATTGGCTCATGGATCGGGCATTTATTGCCCACTCAAATACTGCACAACCCGACAGGCCCACTCTTTGATGCGGAGCTGCTCCATCATGCCCTACGGCCTTAACGGGACCTGAATAACATCGTCGGTGGTATAACCTTCGGCCTAAAGGGACATGATGGCCCATGGGCTTATGAACATACGTCCTTGTAACCCTTCGGCCCATAAGCCTCAGATGCAATCTTTGGCCCCCACAGCGGTACTCGGATTTTCTGATTGACTACGGATTCTAGTTTTGCAAAGGACACACTCTTTCGGGTTTTTGTACTCTGTTTGGTGGTGCATGGATGCTCGACTGGTTAGTGACACAGGCGTTTGCTAGAGGTAGCTGATTGGAGGTGGCAATATGGGGGTGTTGTAGTCAACTTTGCCCACTCGGTGTGGAGGGGGAGATTGTTGGGATTTCACCCCGTGTGGGCCGGATGGGCTTAGCTGGATAAGAGTGATTAGGGTTTTATCGTTGTAACTCTATAAATATTCGGATGTGCCTAATTTATTTTGTGTGACAAAAGTGAGAGAGGCAGAGAGCATGAGAGAGAGATATCATACACGAGAGAATTGTGAGGCTTTCATTATTGTGAGATTGAGAGTGAGTGTGTAACACAATATTCGGATTTTCTCCGGATTATAGTGAAAACCCCCTCCCCGTGGAAGTAGGTCCGATTTGGCCAAACCACGTAAATTTGTTTGTCTTGCTTTCTCTTCATTCTACTGTTTTCATGTGCGAGGTGTGTGTTTGTCACAAAAAGAGGCACAAAAATGGGAGAGATGAGAGGATTGAGCCAATTGAAATGAGGGAAATTTCTTACACCTTAACCTTTTTTTTTTGCACGGCAAAAAAGATTTTATTAATCAAATATCGAAGATACAAGATTAAACGGGGCAAGAGAAGACAAAAATGCCTCCCGAGACCCAAAAGATTGGAAGATTGTCAAGAAGACAACCAAACAATCAAACGAAAACCAAAACCCCAACACCTAAAACAACCAAAGAGTTCCAAACCCCCAAAACCACCTACAAGCAAAATCGAAAGAAAAAACCTTCACAAACCAAAAGCCACCACCACAAAAAACCTAAAACAACCTCCTAAAAAAGATCACCCTTAATCAGGAACAGCCCTTGCCTTATTAAGGGCTTCCAACTCAGCAATTTTACTTATGACCTCCTTCACATCACCATCATAGCTAAGACCAAATAGCTTGTCAACTTCCCATATGGCTTGAGCTTCATCTAACAAAATTCTGTTTCTGTTGTTTATGTCCCTCGAGGAAATAGATGCAGCTAGAGCAGCAGAAGCCACTGCTGACCTTAGAACCACGCACTTCTTTTTGTTCCCTTTTCCTTTGATGTCACTTGTGTTTACTCTAGAGTACCCCAGAATTTCATTAATGCTCTTTTTGTATTTTTCCCTTTTTTCCCCTTTGGTTGTTGCTTGGAAAGGCAAATGGATTGCATCCGAATGGGTTGCCGCCTCATCAGATTTCTTATTAGTCCCAACTTCAATATTTGCCACCTCTACAATATCTTCCAAAATGTTTCCCAAATGTCTCGCAGCTGCAGTATCCTCGAATGACTCAATTTCCTCATTCGAATCGCCTATCAAAGAGTCACAGTTGAAAAGTGAACACCCATCCTCTGTGTTGAAAGTTTGATGAGGCCCAACATCTCTAATCTTAACTTTGTAAGCCGTGGATTTCAACCTATGAGAAAAATAATTAGTGTGGTGGTTATCAAGTTGGGTTCAAAATAAATTTTCAATGGGTTCATTTGTTACAAAATTAAAAAAAATAAAAATCAGTATAAGCATAGGAAATTTATTTGTTTGTCGTAGGGTCGGCCGACTCCACTCTTATACACATAGTGTCGCCACTGGTTGCATTCCAAGTCAATTAATCGTAAACATTTTAATCTCTCTTTTAATTAACTTGTTTACAGTCATGCCAATATACATTGCATAATTTGGTTGACTAAATAACAGGAAGAAAAAAATAGTAGTACATGTTTGATATGACTTCAGCTTTTCACTTGTACATGTTGGCTGAAAACAACTTTGATTTTAAGAAGTTTAAGCTATCATATATAAGTTATATATAACGTCAATCACTCCCTAGATGGACTATCAAAGTTATACTCAGGAATTAGGAAAGGTTATATTGGTTGGACCAGATACAAGACTCTAGCTAGGCTTTACTTTATCACACAAAGCGTGGGGTAATTAACGATGTAATAATTGACGAGTAATTGTTCAGTGGCGTTGGGACACCACCCAAGACCGCCCATTAATATTATTTAGCCAATTAAATAATGGATTGATATGGTACGGTATTTTTAGGGTTGGAATAGAGTGGGCGTGTATAAATACTCTCTATTGTAAAACCCTGGACGACTTAATCAAAGAATAGACTCGCTCTCGCTCTCATGGTGGTACCTGGTTTTGGGGAACCACGTAAAATCCTGTGTTGATTTCTTTACTGTCGTATTTCTATGTTGTGTGTGTGATTGATTTACGCTTACAACTGTTTATATAGCATCCTAATAAATGAATAATGTGGGGGATGGTGTACTTCAATGTGGACTCAAATGGTTTGAGCCTCTCAAGTCGAATATGGTTCTAGCCCTCTCTCTCGTAGCTCTGCAAAAGAAGGAAACCATGTTAGTGCCTTGCCGGTTGTTGGTGACTAGAGAAGGCACTTTGATGGCTAAGTGAGTTCCTGAATAAGAATAAGAAGTGAAAAGCAGAACTTACTGAGGGAGAAAAGGCATACCTCCTAGGGTTTATCATTATAGTATTTATAGAAGTTTCTTGCCTTGGAGTTTAAGGCTACACGTGCCGGCCTCGTGCCAGATGGCATAACCTGATGGGTGCCACTTGGCCAAATTGTACCCCACTTGAACCCCTTGTCGATGTACGTTGAACGGCCACGCCACGTGAACGGACCATACCTCGACCGAGTGCCTTTGCAGTTGTGGGTTGTAAGTTCGTGCCATGTGGCGGGGCCTAATCTGTGCCACGTGGTCATAATTTTCCCATACCGGCATGTTGTACTAGAATACCACGCTGTGGAAAAACACGTGATTGTGCCATGGAGCCAGACCACGACCATTACCAAAGAACAATGATACATACACTCCCTCCCAACCACTCCCTACCACTCCCCCTCTCACATGTGGTGGGACCCATCACATGTGGGACCCATGGTGGGACCTACCACATGTGAGAGGGGAAGCGGTTGGGGAGGGAGTGTATGTATCATTTTTGTTACCAAATGGTCAGACAGGACAACTAGATGCTTATACAGTTATACGTTTATATTTCATAAGTTTGAGATATTGCCAAACGGGGCGATGAATAATCAGTCCATTAAGTTTTTCAGCCAGATTGTGTGCCAATTATTTTTTTTTTCTTTGTAGCAACGTGCAAATTTTTGTGTGTGTGTCAATATTGTATACTGATTGTAAAAATTAGAGGGTAAATTAGTGACTTAACAATCAAAGTTCGTGCAAAGCTATTACCAACCATGATATGGTAACATTATTGAGTTTGGCAAACCATGGAATATTTTCCTCTTCCCTTTTGTTGTCTTTCTTGGAAAACCTTTTGCTTGGTGTTTAAGCAATTCGTCGTATAGGCTCCCTATCAAACGTGCAGGCATTGGGTCAATCCTTATGCCATTGGTTTAATTAATTACTATAATTAATAAACTGATAAAGACACAAAATATTAAGTGTAACTATCCATTTTTGCATAACAATTCTGTTCGACGAGGATGTTTGGAAGTCTCATTTTTTTTTAAAAACTTTTTGCAATTTTCTTTTTACATTTTTGGCTTTTTATACTATGACTAGAATGTATTATGAATTTATTGAGTGTTTGGAAAATATGTTCAGAGTGTATTTTGCAACAAGAATAGTAGCGTTTGATAGAGATGTGCTCAATACATTTTATAAGACTTTTTGTTAACTAAAATAGGAAAAGTGAAAAATGAGAAGTCAAAAAGCTCCTCTCTCTCTCTCTCTCTCTCTCTCTCTCACTTCTTTTCTTTAAACCCAAAATCCAAAAACTCATTTTTCCGTAACTTATTTTCGATAATTCCACCTAAACTACTAAAATGTATATAACAAACACCCTGGAAGTGGTTAATCGTACCCGATCAATCTAGTTTTAAACTACAAGATCCAATCAATGAACTTTATAAAATGGATGATTCAAATCGCGGAGATGCAATCTCGGCGAAGCCTATCAAGACTTAAGAGTGTAGTGCATCAACGAACTACAAGTACCAGTAGCGGATGAAGGCCTATTTTGGCCAAAGTTGAAAAGCAAGCTTTGGTATTTCGTTTCGAGCTTGAGCTCAAGTATTTTTTTAGGGAGACGAGCTCGAGCATCATAGAACTCGGCTTGTAGAGAAAAATTATGTTCCTAAAGATGAAGTTTATAAGATATATTTCCTTCTCTTTACTGAATTTCAGCAAAATAATATGATCAAAGGAATATTTTTACATTTTTTTTAACTTGCACAATTTACATCGAAGTTGTTTTTGGTCCATTGTGCTCTTATGTAATAATTAGTAGAACTTTATATGATTTTTGACTTTCTCATGTGATTGTTGCTGGGAAAAAACTTAGGACACATTTTTTAGATTAGGCCTAGGACGCTGAAAACCCTTGGGCCGGCCGTGCCCCGACTCCAACTCCTACCCGATTAGTCATGTTCGTACTTTTGTTCAAAGCAAAGCAAACAGTATAGGTATGATTATGTCAGTACGTAATTGTATTTTAAAATCGTGTTTTTATCTTGACAATCGGAACACATAAAGCTTGAAACACTTGATGAAAACCAATGAACCCATTTTTTTCATGTTATTTGTGTTCCGATGAGGCACTTAACGATATCCGATCGAGTTAATTTTTGGTACACTTGTAGTACTCGACGAGCTCTACGCGGTGGACGTCTCCAATAGACAAAAGGATGTCGGCAAGGTGCCGAAAATGATTGCACAACACTCTGCGCAGCACGGGGCTGTGCAGCACCTCCCCCAATTCTGTTTTTAACGGTCCTGATTTTATTTTGACACTTTACAGATTTGAGCCGTTCATTGTCAAGATAAAAATACGAAGTACT
The DNA here is from genome assembly GCA_016920895.1 of Vaccinium myrtillus. Classification (NCBI taxonomy): domain Eukaryota; kingdom Viridiplantae; phylum Streptophyta; class Magnoliopsida; order Ericales; family Ericaceae; genus Vaccinium; species Vaccinium myrtillus. The sequence goes on from CM029277.1 coordinate 11,066,182, forward strand.
TCTCCACGATATTAATAGTCAAATGATTCAAATTTGTACTTACTCAAAAGCAAGGTAAATCCCCTCCACATTCCCAACCAGTCCACCTTAGGGCATCATTATCAGGGGCACAAAAAGCAAGTCACTTTTCCAAAACTCACAAAATCATACTCTCTATTCTAACTTTATTATATTAAACTATTCTTTCTTTTTACTCCTACTCCCCAAAAGTAATAATAATAAAAAGTGAACAGTTCATGAATAGTGCATGAACAGTGTGAATAGGGCCCTGATGAGTGAACAGTGCCGCACCAAATTTGGTGCGGTACTGTAGCAAAGTTAGAAACTTAACAAATTTGATCAACCATTTGATGAGCCTGATTTTGGCCTTATTTTGGGTTTTGGCTCTCTATTTTTGTTAAAAAGTTAATTTGTTCATCCACTTAAGGATGCTCTTAGAATTTCAAAAGCCTTAACTGACTGAAAATTACGCGTTAGAATTTCATATTGGTTTTACTATTTTATAATGGTCAATATGCACAATATCCTTAAATGCACTAGTATACCATTCCTAAGTATGTACCTACTAGTGAATGACCTGTGCATGAAGGCACTCCACTGAATGAAATTGAGCGCAAGTAAACTAATGAGATTCCTTTATTGTCTTCTTCGTCACCCCAACACAAATGTTTATGCCTCACATTTGTAATTTTTTTGTCTCACACTTGAAATTTTTATACCTCGCACTTATAATTAGGAAAAAGCTATAGAGATCAAATGGGAAGTTCACACAGCAATTTTTCAGTGCCGGGTAATGAACTTTTACAGGTTATATCTCCTCTCTTTCCTAAGTGTAAATTACAATGAAAATTGCAGTAATCTTTGCCGTTATGCCGATTGACAAAAATCTTTGTAATCTTTCCTCCGATGGATCGATTTTTAAAAAAAAAATATTTTTTCCGCCTGAGATTCTCAAGTACCGTACTTCGTTGCTAGAAAATTCATTCGAGGTTTTTGGAGGGTCGAAATGAGCAATTCCAACCCTTGTGAATGGTGGGAATGCAAGATGTAAAATGCAGGTTTGGTTATCGTTTGCCCATTTCATTGAACACGTAAAATGCAAGTAGAAATGGGATCGACCCAGTGCGTACGTGCGTGCCTATAGATATTATTTCTTGAATATTTTACACCCAAGAAACAAAAGAAACAAAGTGATGTTAAATTGTCCCAAACAAATCAATCATTCCCTATAGTCCATCTCCATCCAAATCTATCGTGCTCCTTAAGTCCCTAAAGATCATGTTTAGAAATGATCCCAACTCCTAACCATATTAAACTTCTCGTAACACCCTCTTGTGCGTGGAGACGAAAATAGATAAGCCTAATGCAAACAATATTTCATCGGACAATGTATGATAAATCCTTAGGATTATACTTCTACTATGTTGTGTTGGGAAGTTCAAAGAGGGTGTTTGATCAAGTCGGCCAGTAACGAACTGATGCCGATGGCCAACATCGTCCCCACAAATTCACTGCAAATCTCTCCATAAATTCATAATGGCTCACATATCATCGAACATTTGGAATACTTAAGAAAGACATGAGCAAAACATTTTCCGGAATGACATCCCTTTTAGAATTGCAGAATGGAAGTTGGTGGAAGAGACAAACCAAGGAAGACACTCCACCAAAAATGCATCTTGACCATAAATTACGATTTATTGCCAAGTTAGTTCTTAGAGTACAATTCTAGTGAATGACCGAAAATGCATCTTGAGAGATTACCAAGTAAGTTATGGTAATGAATATGGAGGCGACTTCTTTCCTTTTTCCTCTGATTGAGTACCAAATTAGGTAATGTTTTTGGGTTCCCAAATATGGCAGAACATTTAGGAGGGCAAATTCTGAGCCCCAAAATGCATCTTGACCATCGATTAAAAGCTTAATCGATCTGAGCCTTTGACGACTGGCGTGAATCAATCTTGACCATCCATTGAATCCAAGGGTTGAAAATATGAGGAATTCAAAAAACTGAGCCCTTTTATAATATAGATAGTAGTAAAGGGGTGTGAATTTATGAAATGACACGATAACACGACTAGAACTCAATACGAAGTTAGCGGGTTAAGTTTGACTATTTCTGAAAGTATATGACCCGACCCGAGAACACGATTGCTAAACAGGACGGGTTCGGGTTCAACCCGCATAACCTGAAAATGACACGGTTAACCTAATTATCAATATCCATGTCGACATGTTAACTCGAACCCAACTGAGAAATGACACAGTTAACCTGCTTTCCAAGTTAATTGACTACAGCATTATTTTGTCTATTTCCTATTTTGTTGGCTTCAAAAATTATAGTTTCATTCAGTAATTTTTTCCTGGAATGTTGAATTATATATGTAGTAGTGTCATTCAATCCATGAGAATGGCTAAATTTTTTTTTATTGAAATTGGTTGAAAACTGAGTCAATCTGAATCGTGTTCGGGTCAACACGATTACTAGCAGATCGTGTTAGGGTTGGAATTCTTTACACGTTTAGGTTAACAGGTCGGGTTAGTATTGAGGGTTATCTGACACGAATCCTAATTGACCCGACACAACACGACACGATGCCCAGCCCAATATACTTATTGTGCTTGAAATTTTATTATTTACAAAATATAATTAGAAAATAGAAAATTGTAGTCGGAGGAATAACGACATGCACCACATGTACTTTTATTTAGGAATATAATTTTTGGGGTCCCCATAATAAGGATATAGGATAATGATCTATTGAGGGAGTCCTTAGGATAATTCCGTGCGGACCTCACCATTCTGGATCAAATCTTGACGATCCGAACCGCTCAATGTTTTTAAAATGCATTTTTAAGGGTCCACGCGGAAAATCTTCAAAAAAAAATACCCGGAAGGGCTTGATCGGATCAGTTTTTGTTAAAAACGCTATATAGCGTTTTTAACAAAAACTGATCCGATCAAGCCCTTCCGGGTATTTTTTTTTGAAGATTTTCCGCTTGGACCTTGGAAAATGCATTTTAAAAACATTGAGCAGTTCGGATCGTCAAAATTTGATCCGGAAAGTCGAAAAATGGTGAGGTCCGCACGGAATTTTTGTTTGAGGGAGTCCTTAGTAGATCGCCTTCCCCCATAATAAAGGGCGAAATATATCAAAACCTTTGTGTGGTGTTCCTCTAGCTAGGTGCTAAAAGGGTATCAGATTGAGAAGCATGAGGACCAGTGCTAGCTCAAAAATTTCTGAGTGTTGAACAAACTTTTTAAATGGGACCTCTATATATTTAACATATATATAAAAATTGATCAACGCAGGATTTTCAAAAAAAATCATTACAAAAGATTTACCATTATAAAATTTTAAACTTATAGTTTTTCAAAAAAAAAAAAAAAAACAACTACTACAATACTCCAAAATCTATCATTTATACGGTATTTCTCGCACTTTAAGAAGTGGGCCTACTCTCATCTGTAGTAAATTTTAAACAAAAAATAATTGGACCTAATATACATATATATGGAGCACTTCTAGTCTGGGATCAGGGATTCCGGACCTCCACTTTTCCGATATTTTTTTTATGATCCGAACCGTCCAATGTGTTTACAATTTTGTGAAAAACTTCTCGGATCAAGCCATTCCCGGTATTTTTTTGATGATTTCTCGCGTGGGCCTTTAAAAAACACGTTTTAAACACATTGAACGGTTCGGATCAAAAAAATATCGGGAACGTGGAGTCCCGGAGTCCGGACTAGAAGCTTGCCATATATATATATATATAGGAACCCTTTCCCATCTAAACCCTTAAAATGCAGACTCTGTCTGCACGTCATAGATTCCGATCAAATTTTCATGATCTGAGCCATCCAATGTGCTTGAAGGGTGTTTTTAAGGATCTAAGCGAGAATTCAACAAAAAATACCAGAAAGGGCTTGATCCGAGCAATTTTTCATAAAAATTATATATGAAAAACTACTAGGATCAAGCCCTTCTCTTTTCTTTTTCTTTTTTTGATTTCTTACATGAACCCTTAAAAACACTTTTTAAACACATTGTACGTATCGGATCATCGAAATTCAATCGGAATCTATGCGGTGCGGACGGAGTATGCATTTTAAAGGTTTGGGTAAGAAGTTTTTTCTATATGTATGTATGTATGTATGTATATATATAAAGACGCAAAATATTTTGGGCCCCTATTTTTCACAATTTATAAGCCGGCTCTGATGAGGAACAATATTGATCTCTCAACATGAAAACTACTGATGGCCGCCTTCAATTATTGTTAAGAGGTGTTTTTGCTTAGCGAATAGTATCTTTTCAAGAACAGATAAGAGGACAAAATGGAAGAGGTTTTCAATTTTTTCCCATAACAATCGGATCAAGGGATGTGCTGTCCCCGAACGGCGGGGATAGCATGATGTTGCCAGGGGGCATGCTGTCCAGTGGCGGCTCCAGAAAATTTAAACAAGTGTTCAAGATTTACTTGAACTGTACTAGTTTTACTAACTAGTATATACATACAAATTTTTCATATATTAGTGTGAATAATGAGGGCAAATGATATGAAAATACATATGATATCACAAATTTTTTTAGCGAATTCTATGTTATTAGGTCAAGTAAAACTAAATCAAGTGATAAATACACTAATATTTATTGTTAAAATTTGTGTGTTAAACAGGTTTGCACAGATATTTATTTTCTCATATAGAGAGTTGATTGTTGCTCAAAGAGAAGTCATAGGATGATATCAATACAATAAATACTTTTTTTTCTTGATTTTTCTAATTTTTGTCGTAAAGAGTGTATACTTTGTTTTGAACGGGTATATTAAGGATTTTCTTGTGAATACCAGGATTAATGAGTATTCATGGTATAAATGTTAAAACAAAACCCGATATAAATGTTAAAATATAAAAGGCTTTAGAGTGTACATCAACCATCTATGGGAAGACTTTAGATTTTAGTTAGTTGTTTACATAAAATTAAGTTGTGGGCTGATTTGTTGAGCTAAGTGTTCAAATATTTGTGAGTAGGGTGTTCAACAATGGCTATACTAAACTAAAACTAAATTTTTTACATGTATTTCTAAACAATTTTTTTTTTGAGGGTGTTCAGGTGACCACCCTTCAATAAAGGTGGAGCCGCCTGTGGTGCTGTCCCTTTGGGGATATCATGCATGTTGAGCTGATCACGGCCGTCTGTGGTCGGCCATGGACGACTTAGATCACATTTTATTCTTTTCTTTAACAATTCTTTCTTTTTAATAGAAACTATCAAAAAGAATTGTCCAGATTCCCTCTGGAATAAGAAAATAAACATATTAAAGGGGTAAAATCTCCATCCATTTGAATTTGGAGTCCAGAGCTTTAGCAGTGAGGAGGAGGCTCTCCCCCAATAAAAAAGTTGATAATACTCCATCCATTCCAAAAATATTATCCGGTCCGTAAAACAAGAACTTAAAAAATACTAATGTACTTTTATCAAAACAAATTCAAATTCTTTCGCATAAATTGAAATTAACTCATTCATATCTAGTAACTTGCAAAAAATGCATTATTTTTAATTAGTTCTCATTTTGCGAATCGAACAATCATTTTAGAATGGAGGTAGTAATAATGAAAATAGGAAATAGGTTGAGTCTTTATATAACTTATAAACTAAAAATAATAATTCAACATCATTTTTCAATGAAAGAAACAAAAATCATGGATGGACCATTAAATGAAGTTGGTAACAGCCCAACAAATTGGTTATGGGTACTTATTATACACATAATCGGGGGCCACTAATTAATAAAATGTCATTCTCTATAAAAAGTAGTTTGTATTAGGTGGGGGGCTATTCGAACCACATTCCATAATTTGCTCCGTCAGTTCAACAATACAACTTCCAAGTGACATTATCTTAATTTAATAATCCTTAGATAACATATCTTTTTTTTTCCGTAAATTAGCAAAAAGATATCTGAAGTGGAGCAAATAAACATCCAAAAGATATCCCTTCTTTTTTTTTTTTTTAAGTAAATCTTTTAGTTTTATTGGTCTTGTCCTGAAAAAGAACCCGGGGGATCTACTGTAACCCTCCATCTCCGCAATCAACGGTTTAGTATTCGCAAATCAGCAGATGAACTCTTACTGGTAAGAATATATTCTCCATCTAAACCGTTGATTGTTGAAATGGACGACTCGAATGAGTTGACAGAGCCTGCCGTCCCCGAGGGACAGCAGAGCCCCGGGTTCCCTTAGAAAACTAGGAAGAAAGTGCTGATTCTGCTGAATAAATAGTACTCTAATGACCTGCTTCTGCACTATCCTAATTTATAATAGTAATGCATAAATAGGACAGCACACACAGAGTTCTTTTGGAATATTTTTCGGATTAATTATTTAAAAGTTGATTTTTTATTTGACAGCAAATACTATTTATTACCCTGGACTGCAATATACTAGAATCAGTTTATCAACTTTTAATTGAATTTTCTTAGTTAGAATTTTCAATCATAGTTTAAAAATTCTTTTCACAACTGTGACAAGCAAAGCGAAACTTAAAATAATAAGATTCTGATTTCTGAGGATAGTTGTATCTGATTATACAATAAAAAGTCATGCTAAAACAAAGTAATAGGACAATTAAATTGCATGCATGAGTGCTAAAGTTATGCATAGTGATAACCATTATACCACCGAGGCGGTAGCCTGGCTGATAGGCTAGTTTTTTTTTTGAACCGGAAGACATCAGGCTGATAGGCTAGTTAGCTACCACAAAGGAGACTCAGGTTCAAGTCTCGCCCCCTGCGAGGGAATATGGTAAATACTGAACTACTATCAACTTGCACTGAGGTGGTGTTGTGGTGACGGGGGAAGTTGCTACGCTGGTTGCCCCCTCCCACCCTTTTCTAGTTCGAAAAAAAAAGAAAAAGATAACCATTATCACAAAAGGAAAGTGGCAACACTCATATATTAGGGTTAGCCAGTTAGAGTGATTATTCAGTGGCCTTGGTACTGTCACGTGGTGTGTGGACCTCACAAAAAATATGTGGTGGAAAAGGGTGTTCGCACCATGTGGCTGTGCCGTAAGATTATGAAATAATTTTTCCCCAACTTAGGGCTGTCTATAGTAAGGTTTTAATTCATTCGAGGGTAAATTTCACTCACACCCATTAAAATTGGCTTATTTACCTTTTTAGTCCCCAAAGTATTCGCAAAATGTCAATTTGGTCCCCAATATTCAAATCGTGTCTATCGAGTCCCTAATGTTCACAATGTGTGTTTAAATGGTCCCTGTGTCTTACTCCGTCCGTCTTCTCCGTCAAATGCAGGGGTAATTTCAAAACTTCACCCCCACAAACACTTCAGATTTTGAACCGATCATTTTTTAACCAATCCATCTTTTTTTTCTTTTTTTCTCCTCCTCCTCCTCCTCCTCCTCCTCTCTCACTCTCTCTCTCTCTCATATTCTGCAAGGTCTGGTCCGGAATTATCCCATGGGAGGCCTCTTCAAGCGAGATCAACCAACAATACATCTTGAAGCGAGATTTATTTGAACATCATCTTCAAGCAAGATCGACCAACGATGTTCCTTCTCTGATTTTTTTTTGCGATCTGGAACATGCAAAACCCATCGCCGGAACTCGCCGGTAATGTCCGAAACCCACCGGAATGGCCATTTTTTTGCAATTTGTTGACTAAATTGAAAAATTATCCCGTAATTCGTTTTGGATTTTGCTGTTACTGGATTTTTTTTTCGATCACCAGTGTTTTGGTTTTTTGGGTTTTGCGGTTGCTGGGTAGCGACAAGTGGATTTGCTGGGTAAGACCGGATTAGAGGTGGGCCCTGGATTTGTAGTCCGGCCGCTTCACAAATCCGGCCGCAAATCCGCCAGCCAAACAGGGCGTAAGGGTTTAGAGGTTGAAGATAAGCTTTGTGGGGGTGAAATTTCGAAATTACCCTTGCATTTGACGGAGAAGACGGACGGAGTTAGACACATGGACCATTTAAACACACATTGTGAACATTGGGGACTCGATATACACGATTTGAATACATTGGGGACCAAATTGACATTTCGCGAATACTTTGGGGACTAAAAAGGTAAATAAGCCCATTAAGATTTGCCTTAATGATAAATACACCTTCACATATGATAAATGACTATGAACCCCTGTGGTTTCAATGTTTATTTGGCTGACACCCAACCAACAACTATTGTCATAAACGTGGTAGAAATTAATAGCCAAAATTGACTTATCTTGACAAATTCATCCCTTTTCATAATAAAATATGTAACAAAAAGAACCCAATTCTCAAAAAAATTTTAACGCAAAAGTAATAGAGTTGTCTTTTCTGATCAAAATGGGTCTTTTTGAATAGTAAAAACTAAAGAGTTGGTAATAATACCCTTTTGATCAAAATGTATAGCTTCTCCAATGGGTTTAAAAAAGTCATTTTGATTCAATACAGTGAAAATAACATTGTTGATAGTTTTTAAGGAGTATTTTTTATTACCAGAAAATGATGAATATTTAAACATAACGCAGTGCTTTTGACTCAATTAATCTCGTGTTTAGACAGAAAATTGTCGATTGAGGGCGTTGGCAAAACGCACATGAAAACCACACGGGATTTATTATTATTTCTCGTACGTGAGAGAGGTATCCGTCACTAGGCAAAATATCAGGGGGTGTCAACTGTCAATGAAATTTACCGTTAAAATTAGGTGAAATGACCATGCATGCTCCCGTAGTACATCTCAATTCTAAGCCCAAAAATCATCTGTTGCTTTCACTGTCTCCAAGCTTCCATCAATGGAGATTAGTAGGGTCCACAAAATGTAATCCAGCTGCTGTGAGGCCAACGAACTTACTGGACTTTTATATCAGAAAGAAAGACATGGAAAGTGAACCACTGGGGACCGTTTGATTTCGATTGATGCATGATCCTTGTACGTAGAGTGCACATTCATCAACCGGTATGGGTTTCGGTCAGGCTTGCGTACAGTACAAAAACATGCCTTGCTGGCCGATCGATCGATGTGCACCCTTACTTGGCTTTTTATAGGAAGCAAAAACATTCTCATGTGACTCTTTCCCTCCTCAAAAACATCTTATTGCATTTCTAACTTCACCGTACATTTGGTTCAAAAAACAAAAAGAAGAAAAAAAAAGTGATGTGGGCTAATATTTTATTATTATTCCATAAATATATTTATTACTAGAACCGTTTTATTTTAATTCAGATTTTCTAGAAATGTTTAGTTTCCTAATTTATTGTAATCTAGTATTCCTATTTTTCATGTTTCTTGGTTGAGAAGAATCAGGGTTAATTTTCTTTTTTCTTTTTAGTATTTTAGGATTTAGGAAGTTTCTTTTATTGCCGCTTGTTTTGGCAAGATTTCTTTTATTCTATAGTATTCAAATTTGGGAATATCGCAAATCTTTTGATTTTGGTAATTATTGAGTCAATTAATTAGCGATTTACCAGGATTTAGCTTCTTGTTTTGTTAATTCCTTTTTGGTCTTAGTTTTATGGTATATTGCAGGGTGACATTATTAGGGAGTTGTTTATTGGTTAATGAAAATTGAGAGTTTTTCTCTCATTGTTTGTTCAAGGAGACAGTACTTCTCTAAAAAAAAAAAAAAAAAAAATTCCCGTGATTATTGTTGTTGCGTTTCTTATGTCAACACGCTTCCCTTCATCAAAAAGGTTCAATGTATTTAAAAAAAAATAGTAACAGTACACAAATCTCAAAATAAGGGCAAACAGAGAATTTTGCACTCTTTTTATTTCTTAATAACCAATTCATCAACGAGAGACGATGCCACGATGCCAGCTGGCATTTTGCGGAGCTTTTGAAAAATATTCTTTCCTGCTTGAGTTTTCTATTAGATACGACCTCGTTCAATTTTATTCACTAAAGAAACAAATTCAAGATAGCGATTTTTTTCTTTTTCAAACGGACCAAGAATTTATAAATTTAACATGTCCATCAATAATAAGGTCCACACTTTCGATCTTCGTATCCAAGAATGTAAACGACGAATGAAATTTCCGTGTGTGGTGCAATTGATTCCAACACATTAAAAAACAGGAAACAAAAAACAAAAACGTTAGTCCGAAAAGGGAACGCATCTTTTCGCTTTTGCGAGGGCTTGCTAGCAAACAAGATCGAGGAGAGGGACTAGACAGTGTTTTTGGTGATATTTATTTTGTTTGCAATATAGATATCTTAATGGATGCTGGAACATAGTGGATGGAAATGGAAGGGTACCTTCTACAGAAGATGATGATGCAGACAATAAAAGTGCATACACTTTTACAGGTAAAAATACACTTTTATCGGTATAAAAACACTTTTTATTGTCGTCCTATCAGATGGACGGTAGAATTTTCCAAATAAGATTTAAAAAAAGAGGAGATAGAATTTCGGAAATCGTGATTATGCATTCATATTTGATGTACGTACTTTTTATCTAAGATATACTAAAACAATCTCATGTTAATCGGCATACATCTTACTTGATACCCACAGATGTGGTAACTTCATACCATATAAACTCTCTTTTTTTCCAACGGTCAAGGGTGTCCGGATCTGCTCACAGATACCTCAACTAATTTCTTCTCCGGTCCGATCAAGGACAGGCCATCCACTTGATACCATATTTGATCTTGCAGTCGAAATACTGTACTAGAATATGTGAAGTGGTATAATAGAAGTAGTGAATTTCTTTCAAGTAACAAAGTGCGTAATGTGTTTTGGGCTTTGCATTGGCATATATCAGTGTGGCTGGTGATGCTACGGGCTAAACTTGTATTTGGTAAAAGCTAGTACGTAGTACTTAGCATTCTAGTTGGGCTTTCAATTGGGTCACAACAGGCATTATTATGGGCTTCCTGGCATAAGAGAAGAAGTAAATACTAGTAAATCAACCCTAAGTCAATTTTTTTTTCTTTTCATAATGTGTTTTGTGAGATGGCTTCCAAATATATGATTAACATGATTTATTACATCGAATTTACACATCGTAACTTTGTACTATGTATCATCAAAATTGGACCGCGTTGAGGTATCGCATGCAAAAAATCATATGGATCCCTCACTAGGAAGATAAATAACAGTGCAGAATCAAGATTGAAGACCACATCATGATGCTGAATTCCTGATGAAGGATATCATAGAGTGGTTTCATCATAATGTTAAAGGTAAGGGGCTTCAGTATACGAGTTTGAGAAACTTTGGCCTTGTTTCACTAACTTGGTTTTTTGGTCTTTTTTAGTTGATGTATGTATTGAGATGATTTGTCTCGAAAAACATGGAAAGCCAAGTTAGTGGAACAAGGCTGAATTTTTTGCTGCTGTGTTTGCTATTTGGAAGGCCAGAAACTTGAAATTATTTCAGGTCAAAAAGATGAAGGGCAGAGTCAGCTGCCCTAATGTTGTTGCTGCTGTTATGAATGTTTTCTATCTTTCCTAAAAGCATTCACACCTTCTCAAAGGAATATAGAGCTATGTAATAGCTGGGGTTTGCCTATAGAAGGTGTATTTGTTTGGGCTTAATAATTCCTAGGGCATTTATTAAAATAAAAAAAAATTAGTAAGTAAATACTAGGAGTAGTTTTTAGTGAAGTAAATACTAGTAGTTTGGTGATATCTATTAATCCATAACGCTTGTCGAGAGTTTTTCGAAGAGTGAAGATTATTGTTCATCTATGGCGAGTCTACCGTTCATTGTTCTGTAGCCCCTCAACATCATGCATTAAACGAGGACTATCAAAATCATGGAGCACATAGTTTGTGAGATGAAACGGAAACATAGATTATTACCTAAAGAGATTAGCCAAGGCAACAGACATCCCCTTTCAACTAACCTCGAAGTGAGAATGTTAGTTGCGCGCTCTGCACTCAGCTAATCTCTTTAGGTAATGATCTATGTTCCCCTTTCATCTCACCCACAATGTATTCTCTAATTCTACTATTCCTCGTCTAATGCATGCTATCAAGGGGTTACGGAACCATGAACGGTAGACTCGCCTCAGATAAATAACGGTCTTCACACTTCAGAAAACTCTGATAGGTGTTCTAGAGCTACAAGCTAATACCGGTTTGTTCTTCTTACTGCTTTAATAGATCTCACCAAATTTCTACTTATTTACTTTTTTTTTTTAATGATAAATGCGCTAGGAATTCATTAACCCAAACAAATACACCTTTTACAGGGAAACCGCTATTACACAGCTCCATCCTCCATATTCCTTTGAGAAGGCTTGAATCTTATTAGGCCTCGTTTGGATGAAGAATAAGGAGGGGTATTATTTTTAGACCCACAAAACTAATCCCGGGTCCACTTCTCATCTTTCCTATTTTATCCACCCAAAACTCATCCTATATCGAATCGACCCCAAAAAAAAAAAAAAAAAAAAACCCTAACAGCGGCAACAGCATTTATGGTAGTCTGGCTCTGCCCTTCATCTTTGCCCTGAAACACATTTCAGATTTTTGGCCTCTTCCAAATAGAATACACAGCAGCAGCTACAGAGTTCCTCAAAACCTTTGACACTGAAGTACTATCTAAGATGTCCTGCGTCAACGTTCACTAATGACAAATACCTCATAACATTCACAATGGGGAACAATTTAACCTACACAGCATGTGTGCTCATCATAATATTCAAAACTAACATCCAAATCACATGTCCAGTCAGAAGGAATTGTGTTTCAGTTGAAATTATTTACAAGCCGATCGCTTAAAAGCAACATACACTTTAAGAAAATTCTGTAACAGATTGGAGCCCGGCATAGCAAGTAATATAATTGAGACGAATCTGATGCTGCCCATGGAAGCTTCTTATGTAACATTGCACTTCAGATATTTCGAAGTAAACGAATTTATCTTCTCTTGTTAGGTCTCATCACTACACATCTGCAGTATTGGCCAAATCACCTTCTACTAAAATTCGAAGAACCGGGTTAGTTGATCTTTATCTATACATATATATATCTCGCAATCTCCAGCGTTCTTACTCTGCCTTTTTTTGCCTATTTCCATCCAGGACAATGAACAAATGACTTATGTTAAGGAAACCAGTCAATTGAAGGATAAATCAAAGCTTTCTCTGGTATAATAAATATAAATCTTGATCCACCAATGATTCTACTGCTTCACATCAATGAACCTGCATATCGTAACCAAGTTTTCGAAAATTATCAGCTAAATTCACCAGGATACAATCATGCTCAGTTGAAAATTGTGAAGGAAAAAAAAAATCATGTCAGATTATGAGGCTACCATTAGCTTCTGGATTGTTGGAAGCCAGGTCAGGACTAAAGCCAACTCGCCTCGTATTTTGAAGCTCATTTGCCCAGATTCCTACCACCTGTAAAAAGATGTCTTTTAATCAGATCTTTCATGAAGGGATAGGATTCTAGAAGTTAAAATTTAGTATGTCCATAGCTTACACTTGGATAAGGGCTCATTCCTGGATCACATAGGATAGTTGCACTGCCACCTTGTGAATAATGGATCTACAAAGGAAAAAAAAGCGATAGTAAAAGCCTACAAAGGAAACCTAAAACAAAAAGCAGCTGATCTGATTTTAGATTTCCAATGTCAATTCCTCTATACTTACGTCTCTTTGAAGAATCTGGTCTGGTTCAACATTTCTTTCAGGATAGACAGTGGCAACTTTCATAGACAGGAACTGCAAGAAAACAACATTTGTTCATTCCAGTTATGGAATCATATGCCATATCTGTGCAATGGGAATTTGCTTAGTAATGCTAACCTTATGTAAGTTCGAAAGATAATCATTCTTGTTTAGCAACACAGAATGAAGATATTCAAGATGGTGATGGGACTTAATTCTTCCAATCTCTGATCAACCGTGATCTCGATCGCTTTTGGATGCCTAGAATAATGTTTTTTTCCTTTCTTTACGTGAAGATTATTTTGCATTCTTAGCAAAACGTCCTACAACGTCTGTGTTAGCATCTTCGCACGCACACACGGCACACGCGTGCATCTGTGTAAACACATGCGAGTATATATACATAATGTATGTTGATGTATATATATCACATTTATGAGCCTATTTGATTAGCGTAGATTCTTTAATGCTCCATTTGGATTGAGGGCATTCAAGGTTTGTCTGTATGATTTGGATAGATGTATGAAACTAGAGTGGAAGATTGATTAGAGCTAGAAGAACTTTAATGTCTGGGGGTCCTCTTGTAGTACATCAGATCACTCTTTATTTTTTTTTTATTCCAAACCCATTATGGTAAAGCTCCCAAACTCAATGTTCTAGTTAAATTCTCCAGTTTTCTAATCGAGATCTATCCAAACGAAGTCTACGTTGTTGCTCCAGTTTTCTACCAGAGAAACTTAGGGAACAACATTCGCGGATAAATATTCAAACATAAAAAAGAGCCAAGGCTTTTTCTGAAGCTCAAAGAGCATACCTGAACTTGCTTTTGCAAAGATAACACATAGTTGATAATCTCATCAAGCATTACTGCCTTCCCTGTAATCTGAAAGTTGGCTAGAAGTTCTTAGAATTTAGAATATAAAACGCAATAAAATCTCTCTAAAGGAAGATTGGGACGTTACCTTATCACATCCTGGAACGAGATCTTGAAGAAACTTCATCCGTTCTCTAATTTTCTCTCTTCTCACCTGCACATCAAGAAAATATTATAAGCTTCCGATCTAGTAAATTAAAAGAAATAATAACATTTGAGTAAAAGCAAAAATCAAAGATAGGAACAGACTCTCTCCGCAAGGCTGTGACTGTTTGTTGCTTGGCCTCGTTTTGCCCTCACATGAACATAGTCCTCTTTTGGAGCATCCCCACTACTTGAACTGTCATTAACTTCTTTACCAATAACTTGCTTGCACTTTTTAGTAACAGGCTGCTTTATCTCGGGTTTTTGTTTCTCTTCATCTCCCATTCCGGTGGATTGGTCCTTCTCTGCTTTCATATCCTTTACACATAATACCAGAAGAAAGAACATAAGAAAAACAAGATCCAGAAGTAGTTTGAGATCAGAAAACGTGAAGGTGTCCAAGGCAGGATAGATATCAAAAAGTAGTCAGAGATATTTGAGCGGACCTTCAACTGTGCAAATTGAGACAAGTTGTCAGAGGCTCTTCTTCTTTTGTTTCCATCAGGTGAAGATTTTACAGTTCCTTCACCCTCTGGAGATATTGCATAATCATCAGCTATACATTGTGGTGTTAATGCTTTCTCATTCTTGTCACCATTTCTTTCCGAGGGATAATCACTGGAACAACCAGAGTTAGCAATCCAGCGGCAACTTTGGGGGATACAGAAATTATCTATATCTGAGAAGGTCCCACTTCCAAAGCAGGACATGGGAGAAGTCCCAACTCTGATATTGTGTGTTACCGAATCAAGCGGAGTCCAACCACCGTTGAAAGAAGAATTCCTTCTGTTCCAATGCTCTGAGCCAGTTGTCATCCCAAGAACCTCATCCGCTGGGAGAGACGTGAAGTTTCCCAGCGATGAGCAATCCAAAAGGCCACTGCTTCTATTTTCACACCCCAAATCTCCATTACCACCCGTGTCCATTTTCTGGTGAATTCAAACTGCAGAAGTCAGTGAGGTTCTAAATAACTGTTTGAGTTTGTAAGTTACCAAACAAATTGTTAGTTTATTGAAGAGGTTTCGACAATGCTAGCTGGTAAAGAATTCTTTTTGCAGGAGTAATTTAAGGAACAAGTAACTTTAGCAGCCTTATAGAAAACAAGAGGAGTTTTAAAGAAAAGTAAAATGAATCAATTACAGCACCCTCCAACCGGCAAAAGTGAAGTAAGAATCCAATGTAACAGTAATATAATCTTAACACGCCTATCCGGCTAGTTAACACCTGCTTAGCAAAAACCCCATACCCAGCACCTAGAGATTAAAAAACTGAAAGGTAAAAAGCTTCACGGAGACAGGAAAGGGAACCCTTCCAGAACATAAAGGAAATTGGTATAACTTAAGGGGCATTAGTTAATGGCACAACAAGTTCCCCAAAAAGGAGCAGGTTCACTTTTTTGGTTTTATTCCCAAACAACAAGAGTAAACCACCATTCGACAACAGAAAACTAGTTACCAATGGATGCAACATTAGTAAAGCATCTCCGATGGCTCGCCAATTCCTTTTTCGGAAGCCATCTTTGGCAAGAACCCTGAAAAATTGCACTTTAATTTCAGCCCAATAAAAGAGGGTTTGCCATTTCTTGCCACATTACCAATAGATGCATCTATTTGGGGGATTCAATTTACCAATAAATGGTCCTAGTTATACAAAAAATGCCTTTGGTTCACTGGAGCAACTTTTTCAAATTTGAAGCCACGTATCAGAGTTAATTGAAACCAAGAAAAAAAAATTATATGGAAAATGTTGCTCGCAGGAAACCCTAAATAAAAGCTAAAAAGGAGAGGATAGAGCTTCTTCACATAAAGAGAATAATGGCAGTTTCAAAAAGCTTTTTTGAAGATTTCCCCAATTGGGTTTATCTAAAGAAAGCACAAAATTGCCAAACTAAGCAAAAATACATATAACTCACACAAGGCAACAGAAAGCAACCCTAGAACACTAAAAATGGAATAAAACCAAATTCATCAACAGGGAATAGCAGTGAAATTGGCAAATGAAGCTTCAGATACCAACTTCTAAAGATCAAAATTTTGGTGTTTATGCAAAAAGAAGACAGGGA
The DNA here is from genome assembly GCA_016920895.1 of Vaccinium myrtillus. Classification (NCBI taxonomy): domain Eukaryota; kingdom Viridiplantae; phylum Streptophyta; class Magnoliopsida; order Ericales; family Ericaceae; genus Vaccinium; species Vaccinium myrtillus. Next base: position 11,082,904 of record CM029277.1, read on the forward strand.
GAAAAGGGGACTGCTTACTTGTCCAACAGTGACAGGTGAAATGGAAGATATTTGCCATCCAGGGACTAACCACTTAACCACCTTCAACTGCCCTTGAAGAATGTAAAATTACTCAAAAGTTAAGGCTCCGTTTGGAAAAAAGAGTTGAAAACTTCAAAAAAATCCTTTTTACTTGTTTGATTCGTAAAATAATAGAAGAAAATTTTCAAAAAACAAGAAAGAGTACAACTTTTCTCTTAGTAATTTCTTTGTTAATTTTCTCCCTCGTTTCCTTCTTTATTATTCTCCTGTAACTTTTCTATTTCTTTCCCCAAACAGAACCTAGCCCTTCTCGTTAATCAAGCCTCACTTATCGGTTCTCAGCTTTCAACTGAGCCACAAGAAGCAAAGTTAACTAATACAAGTAGTATTTCTTGCTTTTCCAGACAATTTCATTGAGTATTTTCTCGAGCTTTTTTTTTAACGATAGTATTTTCTTGAGCTTCTTTTTGTTCTTGTTTTTTCTAATATGTTGTTTTGTGCTATTTTTATTTTATTTATTTTTCTAATTATCTTTAAATTTAAAAGTAAAGAATTTATGCCTATAATAAATGTTAAAGATACAATCTTGTAAAGTTCAAAGTGATTCAAAACAGATACTCCCTCCGTCCCTTTTTAAATGTAGACATTTCCATTTTGGGCTGTCCCTAAATAAGTGTGTGGTTTGAAAAGTTAATGGGTAAAAGTTTGTACAATTATCATTTTGTCCTTTGAAAAGTTAGTGGGTAAAGAGTTAATGGGTAATAGTGGAGGATAATTTTGGAAAGTAGGGGTAAAGGTTGATGTGAAAAGTGTAAAGTGGAGGAAAAAGTTGATGTGAAAGATGTAATGATGATGTTTCTTTAATAAGTTGGATTTACGAAGTAACACATTTAAAAAGGGACGGAGGGAGTAGTTTTATTTTTCTCTTTTATAATTATTTTAAATTTGATTTATATTTTTACATATTTTATGCCTCTCATAAAGACAAATTCCAAAGTTAAAAATATTTGAAAAAAGTTTAAGTTCACTTGAAAAATTATTTTTTTTGTCAAAAATAACTCAAGGCTTTCTTAGCCACCCCCTTTTTCTTTTTTATTCCCTTCCTGTTGAGGGGTTCGATTTTTTTATTATTATTTAATTGCGTGTGGTTTGATTCATCTCTCTGTTGCAAGTTTGACTTTTTCTTGTCTATAAAACAATTAGAAATTAGGCATATTTTTTTTGTATTTTTTCCGTCTTTCTAGAATTTCGGTCATATACACATCCAATTTTTTGGATTAATCATTCGCCCATACGAGAGCAGTCTAAAAAATACAAATTATGACCAAATGTTTGAAAAAAAAAAACCTAAGATAAAAAGTGAAAAAGTTAATTTTAGTGTCATTTTTCTAATTTCACTAAGACCAAGGATTGATTCTAAAGATTAATTATAATGAAAAACTCAACAAAAGATCATTAAAACTAAATCATGCCGGCTGACAAATTGATTTGGGATGGGATCCTCTCCAACTCCTTTTAAGGGGCTTAATGGTCCTATCCTAATAGTTTCCTGGCCCTTCCCTGGTTTTTTCGAAGATCGAGACCGTTGGTATTTTAAACCTCGTCAAGAACATCACTCATGCCAAAATTCACTTTTAATGTGTTCTCGAAACACATTTATCTTGAGAAAAATGGGTTAAGAAAATATTACAATACTAGATAAAAACACATTTTATAAAGTTAAATATGTGTCAAAAACACATTAAACGATATTCAATCAAGATGAATTTTGGCGTGCCTATTATTCTTCACAATCTCTAGAATGTCAACGGCTGCAATCTTCGAAATGAACCCGGGAAAAGCCCCAAAAAAAGCCCGGACAGGGACCGTCCAAAATCCCTCAAAGGAACTGGAGAGCATATGTGTCCAATTAATTTACGCCCAATGTGTGTTAAAATTATTTAACTATTTCACTATTGGTTCAACGACTATATCTTAATTTGTTTCTTAATGTAACGTACTCAATTGAAATGATCATAAAGTGATAAAACAAAATATTCGTAAGTGTGTTTTCCTTGGACTTGGGGTTGCTGGACTTGGGGTTGCTGCTGTGCAGCCCCCTGCACAGCAACGTACTGTGCACCCATGGCGCGGCTGGGCCGGAATTTTTCTGATGATCAGAAACATTCACCGCGTAGATCTCGTCAAGTACTACAATTGTACCAATAATCAACTCGATCCAATATCGTCAAGTGTCTCATCGGAACACAAATACCTCGAAAAAAAATGGAACACAAATTAACACAAACACTGGAACAAAACTGCTGAACCTATGTTTTTCAAGTTATTTGTGTTCCGATGAGGTACTTAACCATATCCGATCGAGTTGATTTTTGGTACACTTGTAGTACTCGACGAGCTCTACGTGGTGAACGTCTCCGATCGTCGAAAAAAATTCAGCGCGGCTGCGCCATGGGGTGCACAACACGCTGCTTTCTAGGGGACTGCACAGCAACAACCCCAAGTCCGTTTTCCTTAATTTCACCAAACAATTTACAATTAAACAATACTTTTGAGTTTTTGTGAGCCTAAAGTGAACTTTTCGAATTGTGTCTTCTACATAATTCACGAATAAAAAGATAAAAAAATATTGCAAGTATTCAAAAACATTGGCAAAAATCAATCAATTCACATAAAAGGTACACTTACATGTTAATATTCTAGTACTTTTGATAAAACTATAGGGTTAATATTTATGTACTAGGACGGTCCAGGACTGAAGACACTGAAAGAAGAATATTTTTTCTTGGCTACGTTAGGATATCAAAGAACAAAAAGGAATAAAGATGGAATCAAATCAATTTGTAGATTGGCATTTGGCACCATTACCAGCTGTGGCTTGCCCAAATGAGTCAGTGGCGGCTCCACCCTTGGGGTTGGTCACATGACCACCAAAAAAAAATTGTACTAATAATACATGTAAAAATTTGTACAAATTTTAAGTTAGTTAAAGGCTAAGAAACATTAGAAAAATTAAATGAACACCCACAAACAAACTGAGGTTTTGAACAACCTAAATTACATCCCGTTTAGCCAATCATGGGTGAATTACCACATTTAAGAAAAACCATCATCTCATGGTAAAACTTTTTTTATTTTTATTGTTGTTATATTGCATCTAGTAATTTTATCTAATATTTTGTTTGAACACTTAGTCTTATACTATAAACAAAAAAAATTGAAGTGATTTACAATTGAATATTAATATACCATTTCAAAACAAGATAAACATCTTAATGACAAAAAAAATAAAAGGAGGAAAAAATATATATTGTTAATATTCTAGTAGTTTTTCTTAAACTATAATTAAAAATAAAAACATATGTTTAAAAGATCCGTGCAACGATTCTGAATAATTTCACTAAAAAAGTAATATTTTTCTTTTTTATTTTGCAGGAAAAATATAAAAAAAAAAAAAATCAAAATGATAATAAAGATGTTTTTGATTTTTGTCAATTATCAAATATGAAATTTTGTGAATTTGTAGATTGCCTTGGCTAAGGTAATTTACCAGCTGTGGCTTGCCCAAATCCAGCCTCTAGGCTAAGAAACATTAGGAAATTACATTCACCTCCCCTGAGGTTTGCGTCTAATACAGATTCCCCCTCACGTTTAGGAAATTACATTGGCCCCCGTATCAGTACTTGTCCCTCAACGGGGCTAACGAAAAAAAAAAATCCTAATCCACAACCTTGCCATTTGCAACACCAATCGTTACTTTCAGGTCCTTCACCACCACAACCTACTCAATCACCCACGGGCCACAGTACCACCATTTGTCTGCCATCTATGTGAAAAACCATCATCTCAACCCAATAAAGCTGCTACCACAAGATGCAAGTTACCACACTCTATCGCCAAAGCCGCTAAACCAACCATCACAACTCCCATAACCACCATATAGAAATAGCATGCTAAAGTTTATTTTTAGCATTCACGGGCATTCACAATTGGGCTATCTCTCTTTCTCTAGAGATCTCTTTATACACACATATATATGTCTTGGACGTTGGCGCACTCAAAGAAAGCTATAGTCTCATTTTGTAAATAGTTGTGTTCGTAGTAGGTGATTAATTTTGAAATCAGTGAATTTGGATTTTTTATTAATTGCTTGAAATCAAAAGTAGAAGTTCCCTTGTGTTTTTATATTAATTTGCAAGTACCACTGGAAGTATATGATTATGAGACTTGAAAATCCGCAAAGTGGTATCAAAATGATAATTTCCTTAACAATGATCTGTTTGTTTTTCCTTTAGTCTTGTTGTCTTTTAGTTTGTTTATTGCAACACCAGCTACATTTATTTTCTATAGATCTTTTTTTCAGTGGAGAGGGTATTACGAAGGGTGCCGAATAATTTTCCTCACCACTGTTAAATATGGGGGCCAAACCTAATTGTATGGGTCTGCATAAAAGTATGTTGGCGAGAAGCCGGGGCACCATGTGGGTGCGCTAGAGCCCAGAAGTACTAAATAATGTATCAAGAATGTGCTGTTTTGGGTGTATAGTTACAAATAAAAATGGTGCCCGGTACTTGTAGATTTTAGTCGCTCATGGTGGTGGTAATTTGGACTGCTCTTGGTGGTTAATGATGGCGGTGGTGTGCAGTTGAGAGTGATAGTGATTCGGGGTGGTTCATGGTGGCAGTGGTCATGGAATTTTAGTGGAATTTCATGTTGGCGTGGTTACGGAGTTTTAGTGGAATGGTGGGAAAGGAGGAAAGGGGGAAAATTGGTATTTTTTTGGAATGTTACTTGATGAGTCGTTTTCTGGCATGCTTGATCAATGGCCTGCAAAATAGAACAACTTGACATCGGTGTGGTGTCTAACCAACACTCCTCTGATGCCTAAGTTAGTATGATCTTGGAGATATGTGTATTTAACTTGAGTGAAGACTCAGTTACCCTTTGTTTGAGTAAAAGGAATGTATTTATTGACATATTGGAGGTGGAGATGCCATTTGATGGAGATGGGATCTTGGAAGATTTACAACAGCCTCAATTCAAATTACCCCGTTTGAACTCCCGTAGGAAGTGCAACGATCATCATTTGAATCTCTATGTGGAGGCGGGGTTATCTAGTACTATCTTATTTGAATGTATAGAAGGAAGATTCCGCGACTTATTTCTATTGCAGTCTGTTAATCTGGAAACTTAGGCTGAACAAAGCAAGCAATCGTAGTAGACTAGAGCTGCGAAGACCAGGCTCTGGTGGGTGGTCGATTCGTGCTATCATTACTACTGAGTTCATAATAATTTGTCAGTTGACTGGCTCAACTAACAGAGTAGGGGTGAAGTTTGATGCAACTCTAGATCTCAAGGGAGATAGTTGTAATTTCCTGAATATGAGAGAGGAATCTGTATTAATGTTACGCCTTAGGAGAGGTCAGTGTAATTTGCCAAAAAATTTGTTGGCCAAACATTCTCTTATGGATGTGGTCAAATCCTTTGATATTCTAATTGACCTCTACATTTTGAGTTTTTATGGGTCCGAAGTGAACTTTCCTAATTGACCTCTACATGGTAATTCATAAATAAAATAAAGATAAGAAATATTATCGCAAGTATTAAAAAACATCAGTACAAATCAATTAATTCACATAAAGGTGTTACTTTAACATTAATATTCTAGCACTTTTTGTTGCAAAAGTAGCAATTAAGTGTATAATCTTATAAAAATTTGGGAGTGTTGCGGCCACATGAAACATATTCTCATATTTTGTTCCCCTAAACCAAAGAAAAAGTGCACAAAATTGTTGGGTTGATTTTCATGTACATGAACGGTCCAGGATTGAGGACACCGAAAGAAGAAATTGTTCTTTATTATCGGATAAACCTGGGGGTACCGAAGGTGAGGTATCGAAAATGTACAAAGCGCTCTCGGGGACTCACTTTTGGGTCCCACATGAGTGATCCGAACCGTTCATTGTTCTTAAAACATTTTTCCGAAGGGGCCCACAAAAAATCAGTTCAATCGGACTGTTAGAAGTGTGTGAATCAAAGTCCCACCGTTCCAAATCAAAAATTTCGGAAAAATGTTTTAAGAACAATGAACAATTCGGATGACTCGTATGAGACCAAAAAATGAGTCCCCGAGAGCGCTTTATACATTTTCGGTACCTCACCTTCGGTACCCATAGCAGGGTCCTTTATTATCTACGCCAGGATAAAAGAATAAAAATATGAATAGGGCTTAGGGCTTCTGTTTGACACTAGCTAGCTAAAGATGGAATCAAATATCAATTTCTTGATTGGCACCATTTCCAGCTGTGGATTGCTCAAATCCATGCTCTAGGTCTAGGGTAGGGGTAACAAAAAAAAAACAATTTGTTGGTCAAACATTCCTTTGTGGTCAAATCCTTTGATTCCCAGTTGTGATATTTGCTGGAAAGTGTGCAATATCTTATGGATTTGTAAGGTGATTTGAGGGGGTGTGTTTTGATACCCTCATTATCCTATTTTACTACTTTTCTATTTTTTTTTTACTTCCAGCTGTTTGGCTATGTGAACTCAAAATGAGTTTCAAGAAAATGGATTATGGGTTTTCGACATTAGAAAGGAGAAGCCAAAAATATAGTATCATGAGTTTTTTGACTTCTTATTTTTCACTTTTTCTATTTTCGTTAACAAAAGACATATCAAATGCATTTTGCCCGGTCTATGTGTGTAGCGGGGCGTACATAGACTCTGGGATTAGTCGAGGTGCGCGTAAGTTGGCCCAAACCACCGAGTTATCAAAAAAAAAAATCATTTTGCACATATTCCCAAAAAAACACTCTATAGATTTGATATATAATATGTTCTGACCGTAATTCAGAAAGGCAAAAAATAAAATGCAAATGTAAAAAGTGGAAAAACAGAGGCTCCCAAACACCATGAGAGTGAAGAAACTGTTGAGCTTTGGACACCAGCAACATATGCTTGATTAATTAAATCAGAAAAGCTGATCTTCATTAGTTGGCAAAGTTATTTATTTGGATAACCAAGCGTGATTATGCTTTTCTAAGTCAACATTGGTTTGCATGTTCTGTTATAAAGCTTAATTACACCTTATTTTATTTGTGCAATAGAAGGTGTTCCTGATTAGTTTGCACGCACCTCAGACTAATTCCTATAGCCTATCTTAAAGCTCTTTCGCATGCTTACATGCGACGGTGTGAAGTTATGTATGTGGCTTCAAGAGATTTTGACAAGGAGTTGAAACCTTGAGAAAGAACAAACCTTAAGTCTCAAGCCAGGACGCTTAGCCAACCCATGAGCGAAGCTTAATTAAACTTTGATGATTATCATTTTTCTATTATATAGCGTATAGGCAATCATACGGATCATTGTTTTTTTTGGAAGAGGATTTGGATCATTGCTGGCAAGTGGCAACTACTGGTTTTAAGATGGTTTTAATTATGACTATCTATGTTAAGTCGTTGGATTGAAGGACAAATAAGAATCGAACTCAGAGAGACAAATAATATTAGCCCTATGATTATTTGTGTAATCTCATCTATGCTTTTGTTATTGTGAGGCTAAGGGGGTTGTTTGATAACTTAAATTCAGCAATGAATTAAGTAATAACTAATTAAGTATGTTTGATAATCACATTTTTTAAGTATCTCTTGAAATGTAGTAAGTGTCTGTTAAAATGTCAATGTTGAAAAAATTAAATAGTTTTGAGTTACTTAATGATAATTGATAATGCTAAAATTAAGTAACTCAAAACTGTTTTTGTTTGTGTCAAAACTCTAGTGTGAATAAAAGACTTATACCATGTGTGGAGTATAAGTTTTTGATGCACCGGAGTTTTGACACCAACAAAAACAATTTTGGACTGAATTCATGAATGCTTTCGTTCAACCATTTTCTTCTCCACCAATGTCATTCACACAGCCACCACTATCATTGTCGTCACGACCACCACCACCATCTCCACCATCGTTGTTGCTACTATAGATACCACCACCACTACTACGCCATTGCCACCGCCACTATCACCACCGCCACCACTCCAATTGTCGTCACCATTATCATAACCATTCAACTACTACCACAAATAGTACTCTTCCGCTGCAGCCGCCTCCACTGCCACCGCCACCATTCTACCACCACCGCCACTACACCACCACCATCAACACCGATGCTGCTACACCACCTCCACTCCCACCACACCCACCACCACTCTCCCTCTCCCACCACCGTGAGGCCACCACTCCGCCGCCACCACCAGCACTCCACCACCACTGCCACCACCACTCCACCGCCACCCCCAGCACCACCACCAAAACACTACCGCCACCCCAGCACCACCACCAAAACACTACCGCCACTGCCACCACAATCACTACTTGACAACGCCATCCTCGCACCACAACCATCACTCCACCACTACCAAAAATACATGGTGACATAAAAGTAAAAGAGAATCACTATAACTAATAGAACTAAAATTAATTCACTGTTTTTAAATTCAGTGCTTAATATGTTAATCAAACAGCTTTGCAGCTTAAAAAATTCAGCAATCAGCTTTGAGAACTTAATTTTCCAGCTTTCAATTCTATCAAACAACACCTCATATGGTGGCTGATTTGTTAGCCAAAAAAACCGCCCGTAACTCAAAGTGAATTTGTTGTATATGCACCTAAATTTTTGTTGAAAGCTTTGTACAAAGATCATCTAGCATTACAATTACAAATTGGACTCCCAACGTGTGGTATTTGGAGACCAAAATTTATCTCCAAATAATTTACAAAGAAGACTACCAAATTGTCTCAACAAGCAATTAACTGATAAAGTTGTGGTCTAGGAGAATTTGTTCTTGCCATTAATTCCAAGCATTACAAGTTAATCTTGGAAAATGCCAATGCCTTGCGACCATCCAAAATAATTTCTACCAACATAATTATGATAACTTTATCCAATCAAAGAAAAAGTACTCTTGCTAGTTTTCACAGCTAGCAAAATCCTGTTTAGAGCTCAAATTAAGCTGAACCAAACTGTTGATGACAGATTAATCCACGTTGTATGCGATTGAAACACCATAATTGCGAATCCTCCTGACAAGACGCTCAAAATTTTGAAGAAACTTTCGGTAATAATTGACAAACTGATCTCATTTTTGCAATTTTCCCTCAAGAAAATTTTCTTGTTGATTGAATAATGTAGGCGTATGCCTTCCACTCGTCTTGATGGAAGAGGGAGTGTTGTTGATCGCCCCCGGTGATCGCATCCGAGCCATCCAAAAGTGTTTTGAACGACCCACTCTTCTATGAAAAAATTCGGACCATCGATTATTGCCGAGATGGACGGCTCAGATGCGATCACCGAGAACGCTCTCCAGGGGCGATCACCAACACCCTTGATATAGCAAAGGGACCACACCGACAATCAAAAGGTAAAACGGCCCTAGCGTTTCATACATAACATATATTAGCATTATTGGTGAAATAGATTCTTTTAGAATCAATTTCAAATCATCTGCCGTAGGTTGTAATACAAATGAACATCTAGTCTAGAGTCACAATAATGAGAAGGAAGACTGAAAAGGAGTCCAAGAATTTCGTATCCAAAGGGCTTATGTCTTGGCTTGTTTATGTCCCAATTTCTTGTTCTAGTTGCCCAATTAATTTCGGATGTAAACATAAATTCTTCTACAGATTAAAAAAAAAAAAAAATCTTTTATCTAGCTAACCTATTAGTCAAGAACACTAAACTTTCCTTAGATTTGCTATGTAAAAAATCCAATTCCTGACTTATTCTCAAAAGCGACTTCTACTGACTTATTGCGCTATATAAGATAGGTCATTTTCTTATAATACATCATTCAAAAAGCCAACTTAAGTCAGCTTAAGAAATAAGAAAAATAACACGGACAACGAAAACGGTTCATGTAAAACATTAAGACCGCCTCAATTCACCGGGAGAAAAAAAAAAAAAAAGACCACATTAATTCTAAGGGAAGACGACGTGGTCGATTTCGTGGCGTATATCATTCTACGTAGCAAGCTTAAAATTTTCTAATAATGGACTGAGTTTCCACAAAAAAAATTATCTTCGAAATAATGGCAAAATCACCATTTATTTTCAAGAAATATACCATTTAGTCCATTTAATTAGGAGAAATGACTTGTCTTCAAGCTATAAGCAAACATACCGAAAATATCAGACTTAGTCAACAGCGGAAAATCAACCTGAGTTTAAAATACAAAATCAATGTATCGAATCACGCTTTGTCCAATTAAAATCCCACCACATATTTTCTTTATTTTCAGTACGTTTATTATTTCAAAAAAGTTGGGAGGAATTCAAATTTCAAAGGTGAGGTAACAAAATTAATGTTCATCAGATCTCTGTTAATAACAGTTGGACCAAAACGTCCGAAGGACTATTGGGCCAACTCATTATAGAACTTTACAGGTTAAGGTGTCTCCTCCTCCTTCATTCATGGTATGGGCTCATGATTCAGACCACAATACGGTCAAAGAAGGACATTTGAGTAAAGAAGGGAACAAGGCCTAACCCACACGTGCTAACACACGCGGTTTGACACCATCATTTCATAATTCTATTATTATATCGAGATGAGAAAACATTTTTTACACCGCCGCTGTAAAACCCATCTTTCCACCACCGCTATATATTGTAAGACCCCATAAAGTATTGCATCCATGCAAAAAATCATTTTGATCGGACATCGATAGATATATGAAATTTTTTATTTTGTTTGGCGAAACGGATGGTCAAGGACAACTTAACTTTAAAATCTATGACCACCGATTTTACAAAACAAAATTCAAATTTTGATATGCATGTCGATGTCCGATCAAGATGATTTTTTACAGAGATGAAGTACTTTGTGGACTCTACAAGATGAACAGTTCAGATCAATATTTAATTAACGATGAGGCCCACAAAAGTGGCGGTGGAAAATGGGGGTTTTATACCAACGGTGTAAAGAATGTTCTCTCTATAGAGATCCCAAAGGTAATCAACAAGAAAACTTTTCCCGCGGAATATTAGGTAGCAAACTTGGGGGAGCATCCTCTTGTACATGAAAATGAAAATGTACCCGACCGTCTAGTTTGCCTATTTGTGAATACTTATTGGGCCTAATTTACGGTGAATTTTCACTAAAAATAGCATCTTCTCACTATAGTAAAAAATGGGTGTAGTTTTCGATAAGAATGACTTGTCTTCATAGTGTAGACAACCGATAAAAGTATCGAAAATAGCTTTTAGACGATATTGGAAACTCAGCCTTAATGATTCGAATAGTTCACATTTAATTTAGAGTTGGTCGAGAACATTTGGCATGTCTAAAATTGGATTGATGGGACACCGGTTGATATAATTTCAGAAGGCAGTTTTCTTGATATAAATGGATTAAATGAGTTTCGATTTGGTGTTGTAATCTAGTTATGTTCTAAAACAAATATATTTAAACATCATATCAAACGACAATTTGATTTTTGTCATTAATTATTTTCTCGACAAGTTCTAAGATGTGAACGGCTTGGATTATAAAAGAGGCCCACAAACAGCAAACTGAGCTGTCCAGTCCATTTTCATTAAGGTGTCAGATTCTCTGTGCCCAAAACCCGTGTGCCTCTATGCCGAGGGATTTTGAACCGTTGAATTGCGATTTTTGTTTTTATGTTTTAATATTTTTGAGTGATCCAACGGCCAGAAAACCCCTCGGCATAAAGGCACAGAGATTTTTCGGCACCGATGATCTGAGCTCTTTCATTAACTAGAGATGAGCTGATCCCTATTATAAGGGGAAATTAATCATTTGTTGAACACCCTTCCTATCTTCTTTTGAAAAAATGGGATTAAACGTCCATCACCTTTGGAGAAAGCTAAAAGCAAGGAAGAAAGAAATTTGGTAATGATGAAATAAAAGAAAAAAAAACTTAACGAACTGGTGAACAGATCATTCATCACAGGTGAGGTGGTCAAAGGCAAAAAGGAAAAGACTCCTATTTCTCTTTTTCATTATTGGCAGAACATGCAATGAGCTTGTCTCTGTACTTTATAATATCATTGTGAATTGGATACGTCAAACGGTCAAAACATCATGGCAAATGCTTGGTTACCGGATGCATGTTCGTACGCGTTAAATTCATTTGTCCGAACCATTCTAAATACATTTGTGTTCGAATGGCCCCATCCCCTGTGCTGAAGAATCTCTGTGCCGAGAGATTTTGGACCGTTGGACCCAAAAATGTTAAAACATAAAAAAAAATTAATAATAATTTCACTGTCTTACGACCCATAACCGCTCGGCACAGAGGCATAGGAGTTTTCGGCACTGAGGATCTGGGAAAGTTCGAATGCGTGTCTCTACCATTACTCAAGCATTAGCTCATCTAGAAGTTCAGGCGTCATTTCCATTAAGTTAGAAGGATTGAGTTTGGAAAATCTGAAACCCATTTTTGACAAATACCTTACCCATTCCACCCCAAATTCCAGCCACTAATTCAGAAAATTTGACAAAATTACACCTGATATACCAACTCTCTGACTCTCACGAAGCATCGGTCCATGCCGCGAACACCGGCACATGGGGCAATGAAATCCCCGGAGGCCTCAGCTGACTTGATGAGATCCAAGAACTCATATCGCTACTCGAACCCGCAAAAAACTTGGACGCAGATGGGGGCATTGCAAGAACCAACGGACGGCTATTACGCGGCTGTTGTTTATCCGCCGGGCTACCTTCTCTTGAGCTCCCCAAACTAGTCACTAACGACGAGGCATTCGACACCGGGTTCACCACCTTTGTCACGTCATTCAAGTCCTGATAGTTTTTGCAATAGTTCGTCATTTTCCAGTTGGATTCGCTCCTGTTGTGCTCGTTTTGGGGAGCAGATTCTAACAAGAGATGGTTATGAGCGGCGGAAGGATCGTGAGAAGAGACGGGGAGGAGGGTAGGGGATTCGATCTCCTTGATTCGACGAGCGTTTTCTCCTGCCAGAAGGGTGTTACTTGCCATGATACGATCAACGTCGTACCTCGAAATGTCGAAGTTGGTAACGGCATTGACGCCGCGGAATTTTATTGCCGCTATGTCGTAGGCCTCGGCTGCTTCTTCTTGGGTGCCTAGTTGAAATATCCAGTGAATCAGAACCAGATTGGATAAAGTGTTTTCTTTAAGAAGGAGATTAAATCGGAAATACTTTGGACACTAATGTCTCGGCATGATTCAGATATAGATGTACTCTTAGCCGTTCAAAGCTTACGTGCAATCTTGTAATCTTGTAGGGCACACGTGCATCTAATGGCTCAAGAAGCACTTGTCTCCAGACATAGGAGTAGTTGGTGGTTATTGAAATAAAAAAGTTGTTTTTAGGAAAACGTCTCAGATTTTCTAAAATAAATGTACAATACGAATACGGTGAGTGTTTCTGTTTCGATGAAAAAGAAAAATGACTAAAATGTGTTGACAAAAATATTTTAATTTTCTCTTTTTTGGGATAAAGTGAACTCACTGAATGTGCCCAGATAAAGGTCTTTGTTTCCGGCAACTCTGCCGATCCGAGCTTGCCAACGTCCGTGTTGGTGATGTCTGTTATTTATTAAAAAAACAGAATTAGAGGCTGCACGGTTTATACCAATTTTTTTAAAAAAAATTAGAAGAAAAAATTCAAGCTAATAGTATAAAGTAATTAATGAGCAAAATTGCTAGACCTTGTCACTCCTCTGTATATTGAAGCCCCCCTTGAGAAGCCACTGCTTTTTCTGCAAGTTTTACATACAAATGTCTCAGAAAAACAGAGACAAATATGAAGTTATATAAAATCATGGATATATATAGGGAGGAAAATATACCTTCGTAAGTGAGCAACGTATTCTTGCCGAGTCATGTTCTTCATGCCTTCAAGTTCTTGCTCATAGTTTTCCAACTGCATCATTAACGCATAGTTATATTTTAGCTACAAATATGTCCCGGAATAATCGGTCCACTAATCGATGAATCTAGATAACATGTTATAGCAAATATAAATTCAGCTAGAAATAGTTTATAAGTCAATGACACGAAGATTAACGATAGAAGCATCGATCAATTGATCACCGGAAAATTGATGTGAGTTGAGGATCCCCAGTATTTGAGCGCGGCTAAATCGTAAGCTCTTGCAGCTTTTTCTTCCATATCATAACCCCCTGCAAAAAATCAAACATTTTGGTAATGATGTACTAAAAGAAATGAAGAAGATGCTCATTGCACAATCATTGTCAAATGGAAAAAGGCTTTACCCAGATAAACTGATAAAAACCATCATTAGATTTGCATTGATACCCCCAGCAGCAGCATCCAAGAACGTGAGACATTAATGGAAAACAAAATCAGGATTAGTCACTTCAAGAAAAAGAGATCAAAACTTGCATGCAGAGCCCTAAAGGTGCGTTTGGATTTAGCTGGATATACCAAGAAAGATGTACGGTCTAATAGCAAAGTGAAAGGCACATGGGGACATCATAGAATGAACATTATATTATTATTCCTTTTAAAATTCTTCATTTTCTTTGCCTCCACAAAAGATTATGATGAATCCAAACAGAGTCTTAAGAGGAGAATGTACATGGATTATGTTCACTTTTTTTTTAACATACCTTGTCTTCCTTTCCTACTTTGCCCCTCTTTCTTACAACTATTGTCCCAAAGATGAGCTTCATATCTTCCAGTCCACCTGTGCCTGAGGTACAAAAATCCAACAAGAGAATAATGTTCGTAAGAAAAATGCAAAAAGGAGTAGAACAGAGCAATTGGAAATTAGAAAAAAACACAAGATGAGGAAAAATATATATATGTTGCTATAAAGTGGATATGACTAGTAATATATAAAATAAAAAAAGTTAGTAGTTTAATGAGGAAAAAATATGACCATGAGAACCACATGTTTTGCAACAAAAAAAAAAAAAAACTAAAAATTAAAGAAATAAATGAAGGAGAATAAAGATCTAGAAAAAAAAAAAATCTAAACCTTGTGACACCTCTGTACTGTGAAGTCCTCTGTCCAAATGTATCAATAGATTTCCTATGAACAATCTGTTTCTGCTCCACCTTATCACACCCCCTCTTCTTTGTTTCCATACCCAAACACTCAGTCACAATGGGTGAGATCTGCTGCTGCTGTTGTGAACCAGTAACACAGCTTGACTGGGACCCAGGGCTCATGGACAAGCTCAAAGACTGTAAATCCCCATACCCCATACCACCACATTCTGCCCCATTTTCCCCCATTCCTCCATGACCAGGTGTGAAATTCCTAGAAACCCATTTCCTCATCCCAGTAATTTCATCACCTGCCATTGTCAATGGTGCTTGGTAAACATCATGATGATGGCCTCTGAAGGAATTATCAGAGTAGTTTTGGGGTTGAATCTGCTGTGGGTGATCTGGGTTTTGGTTGTAGTACATTTGGTTGCTGTCCAAGGTTAGACCCATGGTTTCTCTGTCCCTGGTTTGATACTGATGGGTCCCCATTGTTGCTCCACCAAAGAAGTCCTCCAGTTTTGGTGTTGAACTTGTTGTTCCCATTCCTACAACACACAAAAAAAAGTCCAAAATAATAATAATAATAATAATAAGTCCACAAGCTCAAGCACAGAAACCCAAAAAAAAAATCAGTACAAGAAACAATGGAGGGCAATTTTGAACTAACCTTGGGAGTGTGACCTGGTGAGGGCTTCCATTATGCAGAGTGAACCATCAGATTTGAGGGGCATAACAGTCAAAGGAGAGTAGAATCCACCATTTTCAGCTTCAACTCCATAAGGAACACCAGAGTAGCTGAACTGAGTTGAGGAGTGGAGGAAGCTTGTTGGGAGTGAAGTGGAAACAGAACTGGAGGAGGGATGATGATGATGATGAGTCTGTGGAGGAGGTTCCATTTGAGGAGATAGAGAAAACCCTAACCAGTTGTTGCCATTGGTGTTAGCATCATTACCCATGGACTTCATTTTTCTTTTTTGTTACTCAATCATTGGGTGAGAAATAAACTAGTAATCATCATACACAAAGAAATGAAAGAACTCTTTTGGTTAGGTCTGGTTTGGTTTCCTGCATTCTTGAAACTGGGTTTTTTTGTTTTGTAGCTGCAGGATTCAGGATTCTCAATGGGGAGAAAATCTAGTAAACCCAGAATGGATAAATCTATGCAAAAATTTAATTTTCTTCTCTCTCTCTTTGGAAAAAGAAGAAGTAAGCAAGTGCCTTTAAACTAGTAATAAACAAAAGGAATGAGTTCCAGCAAGTAATGTTGGGCATCCTTCCTGCATTCCATTGGGATCCGTGCTTTGAGAAAGACCTCTTCTTTTGCTTTCTTTCTTTCTTTCCTTCTTTCTCTCCCCTGCGATGACTTCGCCTTTCTTTTCTTTTCTTTTTTTTTTTATTTTTAAATTCTCTCTTTTTCTGTCTTTATACATGTACATATAAACGCATATGTGTGTATTCCATCAGACCCTTAGTCTTAAAACTAACACAGAAGACAAGTTTGCAAGAAAGGACTAATAACTGAATCAAGACATGGGAACCAAGACTGAAACCGAATGGACTACTCAACACCTGATAGTAGTAAATTTCTTGTCGCAATGGATGTTAAATGGAGTTTCGCTTAAATGTTATATGGCATCCGGTACTGCAATCGCATGTCTTAAAATGTCCTAGACGGATACTACTTGCCAAAACATGTCTACGTGAGACTTGATTTCACTCTCGACATTGTGTACTAAAATTCGAAACGTGTCTATGTGAGACTTGATTTCACTCTCGACATTGTGTACTACTAAAATTCCAACTTTGATCATCGACCAAACATAAAATAATAAAGGAAATATAAAGAAGATATTTATGAACAAGTAATGAAGGTCTAATATCATGGCTCGAATATTAGTACTTGTTAAACTACGTTCCAATGTCAGAGTTTCAGAAGCATTCGCCGAACAATGTGTCATCCGCCGAACAATGTGTCATCCGCCGAACAATGTGTCAGCATCTTTCTTGAGCTCAATTAACGACACGAAGAATTTCAATGAACTAATTTACAGAGTCCATCATCTTCGTTTCCATTGTTCTATTTTTAAAACGGTAGCAAAAGCTGCATTGTGCCGGTTGTTTGGATAAGTTGTGATCTGAGTCATCGATTTATGGCAGACAACGGACAACCGTAATCTGCTCAGTATCTAAGTTGTTCATTCGGGACAGCACCCACCCCGTTCCGACTCTATGAGCAAACAAATGCCTATGCTCCCTCTGGTAGTAATAAATACAGTAAGTGCATATAATTGACTGACATGAAATTAATGAACTCAATTTTGTTGGCTTGGCTTGAAACAGTAATTGCCTTGAGGAAGTGAGATTAGATGGAGCATAGATGTAGATTATTGTCCGATTATGGGGATGAATTCACGGGAAAGAAAAAGCACAAAAGTGCAGTAGTAATATCTTGTCAATTCAGATCCAGAGGGCAGTCCGTAGCCTTCTTTTTTCTGAACTGGGCGGGCCTACTCTAGTTATTGAGGTATGTGGGGGTGGGACTGGGGGGGCTGCCACTGCCTACTGCCTACTGCCATGGCAAAGTTTGTAGGACAGACCCCCCAAACGGCGCCGTTTCTAAATCAGTGTGAAAGCTGGCTCAGCAAATTTCAAAATCGGCTTTTGGACAAAATACTCGGAATGCCTCAAGAAATTCTGGTGTAGAATGTTGTCAGGATAATCTTTACTTTCTTTCGCTTTTTCAAGGCCCGGAGGAAATTCATGAAGACAAACATGGCACAGCAATAAATTAATTAGGGGGTGTTTGGGAGCCTCATTTTTAACTTTTCATTTTTAACTTTTTGACTTTTTGGCTTTTTGGATTATGGTCAAAATGTATTTTGATTCTGACAGGAGTGTTTGAGAGAAATGTGCAGAATACATTTTGCAACATGAGTAGTGTTTGAGAGAATAATGATGAAAATGAGTTATGGATCGATTGATTGTTTACCATTTTGCCCTTGTATCTTTATTATGGTCTTAAAAATGTGTATGAATATCCTTTTTAGCAATTTTTTTTAAAGTGGACCGACCCATTCCTAATAGATTTTCGGGAAAAAAAGAAAAAGAAAAGAACATGGTACAAATATACTCTCTCTCTCTCTCTCTCTCCCCCTCACCATTTATAACCAAACCCATTTCTTCTTCACTGCCATGCACAGTCCGCCCAAATCAAACTCCAAAACTTGTGATTCCTTGACCAATCTACACCTAAATCTCATAAAAAAACTCCATTTCAAACCCTAATTTACCCACTCCATCTCTAAATTTGAAAACACTAACCCACACCCTTGTTTTTCTCTCACATTTCACCCAAAAACCTTGATTCCAAACCCTATACTGCTCAAATCCGACTTTAAACCCTCACCCAAACTCGATTTTCACCACCCATGGCTCGAGTAATTTAACGATTTTGGCCCACGAAACAAGAAAGGGGAAGAAGGTAAGTTTTTCAGAAAAATGGAAAACAGGGGTAGAATGGGAGAGTTTTTTTTTAGGAGAAAACCAGAATGAGAAGTAGAAATCAAAAGCTCCTCTGGAGCTCTTTTTACTTTCTTGCATGGATAGTGAAAAACGAAGAACGAGTTTTGGTAGAATGGGTTTTGATTTGTGTCAGCCAAACATCCACAAGTAGAAAACGAGAATGGAAAAAGGAGAAACTATGTCTCCCAAACACCCACTTACTCTAGTAAAAAAAAACTACTCCATGGTACCCCAAATGTACTCCGGCCTATGTTGAACCCACATCATTTTAATTAATTTATGTGAGGAGAATAATTTTTCTCGTGAAGAGTAAAAAAACAAAAAAAACAAAACCCAAAAGCCAATTTTTTTTATAAAAAGTGCTAGTAAAAATTAAGTTCTTAAAAGCCAATTTATCAGCACCACAACATACCCAAAAAATACACTCAGAAAATTTGAAAATCAGTGGCCCAGATTCACTCCCAGGTTCACTTGGGAGTGAATCTGGGCCATAGATATACGAATTCTAGGTAAATTCTGGGCCAATTTTCCATAAAAATGGGAGCTGAGAGTGCTAAAACTTTTGCTTTTTAGCAAACAGGAAACCCACCCTAGTGAACGTGTGTTTTTTTTTTTTGTCTGTCTTAAATTAATTTTATATTGCGTTTGTTAGTTTTGCACCTTCCATTCCAAAAAAAAGTTTTGCATCAAATTTTTGTGTATTATTAGTTAGTTTAGACTAGAGAAATAAAAAAAATTATGATCTAAACTCTTAATTATTTAAATAAAGACGAAAAATAAATCAAATTTTATCTTGGCTTATTTTTGTCTTTATTAAAAAATTGTATTTAGCCAAAGCAGGCCTAGCTTTCATTCATCACTCACTCTAATGGAAAGCTTATAAACATTTTCCCATCTTTTGGATAATCATTGGACAGGGAATAATCTAAATGGATAATTTTTTGGCAAAGCCATTTTTTTTTTCATTCTTTTTTAGATTCTTCTCATCGAGATTAACCAATAATCCACCAAAAATCGACGCAAAACTAACCTGTGTAATTTTATTTTTGAATAAAGACAAAATAATAATCCATTTATAAGTCGAAGTATCGAACTTAAACATTATGTATTCTAATGGGAGCACCTTATCTACTAAGCCAACCCTCAATTAATCGTGCTTATAAACGTTTAGGACCCCCACTTTTTAATTGTGATTGCTATGTTATGTATGATCGTGCCTAAATGAATGTCGATTAAAATAATGGGATAGTTTCTTAAACCGTTGATGGAAGAAAATAACCGTCGATTAAAATAATCATTGTGCAAATTTCATATGCAGTCCCAATATTTCTTGTTAGTTTGGAGTTGGCTGTCCCTATGTGGAAAGGAGGCCTAAAGAAACTGATACAGATAAGATGAACAAATTTCATGCAAAATTTGCACGGCAAAGTCTATGGAGACAGATTTTCCAGTGGAAATGATTTGGTTTGAAAAGAAAAGGAGATGGGGGTAATTGGAGGGAAAGAGATGTGCCAAGGACAAATGGGGGGCTCTGCTGTCCGTGGGGGTCGGCAGGGCCTGCCGACCCCATCTGAGTTGTCCATTTCGCTCATCAACGACTCAGATCTTACCTCTCCAAAGTGTATCCGAGCCGTCCATTGTTTGATGCAATCCGAGCTGTTGATGCGCGAAACGGACGGCGCGGATGGGGGTTGGCAGGGCCTGCCGACCCCCACGGACAGCAGGCCCCCCGGGTTCTGCCAAGGATGGGGGAGAATGCAGAGGAGAAGGCCCCTTAGCTCGGGTTTAGTCCGGTTAGTCGGTAGATTTGCTTCCCACCTAATTCATCAGAGTTCGATTATTAAGTTGAAGCCGCAAGAAAGAATCTAAGTCTCGGCGCAAATAGCTTGCCTTTGAGCGGACTAGAGAGGTGATTAGTGGAAATGCATGTAAATTGGCCCGACACCCCTATTAAAAAAAAAAAGGGAGGGAGGAAGTGCCCTTTTTTATTGAAGTAATGATGAGTAAATCCACTCAACCACACTACATGCCAATTTTGTTTTGTCCAAAATAGTGAATATATGCCTTAAACAAAAGGGTTTTCCTTTCAGGTTTTCACCCTTTCATTTACATTTTTCAGGGATGGGGAAGGGAAGGGTTAGACTTACCGTTTGTGGTGCCTCTTTTCCTTATTCGGCTCAAATGTCCTTACCATTGTAGACCATTATGCCCTCAATAACTTAAACACTGGACTGAAAGGTGCGGATAGGAATGGGATTTCACTTGGGTCCAAGAAAATCCAAAACAAAATCTATTTCAGATTGTATCATATGTCAGCAAACAGTTGTAAACAAGAAAAAAGGAGAATGTGGATACCAACCCCCAACTGAGAGCGACCACAGAACCCTTGTATGCCCTTCTGTTGTCAACAAGGCCAAAAGGTCTTTCAACTCTTAACCCATTTTATTTTTAGACATATTCAAACATACACACATGTATATAAATACATGGGTCTTCCTATTGTGTGGTTATTGGGTACACAATAAGCATATAAAAAAATTAAAAAAAGAAATATGCACTTTAGTGCATATTTTATGCTTTTCAATGTATTTATACCTATTTTTATACATTTTTCACTCGTTTTAATAATTTTTTTCAACTTGACATAAGGCTATTTGGGGTGTATGTGTGTGAGAGAGAGAGAGAGAGAGAGAGGAGTCCTTCTCACCATTAAAGTGCCCTTCAATACTCCCTGCCCAATTTCCTGCATCCTTACCTCTCCCCCTCTTTTATTTTTCTCTCTCTCTCTCTCTCTCTCTCTCTCTCTCTCTCTCTCTCTTGTTCCTGTGAAATGTCACGGTCTGAGGCATGTGTGTCATGTCATATTCACTTAAGATTCTTCCTCTTTATCTCCCCTAGAGCTACTTTGGCCATTCACCTTGCATTTTACTTTTCCTCTAGTCTTGCATGGACATTACATGAAAAATATTTGTTTCGTCTTCTAAGTATTTAGGGGTGTCAACAGTCTATATTGGTGCAGATTGGTATGAATCCGAGACTGAATCGCGAGTCATGATTCCATGGAAAGGTAATCCGTGTCTGGACAAAAAATCTATGGTTCGGTTCCAAACTAATTAGTAACTCACGGTTTGGTTCACGATTTTATCCATGGATTACTACATTTCACCGAGTACCAATATTGCCATTACATGGCAATACATAGCAAATCGATTGAAAAACATTACAATACTGTCATCCAGACACTACTAAACTACTATTACATAGCATTGCTCATCCATAAGTATGAGAGTATATACAATTGAAAATTAAAATTACAGTTAGCACTCTTAAGATTTATTTATATTACATTCAGGCTTCAGCCATTCATGTAGAAAATTAAAAATAACTTAGAATAATATGTAAAATTATGATTATTTACTCTATATTACACACACATATATATTTTATTCTTTTGTTTATAAAATCATCACGGTTCGGTGGTTTATATATTTATGGGTTTTTAATAAAAACATTCGTGGACCAAACCGCGAGTCACGGTTTTTTAATTTTTCAATTCGTGTTCGGACCATTAATATACGGACCCAATCCAAAACTTTCGGTCCAGTTCGGTTCGGTACGAATTCACGGATTTTTTTACTGGCCTATTAGTATTGCATATACATGAAAATTATTTGCTTATAATTCTAGTATCCATTCTCCTAAATAAAATCTTTGTTTAATATTTTTTTGGTATTTTTTTACTTTTCGTTATTTTTTGTTTAGCTTTTCTTCATTTTTTCAATCAATCATTCATTTTGACTAGAGAAATCACAAAAGTATAAAATGTGGACCGTAATTTAAATTTTTTTTATATAGGACAACACTTTATATCAAAAAAGACAGTTGCTTGGTATTTTTTTTTTCTTTTACTGAACTTTTTTTTGCTTTTGATCATATTTTTTCGTCGAAATAGATGATTAATTCAAAAAATATAACGCAAAACTAATAAAAAAAATTAGAAAAGACGACGAAAATACCAAAATCAAAAAGTCGGAAAAAATTTAGAAGAATGGAGATAGGCTTGGACAGAAGAGCCACCAAAAGATTTTCTATCACAAACATAGAAAAATTTCAAGGGACAGTAAGAAAAAAGCTAGTAGCAAAATTGCCAACCATAACATGTTGATCCATCAGAACGCAATGCTATATGCAAGGAAAAGATTTGCAAGGAATCACGCACGGGAGGCTCTGCGGGGGCTAGTACAGATCCCGAACAGTTAATCCAAACCGCTCAAGAATTTTGGAAACACATTTCGAGTGAGCCCGTTAAAAACCAGCTTCATCCAATATATGTAGATGCTCGATCCAAACTTTCATTTTTTTTCTTTTTTCATCTGAGCCGTTCAAAAATCAAAGTTTGGATCAAGCATCCACACATATCGGATAAAGCTGGTTTCTCGCAAGCCCACTTGAAATGTGTTTTTAAAAATTTTCAACAGCTCAAATCAGCCGTTCAAGATCCGTACTGACCCCATAGAATCTTCCCTGTGTGATTTCTTGCAAATCTTCTTTGCACGTATCAATTTTTTATCACAGAATACCCCACATTCCTAGGACCCTTCTATTGTCTGAAAGAGGATGGGAAAACAGAGGAAATTCTGTCAATGCAAGCATTAAATAAATCTGAGACAAGTGGTTGGTGGGGCCGTGGGGGTACCTTTCAATTTAAGAACCCACCTTGTACAACAAAGACGTGACTTTCATAATCTCACTAAAAAAAGCCCTGGAGGCAGTTTTTCAAAAGATTTTAGAAGATTTTAAGAGATTCTTCTTAAAAATTATGATATTTCAAATCAAAAAATGAAGTAGTTCCGTGTATCGTTTTTCGATTTTTTTTGCACCAAATTAAAGTACACGAGGAGTAATTTAATTTGGAGCGAAAAAAATCGAAAAACGATACACGGAACCACTTCATTTTTTGATTTAAAATATCATAATTTTAGCAACTGGGTGCTAAAATCTTAAAAATTTTTGAAAATCTAGCCTAGTGTTTTCCAAAAAAAAATTGCAACTCAGTTGCTAAAATCAATCACAATTTTAGCAAATGAGTTCACCACGTGCTAAAATCATAGTTTTGAAATAAAAAAATAAAGTGGTTCCGTGTATCATTTTTTGATTTTTTTCCGCTCCAAATTAAAGTACTCCTCGTGTACTTTAATTTAGTGTGAAAAAATTCAAAAAGTAAAACACGGAAACACTTTTTTTTTTATTTGAAATATAATGATTTTAGTAACTGGATTGCTAATTTTTTTTGGAAAACTAGGCCTGAGTTTTGTTTTGCCATCTACTCGTGCTCCCTCTTTCAAGGCACAAGGAAGCAAACAAAATATATATATATATATATTTTTCTAGGACTTACCAACTTTCGATTTTCAATTTCCATGCCTCAAAACATATCCTTCCACATGGAACCATCAAATATGAGTTAAACGTCACAACTTGGACTTTATACTTCACAAAAATGAAAACGGATACGTTGGGTATACAATGGTACAACCTGCGGCCCCAAAATTAGACTTGGGAGTGCAATGTTGTGCATGTAAAGTTTTCCTAACACCAATTGACTTTGGGAAGACGTTAGAACACAAATAGAGGTAAAAAATAAAAAAAACAAGTATTTATCAAAAATTTACTAAATTTATCAAAAGCATGCCAAGCATCCCAAAAAATGAAATCCTTCCAATGAGTTTAGGCAATTAGGTTTGAGGGTTAAATATTGCAGTCCGTTGATACCGTTGATATTAGTGTTTAACCTCTGTTGGGTAGTCCAACCATACTTAGAAACTGTGGAGTATCGAAGTTCAGATCCAAATGAAAGATGTAAAACAACAAAACCTGCAACAAGTCAGGCACTCACCATTCTGAACATCTCAACTTCACAATGACTAAGGTATGGAAATTGCATTTGGGGGTGCTATAAGGTGCCCCTGTAGTGCAGCATCCGAGCTGTTGATCTCGACAATCAACGGATCGGATTTCATCTTGACAATCGATGGCTCAGATCTAAAAAGTGCCGAGATGAAATTAGAACCGTTGAAAACACATCCAATGGCTAGAATGCCAACACTCCGTATCCAAAGAAATTTACAATTAAAGAGTGAAGTAATGTATCAGTACCAAGCTATGGGGAATACGTGACTGCATGCAACTAGCACAAATATTTGTTTTGACAAAGGGGAAGTGGAAGTAGATGCAAGAATAGCAATTCAATTGATTAATGGTACAACTGCAACAAATGAGCACCACCTCCTTTAACTTTGTTATATGCTTCTTTGGTCATTCTACCTCTTTATCGATAGTTCGGCTCCATATATGTTATCCTTAACACTAGAAGGTTGAAAGCTCATTTGTCGACAGATAAATAAACAGAACCTCGTATCATTTATCGTTATGTTCATTTCTCATATACCCAACATTTTTGTCATCTTGCAATATTGATTATCCGCGTTACAATTACATTCCCCTCATGCCACTTTCACTAATATTACCTGAAAGCAATCTTTCTCACTATCTTACAAGTTTACAACCACCATCATATAATGACCAATGTAGTGTGGGTCAAAATAATTAGGTCCAATATGACTTGTCCTAATCCAAATCAATAAGCTTGAACAAAGCCATCAGTCACTCGCGGCCCGCGTTCCAGAACATTCTGCAGGGCTGCTCAACCGGCGTCATCTCAGCCGGGCTGGACCTCACATTTGGATCAAGATCGAAGAACAGAAGATGACTCGGAGCAAGGGAACCAAAAGATTCCACTCGGCGCAGAAGCGCCAATCCCCAACGAGCACGTGGCGGGGTTGTACTAACCAACATACAGGTCGGACACGTGGCACGAACATCCTCAGGACGCATGTCCCAGCCGTACACCATACCTCCAAGAGGGGATCATCCGTAGTACGGCCTGGCCATGTGGCTCCTCAATTCACAATACATGCATCCCCAACATCATTCTGAATGACACACAATGTCTGCAAACCATCGTGCATGGCGTTCAACCAGGAAGTGGTGGTCGAGTTCCACAACACTTGACTTACGGTTTGCAAAGATACACAAAGACAAGTTGTTCCACAAAAATATTTACAAAAACCCATTGAAGTACCCCTAAGGATTGAAATGGTCATGGGTCTAAGGCAAACTATAAAAACCCTTGTATTCCTTGACTAGTTGTAGGAGTGTCATATCATATGATTATCTACCATAAGTGACAATTGAACAGTATGCTAGCTAGTAACCCAAACAACTCTTTTATCTACATTATTGTTAGGATTTTCGCAACCCCACAACACCCCTACGTATCTTGGAAACAATGAATCATAGAACAAAAAATCAAGTAATCGTGCGTAATGGAAAAACGGAAAAGAAACGAGACACAGATATACGTGGAAAACCTCAACGCGAGGAAAAACCACGGGAGCCACACCAGTCCACTATGAAATCGAAATCAAGAGTACAAGTCTTCTCGCAATCTCTCTGAGATCTGCATTTTCTCTCGCCTCTCTCTCTCTGTTTTTCTCTGAAAACTGATAACCCTAATTACACACTAACAGCGAAATAATTAGGTCGGTCCTATGGGCGAAATTACACACCGAGGTCCCTCAAATATCGTTTTCGCTGCAGTCCGGAGTGCGACTTTAGGAGTATTCCCTGGGGGCTCCCGCCCCCATACCACCGGTACTGCTGAAGGTTGTCTGCACCCCAACAATTATTGCACTTGAGGTATGTGTCATCACCTTATTTGACTAAAATCTCATACCCCACAAGGTTTGCGAGCCTAAACAACTCTTTGATCTTCGTTTTTCCTGTATCTTACATTTATTTTTGACATAATCTCTTTACATTTTCAGTCCATAAAGGATGTGGTGATTGTTCAAGTATCATAATAATCCAAAGTCATTCAAGTAAGCATAATCGATTTGTAGTTAAATGTCTACCAAAACATATATTGTGAAAAGAAAAACTTGGAGCATGCATCCAAACTTCCAAAGTCAAAGTGTTCAAATTTTTACTGACCTGAATCTCCAACTAATGTACAGTTTTAGTCAATGCACCATCTTCTTGAGGTTGGATAGGCACTCTATTACTGTTTTCAGAACTCAATGCATCATCTTCTTGAGGTTGGATAGGCACCAGGATCATACTTGTTGGAAGCTCAGCATCTCCACCACTTTCATCCTCCTTTAAGTTGACATTGTTGGCGGTTGTTTCACTTCCTTGTCCATTGCCACCACCATCGTTCAAATTCACTACCCTAGTAGCCATTACTGGCCCATCAGTCCACCTTTTGGCGCAGTCCCAACCATTAATGGTGCGCGTTACACTTACTTCATATGTATCATTACCATTAGTTGCACCCCTTTGCTCGTTATCCCAACCGTCCATGTAAGCATTAGTATAACATTCATCGTTGATGTATGGAGGATAAAAAGCTGGATATTGATATGCTATTGGGCTCCAATTAGGAAAACCTCTTCCGTATGGGGAGTAAGCTCCGTAAGGGAAACGACACCCAAAACTACCTGATGATCTTTCACAACCTAATGCTATATTATTACAGTTGTTATTATTGCATAAAGTCATGTCCTTAGGCTCTGCCCTTTTTACTTCCACATTTTTATCATTCAACTCATAAAATCTTCTCTGCAACACATTGTCCACAACTTCTTTGGAATCGAAAGTGATGAACCCAAAGCCCCTGGGTCTGTTCGTTTCCTTGTCATGCATCACAATGACATCCGTAGTTGCACCAAAACGCTCAAAGTAATTCTTGAATTCTTCTTGAGTTATGCTTGGTGGTAAACCCCCAACAAAAATCTTTTGAGTACTCGAAGGTTTCCTCTGCTGATTCAGGTACTGCTCACCTTTGGGTTGTGCTTGTTTGACCTCTACCTATACATCCAACATTCAAAACATTTCCAAGACATCAAATGATTGATGAAACCCACAAGAACCTGGAAATATTATCATATGACAAATTCGAAAGAAAAAAAAACTAATAAAGAACCGAAATATTGTCATTAACAATAATGAGAAAGTCAGAAGCTTCAAAAGTATGAAATTCGTGATACAAGATTGGTGTGAGAATTTCACATTTAAAATCGTTTAAGTATTCAAAATGCGTATACCATAAGTGCCAATGACTTACGCAAACTAATCGCATCAACCATTGTGATGATGAAAATTTTTGATGCAAAAATGAGAAATTTCAAGATGAGAATAACTCATACAAATATATTTGTTTTACCAATTGAGAAACTCACAAACTTTAAATGATCCAATGAACCAAGAATTTTACACATCCAGTGAACCAAGCATACTAATTAGGTGGTCCATTTTAAGTACTTAGTTGATTCCGAATAGCCAGTCCATACGTCTCCCTGAATATGAACCGAGAATTTTTCCTCTTAATCCTATGGAGTAGTACAAAATACTCCATTCATTAAATTCTACGAGAATTTATTAGTTTCTTGATTATGCCCTAATTGCTAGGCTTAATAGATGCAACGAAAAGACAAAGTTACAGCACATACATTAATCGTCAAATTATAAACTGAGTATTTGCTTATTGAGCTTGGTTGATTGTTTAGGATCAATTTCATGAACGGCTCTTGGCCTTTACGTATTTTAGCCCGTTATCTAACTTAAGTGGCTAAATGCACTAAAAAAACCAAAAGAACCCATGAACAAAAATCTCCCATAAACGAAAGAACCAAAAGAACCCATGAACAAAAATGAAAAAGCAATCATGAAGTTACCACATGGCAAAATCACGAAACAATTGAAAAACATGAAAGGAAGTGATGAAAATTGAAAAGCAGAGAGAGATTGCATTGGCGAACCGTTCTTCCGAGGATGGTGTGTACGCCATTAACGACTTCTTTAGCAACAGATATTTCATCGAACGTCACAAAACCGAAACCTCTTCCGTTGCCTGTGATTCTATCTTTAGGAATCTCAATTTCCTTCACTCCTCCATAGTTTCCGAAGTACTCTCTCAACATCACCTCGCTCGTCTCCTCGCTCGTCTCCTGCGAAATTCCCCCGATGAATAACTTGTTTTCTTCGATATTCATGGATGTATATCCAAATAGAATACAAAAACAGCAGAGGAGGGAAGAACAAATCAAGGCAAAACAGAACAACAACAGTTTGATTACATTTTCTTATTGGTAATTGAAAGTATTGAATGTTTTATTATAGTGTGTCATTAGAAGCAAAATACTGGTGATTGATAAGATATGGTAGGAGTTAATAACTTATGTCAAATTACAATATTACCCTCATACTAAAGCAAGAAAGTCTCAAGTTACAATAAGAAAAAAATTCAAAGTTTATATTCTCCAAAAAGATAACAAGCAATTTGATTTGTGATCACAATTGGGCCTGACTCTCTAAGCGGATGAGGCGGAAACCCGGGCCCACCGTACGTTCATTGTGGTAAACTGGTAATATGAGTTGTTCATCTTGTGGACCCCGAAGAGTAGTGTATTTACGCAAAGAATATGCTAGGTAGAGGTTTAATAAGCATGTTATGGGCGTTATTGGGTTAATCAGATTATGTGGTTATCCTGTAAGGTGGAGTGTACTCAGAGTTTGTGTTTAACTATAGTTATAAGACTAAGGGGTGTTCTACTAATAAAAAACTATTTTTTTCAAACACCGAGACAGGTCATTCTCTCACAACACATCACATAAAAAACCGTGAAAAACTAATTTTAAAAAAAAAACTGAGTTAGTGAAACACCCCCAAGAAGTTGTAGGTATTTCTATAGATTATTATCGAATTTATTTTGGAGAAAAAAGGCTGGATACACTGGTGATGTGTCAATGTTTTATTTGGATCAAAAAGTGTGGGTTTTTTTTTTTAAAAATAAAAAAGAGTAATATTTGATACATCTTGCAAACTTATTACGTTTCTGCCCCTCTAAAGTTTTTTTATCTTGAACCTGATCATGAATCATACGTATCAATTTTTGGAATAATTGTCCCGAACATTAACCAGTCATTCCGAGAAAAACTTGGGTGCCGACTGGGTACTACGTGCACGCATCCGGCCGGCTAAAATTGTTCTGGACGGTCCAAATTAAAAAAAAAAAACTCTTCCACGGAAGAGTTTGTTTAAAATCCAGGCCGTCCAAAACACTTTTGGACGGCCAGGATGTGACTCTGGGCACCACGTCAGGTACCCTACACGCACCCAAAATTTTCTCAGTCATTCCATATTGAATTTACTTTGGCAAACTTTTAGTATACACTATGGTGTAAAAGAAGAACTGAACATGGAACAATAAAACAAAAGCAACGTCGTGGCATACAATGAATAAATAATTCCAACACACTAAGATTCCGTTTGTTTCGACGAAAAATATTTATATATAAAAATATTTTCATGTAAAATTATTTACATATAAAACAAAATTTCAACTTTTTTTTTTGGTCTTTTTTTTTTTTTTTGAACTCTATTTTTGGTCGTTTGGTACAGTCTTTAAAGGTATTGCTTTGAACTTCTGATGAAGAAATGTTCCCACATTAGCTTCAAAGAGGGAATTGCGAGGACACGATACATCTGTGTGCCTCTCCCTCTGTATGTATGTATATATGTATTTGTATATCTATGGAGAGAGAGAGAGAGAGAGAGAGAGAGAGAGAGAGTTCCCAACGCCTGACTTGAATGTATGGTGCCGCAATAGCACATCTCAATCGCAAGCTGTAAAACAATTTATTGAATTCTCACCCATAAGTCAATTTACCGGGATTTGCTGCAAAATATTTCCCCGGTAAAATGTTTTCTCCATCTTTTATGCAACCAAACGTCCAAAATTGGGAAAAGATTTTTGGGCTAAACATTTTCAACCCAAACAGAGCCCAAATGTAAGTTTTGAGCTTCGAAGATATAAATTCATGTTGGAAGAATAAATTTCCAATTTTATTACGTTTTCAATAGTGCGGGGCGGATGACATTTTAACCCTTTTTTCTGTTTTTATTTTTATTTTTTTGATCTGACATTTTCACCGTCCAACATAGACGAACATCTTAACAGTATATAGGAAACAGGGCATGCAGCAGTGCTGTGCGTGTGCCCATGAAAAACAGCCAATTGGGGGTTCAAAAAGTCCATGAAACGTAGCAATACCCATGAGCATGACCATCAAGGTTACCGACCCGCTGTGAAATGTCCGGTTGAGACTGGAACTTTCCCCGTGCTCACTCAATGATTCAGTTTGGACCAAAAACTTACCAAATCATAAGGGCCCAGTTCAGCGACTGGTTTACTACTCGAATCAAAGTAATCGATCCGGGGAAGCTCCCTAATGAATCTATATCATGAATGGTTTACACAATACAATAAATCCATATGCCTTTGAAATAGCAGTAAAAATAAGAATACATTTTACTACAAGAATATATTATATGCCCACCGGTGCACCAAAGCTTACTCCGGTTGATGATCAAGCTACATTTTTCACTCAAGATCTAGATCAGCCTGTATAAACATCTTCAGGCAACTGGAACTTTGCAACAAATATTGAAGATATCATCTAACGGGGCATGATCGCCCGTTCCCTCATCTTTCCTTGCATACAATAACTGCTTCCCTTTAAACACAAACATTCCTCCCTAAAGAAACAGAATCAGAACTAGGTAATTAAATTGTTTGTGTAACCCGATTCGACAACATGATTTGTGGCCATAAACATATTAGTATACAGGGAAGGGTGGATCAAACCTGTTGCAAGACACTGCTCTTGTCATCTGGGGTTGCTTCCAGTGTATAGTTCTTCGAAGATTTCTGCAGATCCTCAAATCTAGAGAAAACTTTAGCCTGGAACATCAAAAGTGAATTTAGAAGGAATTTGCATGTCACAAGTATATACTCCTATTTCACAATAGACAGTCGAAAAAGGAAGATGTGACTTACACTCGCTGGGTTAAAAAATGTACGTCCGATCCCGTAGTACAAGCCCAAGACATTGTATGCCTGAGATAAAAGAAAATTTGAAGGAGGATATATAATGTATGGGTAAGCGGAAATGGAGGCATAGGTCTTACCTTGCGATCAGGATCTGCGTATAGGCTATCCAAAGGGAATGGTAACTGGGCACATAGAATCGAGGACAAAAGAATCAGCTCCCAAGGATGAAGAAAACACACAGTACTCAAATGCATGAAGAGAACTACTGAGATCACGATTTCATCCCAGTCCAAAGAGAAGGGAACAAGGACAGGTAGAAGAAACACACCAGCAACTTCTTATTACGTTCATACTTAAAGACCCATGTTCCTCCAACAATAAAGGACACGGTAGATTTCACTAAAACATGCCAGTCACACAATCCCTTTCGCAGCTATTAATAGATGACGGAATGGATTAAATGCTTCCAGGCTCCAGCATTCGACATTAGGAAACTATCCCTCAAAGACTTCTCAATTTGTCGAAGAAGCTCTTTTGGAGTCTCATTCGTCGGGGGGAAATTTTCTCCATGAAGCACATTTCTTAAACAGTTTTAATTTGCTAGCATCTTAATAGCATAACAAGTCCACTAATCAATGGCTCCCGACTATTTTATAACACATCATACCATGTACTTTTTCCCAATTATTTGCAAACAAAACAATGTAACAAACAGAGGAAACAATACGATAAAACAGAGGAAACAAAACAACAAAACAAAAGGCCTTGTCACTTATGTCCACACATATCTCAATAATGATAAAAGAGTAGGCAGAAATTTCTTCATTCATTGCAATACTTTCATGCCAGCACTTTTAACCAGCAGAAATTAAGCAATTTGGGAGTTCATAGCAATAAGTTCAACAGTAACCAGGTTTCCACGGTGACACCATAAAAAATAATGCAAACAGACACAAAATTCAAGCAGTTTAAGAAAGTGGCATAGCCGATCAAAAAAAAAGTTTAAGAAAGTGGCATAATGAGGAACAAAGTTACAATGTTTCAAGTTTGACGATTTGTTCCCCTTCTCTTTTTTTTAGCCAACAAATGAAAAACAAAAATAAACTAAACGGGGGAAGGTCACACCCACCCCCACACCCATACCCATACCCACACACCCACCCACCTGCGCAAGCACGCGCAAGAGAGAGAAAGAGAGAGATGTACCCCTACAAATCATATAACTGCAGTAATCCATGGTAAATCAACTGTTTGTTGCACATTCAACTCTTATGGCTAGAATGTAAGACAAATTTGAATTAAATTTTCAGTACTTGAAGAAAAAATGAATCTGAGACAAAATATCCACGAAAGGTAGTTGAAGCTTCCAATAAATGGAAAATTGCCAATTAAATTGGCAAAAGTTAAAGAGATAATCAATTACCATTTCAGTAAGATGCTAGTCAGCTAGTGGCACAGGAATACAGTAACCTAAAAAAGCGGTACGCATTCTTAACGGCACAAAAAAAAATTGTCTACGTATTACAAATAAAGTATCCACGACTAAGTAAGAAAACATCAAAGATAATAGCAATATGAACTTGCCCCACTTAGCCATAACTGCAAAATATTTTCCTTCTGAATAATGTTAATGTCCAAACGGAGATGAAAAGTGAATTACCCTCTCAGCAAGAATACGAGCTTTGTTAGGAGTACCAACACCAACAGCAATTAGCTTCACCCCAGCTGCATCGAATTTTGGCTTTGATTCTTTGAGAGCTGAAGCAAGCTCCCAGCTATTAAGTTCAAATTAACAAAACAAACGAAGGTTGATTAAAATAAAATATTGTTCTGCGATAAAACGATTCTCCTAATCCTTAATTAAGTGTTTGGTTCACTGGAATGATTTAAAAAATGAATGAATGGCCATTCCTTGGCATTCCCAATGGAATGGCCACCCACCTAAGCTGGTTAATTATGATTCCATTTGTAATGTACACTGGGAATTTTTCGCAAACCAAGTACTGAAATAAGTATTCCAACAAAATGACCACGCCATTCAAAAACTACATTCCGGTCAACCAAATATTGGCAAATAGTTACCAGCAAATGCATCCAAAGTGCCTCAAAAGTGCAACCACAGCGATTCCCTAAAATAACAAGACATGCTTAGGTTTAGAAGAGCACACTACAGCAGATTAGAATAACATCATTTCGTCGCATCTGTCTAAAGTATAGCTTTTTCAGCACTCAACGTGAAGCAACAAAAGAAGGTTGAAAACTGATGCGGAGTCCCCAGCGGTCAAGAAAAGACAAGCAAAATTACACGTTTTAACATGAACTCATATTTATCCTATAAACCCTTAACCTTCATATTAAGCCACATGGTGCAACTAAATGTTTGTGGGGTAAGCCATCAAAGATTCTAATTCCAAGTCTTCAGTAATAAGGTAGCTAGTTCTCCTTCTGGATTATCTTCCCTTTTCATCCAATCTTAAAAATAATCATCTTTCTTTCTATCCCATTCAGGGACGAAGGCATGACTTAGTATGAGGGTGCCAGATTTTGAATAATTCCATTAATTAGAAACTACATATAAATATCTCCCCACAAAATTTCACAAAAATTATGCAATTGGCCCGCAAACTATATTACTTATCTAAAGCCTTAACATGATAAATTCTCATTTTCTTTTATAGTGGTTCATAGGTCATATTTAATCTATCCATAACAGAATGAAGAGTTCTATAGTTAGTGCAGATTTTAATGTCTAACCGATCACAATGGGCCTTAAATAAAATGATCTAAAATTCCAAATTATGAAAAAACCAAATATAGATAGGTTAAGCTGAAATGTAATAGCACAATTCATCTCACATATATTAATATTCTGGAGCCTTGATATAATTGACTCTATTTTTAATCTACAAAGTTAGTTTCGGAGTGTAATTTTCATTTTTAGGAGCAGACTTTAAAAACTGAGCACAAAAACTTTAAGATACCATATTTGTACCGCTATTGTCAAATTCTGGCACCCAAAAACTAGACTCCTAGCTCCGTCCCAACCCCATTCAAACGAGAGATTATTCAGTGCCCTGGGGCACCGCCATGTGGTGTCCCTGGCTTTCCCCTCCACACATTGGTATGCGTTTCAAATACTAAGTTTTGGTCCCCGCACTAATGTGCACTATGCAGTGGACAGTGGAGGAGGGGCCTAGGGCACCATGTGGCGGTGCAATGAATAATTTTCCATATCCTTGTTCCGCGGTAAACCAATTCTCCTAGTCCTTCATATAATGTTCAGTTAACGGGAACAATTTTGAAAATGAGTGAAATAGTCCTTCCTTGGCATAACCAATGGAATGCCCACTCACATAAAATGGATAATTATGATTCCATTTGTGATGTAGACTGGGAATATTTTGGCGAACCAACACTGAAATAAGTACATGAAGGAATAGAAACCGGCATACAGATAGAGAGACTTAGGTGGGAACGGAGAGAAGAGACCGTAGATCTCAGAAGATTGACTGGCTAATAGGTTGCAATCGAATAGTTCAGGTACGCAATGCATCAAATTGATAGTTTGAGGAGGAAATAGAAGCATTAGTGATAGTTTAAAGGATAAAAACAAAATTAATTCTTCCCTAAAATCACAAGATGTGCTTAGAAGAGCACATTACAACAGATTAGAATAACATAATTATGCCATATCAAAAGTTGCAAACTTCTCTAAAGAATAGCTTTTCCAGCATTGAATGTGAATTGTGAAGGAACAAAAGAAGGTTGAAAACTGATGCGGAGTCAACAACGGTCTAGAATAGCCAAACAAAATTACAAATTTTAATATGAACTAATATTTATCCACTAAACCCTTAACTGGGTGAATTCCCATGAAGCCACATGGTGCAACCAAGTGTTTGTGGAGTAAGCCATCAAAAAATCTAATTCCAAGTGTTTAAAGAACAATCATCTTTCTGGATTATCTTCTGTTTTCATCCAATATTAGAGTGTCTATATTAGGGTGTGGAAAGGATCTCATAAATTGTATATTTAGTTTTTTAGTGAGTGCGGTAGTTGCTAGTCTTTTTGACATTTGGGATATTCGCTCCAACAACATGGGTACTCATCAGTTGGCAAAAGTGAAGGTAGTTGTTTTTGCTCAAGCAAATTTTTTTTAGCAGTATTGACCGCATGTTGTGGGCCCTATATATATCAAGCTATTTGGTCGAAAAATTTAGTGCTGCTGTTCCAAAAAAATTGAGCACACATATTTTCCATCTCTCATCTCTTTTGGCGGCCAGGGATTCGTGCACTTTGAAGAAATACAGAGAGATCGAATGATTCTTTGACCCATATAATCGTCTTCGAGGGGTATTATAGTATCAATAAGATTTTTCTCAGAGTAAAGCCTTTCGTGGAGTTCGAAAGGCAATCGTTTGAAGGCTTGAGGATTCAAGATTCGGCGATCATGCAGATGTGTGATTAACGTGGATTTAGCAAGTAGGTGTTTTATGCAATTGGATTTTCATTGTTCAAAGTTAATTTAATTCCGTGAATCGATTGTTTCGTCAAATTCCAGACAGCCAAAAACTAGACTCCTGGCTCCATCCTGATCCCATTCAATCAAGAGATTATTCACAAAATTAATCCGGACAGCAAACTTTTCCCTACAGAAATGAAAATCATCGGAAAGATAACGATTTCCTAATTGGTTTTACAAAATTAAAACCAAACAATCATAGTTCCGACAGAATTCCGTTTTTGTATTAATCAAAAAATCCAAATCGTGAGGAGAAGTAGAAAGAATCAAACCTCGTTTTGATCCCAAAGGTCTTTGAACATCACTGGTTCACCCGCTGCAGTAAAGATTTTAACTTCACCTAGGGCATCACTGATGTTCTCGCTCAACCCAGCAGTAGAAGAAGCAGCAGCAGCTCTTGTAACGAGAGGAGACCTAATCTGCATCTTTGATTTCAAGGATTGAGCGGTGGAGATGGGGTAGAAAGGAAGGGACGCAGATTTAGATGGAAGTAATCGGTGAGACGAGAAATTGGAGACGGAGATTAGTGCAGACGGTATGGTCTGTGAAGATATCATCGTCGATATTTCTCCAAAGCCTGCGTGCAGAGGCCGAATTTGGAGAGAGAGAGAGAGAGAGAGAGAGAAGACTGCCAAATACTATCAGTAATTTTGTGAAGCGGGAGAAATTTCTGATGAGTCGTTGGGAAAAACTGACGTGACGAGAGAGAGATTAATTCTCATTTCAAAGGCTATTTTCAGCATCTCTTTCAAAGTGATGGTCTTTGTGACATGGATGATGCTCTCTCGGCTATCGATGAGGTAATTTCCCCTTCTATGAATCAATCTCTTATCCATCCTGTTTTAGACGCGGAAATTGAATTAGCAATTTCTCAGTTGGGGGCTTTGAAAGCTCCACGTCCTGATGGTTTCCCTGCCCTTTTTTACCAAAAATACTGGATTACTGTTAAGGAAGCCACCATTTTAGCAGTTAATTTTTTTTTTGAAACTGGCTTTCTTCTCAAAGAGTTCAATCTCACCAACCTGGTACTTATCCCAAAAACCCCTGCCCCCGAAAAGCTTACCCAATTCCGGCCTATTTCCCTTTCCAACCTTTGTCTAAAAATCATCACCAAAATCCTTGCGAATAGACTCAAAATTCTCTTACCCCAAATCATCTCCCCCCACCAATCAGCTTTTGTCCCGGGTCGTCTTATCCAAGACAACATTATCATAGCTCATGAAGCCTTTCACCATATGAAAATTAACCGGCGTGGTAAAAATTGTGATATGGCCATTACTCTTGATTTTAATAAAGCTTATGACAGAGTTGAGCGGGGTTTTCTAGAAGTAGTTTTGAGAAAAATGGGGTTCCATGGCATTTGGATCCACTGGGTTATGCAGACAGTGACCACAGTGAAGTTCTCTATCTTTGCAAATGGGGCTCATAAGGCATCCGTCACTCCCTCGAGAGGTCTTCGCCAAGGAGATCCCTTATCCCCTTATCTTTTTCTCCTAGTCATTGATGTTCTTTCTAAACTTCTTGTTCATGGAGTTGGTCCTAATGGTTTTTCCGATTTGGGGGGCCTGCTGTGCAGGTGCCGCATGGCACCGTGCCATGCGGCCATCCGAGCCGTCCATTGCGAAAATGCACGGCTCGGATTTAATCCGAGCTCAATGCAAATCTAAGCCATCCATTGCTTGATTAAATCCGAGCCGTGCATTTTCGCAATGGACGGTCGGATGGCTGCATGGCACGGTGCCATGCGGCACCCGCACAGCAGGGCCCCCGGGTCCTGGTTTTTCAGGGATCAAGATGAAACCGACTTGCCCTACTGTTTCACACCTTTTCTTTGCGGATGATGCAATTCTTTTCGCAAAGGCTGACAAGGAGGAGTGCTCTCATGTGCTAGATATTATTGAAACCTACAACAAAGCCTCTGGCCAATTGGTTAATTTTGACAAATCTGGAGTATCTTTCTCGTCAAATACTCCAGACTCTCTACGGCAGGAGCTGTGCGGCCTTCTCAATATGCCTCCTCTTAGCAAAAATGCTCGTTATTTGGGCCTTCCAGCTTTTTGGGGAAGATCTAAGGGGGAAGCTTATGATTATCTTCTGGAACGCACTATTTCCAAGCTTCAAGGATGGAAAAAAGTTACTCTCAACCAAGCCGGCAGAGAAGTTATGATTAAGTCTGTGGCACAAGCTATTCCCTCCTACGCCATGGCCTGCTTTGCTCTTCCTAAGAAGTTTTGTGATAAGCTGAATTCGTGCATCTCGAACTTTTGGTTGGGGGGGGGAATCCGGAAGATAGAGGTATCCACTGGGCAAGTTGGGATAAAGCTGCTCAATCCAAGCTTACTGGAGGGCTGGGTTTTTGTGATTTCAGATCTTTCAATAATGCAATTTTAGCCAAACAGGGTTGGGGCTTAACCATCAATCCCAACTCTTTTTTTGGTAAAGTGATGAAAGGCATTTACTTCCCTAACTCAGATTTTTTCAATGCCTCAAAGGGGAGACGCCCATCTTGGGCTTGGTCAAGCCTTCTTCAAGGACGTGAGATCTTATTAAAGGGCACTAGGTGGCAGTTGGCTAGTGGAGACAAAATCCACTTCTGGAATGATAAATGGATCCCTTCAGCAAAAGACTTTATGGTTCATAC
Organism: Vaccinium myrtillus; assembly: GCA_016920895.1. Lineage (NCBI taxonomy): Eukaryota > Viridiplantae > Streptophyta > Magnoliopsida > Ericales > Ericaceae > Vaccinium > Vaccinium myrtillus. The sequence goes on from CM029277.1 coordinate 11,121,585, forward strand.
AACTAGACCTCCAGACTGTCCTATGGAGTATGTCCATGAATTCATAGACCAGAATACTAAGGCCTGGAAAAAAAGGGTGAGATTCGCAAATGGGTTTCTAAAGAGGTGGCTGACATGATTCTCAACCTAACCATTTCCCACCAGGGCCAAGAGGACTACTTAGTTTGGCACCATAATCCCAAGGGATCCTACTCTGTTAAAACAGGTTACCATTTGGCCCAGAATTCTCAGAGAATGTCTAATTCTTCCAAAGCTTCTCCATCTTTCCAACCACCAAAGGAATTGTGGAAATTCATATGGAGCATCAATCTGCCTCCAAAGCTCAAACATTTTTGGTGGAAGGCCAGTTGCAACTATCTTGCTACCAAAGAAAATCTACACAAACGAAGGTGTCAGGCCTCTCCAACTTGTTTGATCTGTCACAAAGAACCCGAATCTATTGAACACTTGTTGTTTCGGTGCAATTGGACTGCGGCAACATGGTTTGGTAGTGATTTAAATTACTTGGTGGATCCTATCTCTATCCCGTCTGTCATGAAGTGGACCATTTCTCTAATGGAAAACTTTAATTCAGCTATGGATAGACACGATTGTGTTAGCAAATGTATCTTCTTGGCTTGGAAAATCTGGAAATTCGTAACGATTGGGTGTTCAACCATGTACCAGTCAATCCCCTTGAGACTCAAGAGCTGATTTTGCTTGGATTGAATTCCAAAATAGCCTAGTTCACCAACAAGGTCAACTTCAAACTGTACCCCCTTCCATCAACCCCTTGAATTGGTCTCCACCTCCTCCCGAGTCGTTAAGGCCAACTGTGATGTGGCAAAACTGGGGAACAAATCTAGAGCTGTTATTGTTGTGGTTCTTCGTGATTACAAAGGCGGTATTGTTGACGGTCGGGCCGCTATCGTTTCTACTTCTTCTGTCGCTCAAGGGGAAGCTCTGGCCATTCAACTTGCAGGATCTCTTTTGGTGGATAATCAGATTTGTGAAGCAATTATTGAAAGTGACAACAAGGAGGTGATCCATTTATGCTCCACGGAGAATGTACCCCCATGGGAATATGCTACAGCTATTGCGGATATCCGTGGTCTTTCCTCTTCATTACGTGTTTCATTTAGTTGGATTCCTAGGTGCTGTAATGAGGTTGCTCACTGGGTTGCAACCCACTGTCTTAGGGGTTCCTTTCCCCAGATTGGACATGTAATGTCCCTCCCCCTCTTTTGCTAGTTTGTAATTCTGATCTCCCAGTTGGGACTTAATGCTATATATTTGATCTGCTGTTCAAAATTTGTCATCTTTGGATTTTTTTTTTCAACAGTCGAGGTTGTCTTAGGTTGACTTACGCATACCTCAACTATACTCTTGCCCGTTTTGCTTAATGACAGGTTATCCACGTTAAGACTACAAAATTCAGAACAAATTTTTTCCTTGTGACTTGACCCGTTCGTCAAATTTTGAACTCAGACACCCAAGGCCAAGAGGTTGCAAATCTTCTTTGGATCTGTCATGGAAGTTTTGGAGTGGCCAGGCCCATTTTGTTTCATACTCAGGGGCCTAATTTTGTATAACCGTCCAGGCCTACAAGGCTCACTGTTTGAAAGCCCAAGCTGGCTCACTGTTTAAAAGCCCAAGCACCTACTGTAGGCCTCAGTGATTATTCATTGCTTCTGGAGCACTGCCACTCAGAACTGGTGTAACTAACCCTACGACCTTAGATGATGCATTGGTGGATACATGATCCGTAGTGTTCTGGGTGCGACAACGAAGCATCTTTCATAATTCAGAGCAAGTGAGTCAATGCGAAGTTATCTCATGGTGAAATCCTATCCTTTGGTGCATTGAAACTCAGGCTCCACTTCTTACCACGACAAGCGTACAGTATGTCTTAGCTACTGTGATAAGAAAGTGCTCTTTAGGTCCGTCGAACATGGGTCTCCGAAACCCGGAGTCATAGGTGTCGTACACTTACTCCTGCGTCCCATGAGAATATATGGTGGTAAAGGCCTCCAAGAGCAAGTTCTAATTTTCCATAGGCCTAGGGCGTAACTTTCAATGTTCTAATCTATATGGAAGTTTTTACATTCAACTTACGCTAGTTTAGCAATCCTGCAATGTTAAAAGAATTTTCTGCATATTTAATGTTGAAAAAAAGAACTTAGGTGAATAGAAAAGATTCGTTTGGCGCAAATTTGGACACTAGAAATGTCACATTTGAGCTCAACTCTCATTGAAGAATAGAGTATTTGATCAAACGTTCACCCCTAAAGAATTCTTAGCTATTCTAAAAAAGCTAAAAAAGATAACTTCAAACAAATGAAGTGAATTGAACTTATTTTGTTGACTGAAAACGTACTTGTAATGATTTAGGCTGTGTTTGGATGAGAAATTTTGAGAAGAATTTTTGAGATAGTGTTTGGTTGAGTTTTTGAAAATGAGAATAATGAAGTAATATTTAGAGAGAGATAGAGAGAGAAATAAAATAATAAGGTAATGAGTGGAGAGAATCTCTTTGAAAAAAAAAGAATCTTTTTGAAAAAAAAAGAATCTTTTTGAAAATAATTTTTGAAAATGGGGTAAAAAGGGAAGGGATTATGCTTTGGTTTCTGAAATTGAAATGAGCTTTACCTCCTCAAAAATGGAGGAAGTATGCATATATAATTGCTCATTGAATTAAACACAAAACTAAGTACTTTTTCTACAATCTCATAATGCACGGTGCACTACAACATCCTAATTGTTGGAAAAATTATGGCAATACATGAATTCCAAAGAATAATTTCCATTAATGAAATACAAATACAAATATAATTGCAGAATAAATTAGTGAGAAATACAAACAGAATTGGAGTATTCGAGAACCGAGTCCCGTGTAACCTCGGTCTCCTTAAAACAGATTCGTCGCCTACCGAGGGTGTCGTAGGTTGAAACCGACGTCTGTCTCCCAAGATAAAACGGCTGAACCACGAACCACAGAACACTTCCGAGGAGCGCCTTGGCGAACTGAACTTTGCCTGTTTCTCTCTCACAAATCAGAAACCTCTATATGAAAGTGCACTGTGTATCAAAGTGTTTCGTTACTCTTTGCAGATGCACCACTAATATAGCTGTAGAGAGAGCTCTATAATTGTCGGTGGGAGTAAAGCGCCATGTTTTTCTCCATACTTGCCAGCGAATGGGTGACAATAAGTTTGCTTGACAAAATAGGGATAACACCCCTATCTTTCTCCAACTACTGAATTCATTCATTGAAGGAAGGTAAAACTTCCAACACTAATTCCTTGGTTACTGGGCACGATATCCAGGGGCGGATGCACATTAGGGTAAGGGAGGTCACTTGACCCCACTGGATTAAAATATTTTACGGAAATGTACATATATTTTTAGCTATTTTGGTAATTTTTCCCCAATACTATGCTAATTTTTAGATTTTGCCCCAAGTAACATTAAATATTTACAACTTTGTCCAAATAGTTGACTGAATCTCCCCTGATCCTTTCATTTTTTTATGGTCCCACCATTTTTTACCACACACCTCACATGCAAAACAACAGAGCATATAATTTTTTTTTTTTGCTCCCACTATTTTGTAACTCTCTGTGTTCCCACTATTTTTTAACGCCCCCCCCCCTTGCCCCAAGTAACACGACATACCATTTTTTGCTTAGACATAGTGAATAGATCTCTTTTGGTTTAGTATTTTAATTTACTCCCTCCATCCCACTTTGATAGTCTCCCAAGAAAAGGCGTGCAATTTTTCAAAAAAAAAAAAGAAGGTATTTCATTCAGTTCATAATTTTTGAATTTTCTCACCAAATTAAAGAACTAATCGTGATCTTTAATTTAGCACGAAGAAACTCGAAAAAAATCGTGTGCAAAAGTAATTTAATTTTTTATCGGAAAACTGTACTTTTGTAGGGGACCATCAAAATTAAATGAATGAAGTATATGATATAGATTCTTGACCCCACTAATGGTAAATGTTGCGTCCGTCCCTGACGATATCTGGGCTCGAGTCTTGGCAGCTGCAACCTTTTTTTACAAACTTATTCGAATACAAAATATTACCAATAATGCTATAGACCCGGAAAAACAACCCCCAATTGACCCCGAAAGTATAAATCAACGGCCCAGATTCACTTCAAGTGAATCTGGGCCATTAATTTTCAAATTCTGAGTGTGTTTTCTGTGTATGGAGCAGTACTGAAATATTATAGCAGTAAAATTAAGGAAAACTTAGGTTTCTATTGTTAGGAAAAGGACCATAGAGAAAATAGGAATACTAGGTTTGGCTCACGCTATTCTAAGCACGTTTTTATTTGATCCAGTTGGGACACCAAAGACATACAATCACTAGTAGTCTAAAATCCCATATTTCTATGCAAGTTTTTGAGTGTTGACCAGAGGGAAGTAGCTCCAATAAGTGAAAAAAGGCAGGTCTCCTTAGCCCAGTTTGACCCTCGTTCTGAGCATTCTTGGATGGGGATTCCACAAATCTATGGGTACTGACTACTGAGGCCTATTTTGGTCGAAGTAGAAAACAAACTTTTTTTTTTTTTTCTTGAAAAAGTCAAAAGCAAAAAGTGATTTAGTTTGGCCACTTTTATGTTTTTTTATTTTTCACCTCTCAAATTGTAATTGATTGGTAAAAAAAAAAAAAAAGATTGGTAAAAAAAAAAAAAAAATTGTAATTGTTTTTTTTATTACTTTTTATTTATTGTAAAGTTGCTTATTTAAGTCAAATCACATGACTTTTTGAACCCAAAAAAGCATATTTTTCTATTTTGGCCTAAATAGGCCTAACCAACCATGCACCGACGGTGTATATATTGGTGCACTAGGTCCACTTTTGGACCCTATACAAATAATTCAAATTGTTTACTTTCTTATTGGCCTAGCTAACATCAGCTCAATCAGATTATTGTAATTGCTCGATTCAATGTACCAAATTTTCATTTACATAAGAATATTGATGACTTGGGTATAGTTGTATAGTGGTACTTAATTCTGTAGTACTTGTTGGGGTACATATTTTTATTACATTTTGAGTAATGCTAAGAATGTGATTTTAACAAACTCAAACACATAATTTTGTCTAAAATCATTCTATGCACGTGGACCCACATATATTGAACTACTCGGAATCTTCTAAAATTGTGGTCCTCCTAGACTTTTTGCCAGGATAGAAGCTTCTTCTTCTCAAGATTAGTACATCAAGCCATTTGTATTCATCTTCCTTTTTTTTATTTTGGGTGAAAAATTACTCACGAGTCACGAGTCTTTAATCTTCTATAGTTCATTTAAGTAATCTCACGTGATAGTATGATGGTGTGCTGCCATGGTCTTATGCTTCGGTTGGCAATGAACATGACATGGACATTTCAACATGCATTTCTACATTGGCTATCATTTTTCTCTTTTTGAATCGTTAGTCTAATTCATTATGTGATGCCTTCTCAAGATAAGCGTTTAAGTACAAGTCCACTATGAAATCGAAATCAAGAGTACAAGTCTTTTCGCAATCTCTCTGAGATCTGCGTTTTCTCTTGCCTCTCTCTCTATTTTTCTCTGAAAATTGATAACCCTAATTACACACTAACAGTGAAATAATTAGGTCGGGCCTATGACCGAAATTACACACCTAGGTCCCTCAAATATCATTTTCGCTGCAGTTCGGAGTGCGACTTTAGGAGTATTCCCTGGGGGCTCCCGCCTCCATACCCCCAGTACTGCTGAAGGTTGTCTGCACTCCAACAACATAAAATTGGAATTTACATTTTTCATCTTTTTGAACTGTATGAGAAATACTTGATAAGCATTTTCTCACACGCCATCTATTATTCAATGGTTCTTTTTCCTTTCCGAGTAATAGGTAAATACAATTGTGAATTACACCAATCTGAAAACAAAGTCTACAATCATCATAATCCAAGTTTGAATGGCGGCAATCTTGAGGGTGAATAGAAATGTGATAACTTCTTTCTATGATTCTAATGTTTGGAAGCGACAAGAATGAGAGTGTGATGTCATGCTTCTATGATTCCAACATTTAGAATAGATAAGAATGTGAATGTGATTTCTGATGACATATTCAATCAAAAATCACATTCCCAAACAGAGTGAGAATTTGATCTCTCCCTTACTGCATGAGAATCTTAGATTCCTAAGAAAGGAGATGTTGACTTTAATAAATTTACAAAATAATTGTCTCCAATGTAAGATTACTGAATTAATCCAAACACCAAAATGAAATTACTCAAGGTATCTAATTCCTAGGAATTTGATTCTCAGTAATCATATTCTTATTCCTACTCAAAATTTCGGTCATCCAAACACAGCTACCTCAACCAAGCTAATAGTCTCATTAGGGGAGAAATAACCTAACAAACTAATTAGAAGAAAATTTCGCAATCACTATGAGCCAAACCTAACTAATAGCTCATTAAAGTGAGAATAATCGAACAAATACAAGGAGAATAACACCCACACGTAGGTGGAAAAATTCGAACTCCTAACCCCTTAATGAGATCTAAGAGTCATCGCCAACTGAACAAGCCCCAGTTGGTTATTCATTGGCTACTTGACAATAGAGCCGGTCCTGAGATAAAGCAAGTGTTGCGGCCGATTTAGGCCCCCAAAAAATTACAAAATTTTAAGGGCCCCATATTTTATTACCCCTAGGTATCTTTTGTAATACCCAAAATAAAATGTACATCGTATATAAGGCCCAATTTCAAATTCAAAAGAGGCTCAATTTCAAATTCACAAGGCCCCAACACATGCATATGGATGTTGCAATTGATCAATTGAATGGGCTTATTACCTTTCTTGAAAGGCATAGAGTAAGTGGTTTAACAGAGGCCATAATTGAAGCCAAGGAAATTGCATCAACAATGAAAGTCGAGCCCGTATTTTATGAGAAGTGTATCATTCACCGAAAGAAACGGTTAAAAAATTATCTTGATCGGTCATCGAAATGTAGAATTTTTTTTAAAAATATTTTTAGTGTTTTGACACCTATCGATGTCCAATCAAGATAATTTTTTTACTGAATGTTCTTCTCAACAAGCCCAACGACACCTACAATTCAGATCAATGGGTTATCGAGCGTGCAATTGTATGGCTTTTAATGAAGATTCTTTCGAAGTACAGGGTCCTAATTCTCAATGAAAATCAAAAGAATTAGATCAATTACGTAAAAATATCTGATGAGCCTAATTTTCTCCAAAACAACTTTAATAATTATTTTAAAATTCTTTAACAGTTCGGATCGTTTGTGTGTGATCGTGTCGTGCCGAGTCAAAAATATATTTATAATTACTTAGAATTAACTACTACTCAGAAGAATAGTGGCTAAGTCCGAGTGTCGATCCGCGGAGACAATTTGGCTGAGTTGCGTTAATTCCAATTAACCTCTAATTTAATTTGGTAAAAAGGGATTTGATTGTTTGTGAAATTATTAAACTAAAGAGTGCAATAATTAAAGATATGAAACTATTTGGGAAGAAAATCTAGGGTTTAGAATCCACTCCTACCGCATAACCAAGCACCGCATAGACATGATCAATATTCGAATCGCAAAGGATTATCGCTAGGGCTTGCAAACCCTAACGATAATTGTCAAGAAAATATAGAGATTGTTAAAAGGCATGGACTATCCCATAGCACAGACCGTCTCACTATCGCGGCACGATCCGTCTTACGAGCATAATCCATCTCAGAACTCCAATCACACCAATGAAAACAATTATATGTTTACGGTATTTGAACACATGAATACAAATACTCAATTGATTGGAAGAATAAAACCATGATTTCATTGATCATATGAAATCGAGTTCTTAACATATAATCCGATCCAAATAATAACCATAATCTATGCAGAAAAACAAGGTTACTTGGTGTAGAGCTTCATCCTCCCCCTAGAAAAGGGGTTTAGCCGGACATGGTGATGATCGATAAGCTTTGATTCGAAGAACGCATGAAGAACATGAAGAACAATGAGTTTCTCTCTCAAAGTAGCCTCTCACAATAGTTGGGGAACCCTAAAATAATGTTATGTTGTTCTATTTATACCTAGGGCCTCAAAATTACATAAAAACCAGTTAAAACGCTAATTCTCGAAACCATAGTCCGGACTAAGAAAAGGGTGGTCCGGACTACCAATACAGAAAGTTCACTGAAGGTCGTGGCACCCATAGTCCGGACGGGGAATTCATAGTCCGGACTACCGAGCCATAGTTCGGACGGGGAATTCATAGTCCGGACTACCGAGTCATAGTCCGGACTACCGAGTCAGAAAGTGGTCCCTTGGTCCTCTTTTGCTCCTCTTCGCATCCTTGACTCTTCTAAACCACTCCCAAGCATTTTTTCCAAGTCCTTGAGCACTCGGCACCTGTAACACCATTCACGAACGAATGCTAATAAAAAACCAACCAAATTAGCTTAACAAAGTGCGAGTTAACGAGGTTCAACGGGTGCTTTCCGGCACCTATCAGTGTGAGACCTGAAAGTGGACCCCACAAGATCGCATTTGACAAAGCACTTGAGTTGCCTACGGAACGCCACTATTTTGGTTGTGCAGCATGGTGCGATACAGAGAATGCACAACAAACACCCAGCTTCCGGAGGGAGTGAGGGAGGGAGAGAGAGGGTACAAAAGATATTAAAGAGTCAGTGCTCAGTAGGGTATTCTCGGTAGAAGAATGTCAACTATCCTTGGCATGCTTTTTTGAGACATGGCTGGAGCTGGAGGTATTGTGGTCCAAAAACTGGACCAGGGTAAAAAGACCTAAATGAGACCCCCTCCCACCTTTACGAGGACCCTGCCCTTCCCCATGTTTCTGATGAGAGGCACCCATATTAGGATAGTGAAATTAATTGCCTAAATTTTTTGGTTTTCTTATCTCTTTGCTGATGAGAGACCCCCCTCCCTCTCTCGTTATTTCATTTATTACTATCAATGTGGGACTTAAATAATGAGGTACGATAAGTTTTCCCTAAGTAACTAATGATGTACGATAAACATATTGTAACATCAATTTTGGGAAAGGACTGAGGCTGTTCCCATCGTCGGATCCCTTATAGATGTTTCGAGAGAGCGGTATCCGCGTTACATTTTTTTATGTTGATTGTTTTAACAGATTCGTAAGAGTGAGAACTATGTATTAATTCAATCTTTGCAACAAGATATACTTATTTTTTTATTCCTTACTTATGAGAAGTTTTATTTTTTTAGCGGAAGAATAAGAAATTCACTAATAACAATAAAGATACAACCAGTGCAGCTATTATAACAGAAAAAGAAAAGTCTAAGAGAAAAGATAGAGGTATTAAATACTTTGCACCACCAACTCTGTCGTATAGAATATGTGAGACTCACATTGAGTGGTAGGTCCCACATATCTCATGTGAGAGAGTTGGTGCAATTGTTGATACAAGTGTTAGTGCCTGTAGCAAACCTAGAGCACAGATAGTACGGCAAAACCCAAAGGATACATCGGCTTTGTTTGGTTTGGGTTTTGAGGGAGGTTTTTGGGAGTAATGAGTATAGAGAGATAGAAAAAAAAATTATTAGGGGCCGTGCATGGTGGATCTCGAGACCCAAACCGAACAAGGTGATTAGGCCGCAGATACTAGTGCAAAGTCAACATTAACAATTGCAAAAGAGTAAAAGAGTGGTTCCACTAGCGGCAAACTGTTCCGCAGAGACTGACCGATAGACGAATATCCCAAATAGATTGCGCTAGGTGCAGCGATGACACATGCAGGCTAGCTAGCAGAAAAAATTACAGCCGTTGATATTGAAATAACACTACTAAAAACAAACAATTAAATTAAAATATAAACTACTCCACCCACCCACAGGCCACAGCTACCACTATGAATAGTGTTGGCAATCGGGGTGGATCAGGACCGGATAGTAGTATTTTCGTCTCCGATCGATCCTTGAATCTCTCTCTGTTCCCACCTTGATTCCCGATGGAGATTTGCTTTTACCATAGCTCATCCCCGTACCCCATATCCCCGCCCCAAATGGGGGACAGGGTTCCCGCAGGATTCGAGAATCCAAAGTTTAAAAAAAAAAAAAAAAAAGATTTTTGAATGCTACTCTTATCTATGGATAATTTATAAAACCCACAATTCAAAGAGAAATCAAAACCCAAATTCAATGAGAAATACAACAGGCCACCAATTAATGATGTGATGTTTAGCTTTGTTGTATTTATCTTGGGATGTTATGGTTCTTTTTGACACTTGTTGTATGCTTGGTTTATCTAATGAAGCTTCTATTTCTCAAAAAATGAGAAATACATGCATATATACAAAACCCATTTGAGGCCTATGTTATTATGTTGTGGGATGAGATGGGAGAATCCTAAAAAATTAGTATATGCAACAATAGGTGTACATATATATTGGGGTTTGGGGATGGTGTGGGGCGGAGATCCGACGGGAAATAGATTCGGGGTGGGAATTTGTCTCTCTCATCCTCTTACCCGATCCCCGAAAATTTTCGAAAACATCATACCCTACCTAATCTCCAAACAGATTTCCAAAGCACCGATCTGTTCGGGGTGAAAATCAAATCGGATACGAATGAGTCAGACAAAATGGCAATCCCTAACACCGAAACCCATCAAACAGCCTAATCAATCCGCCAATGCCACAACCGTCACCAGTGTCGATCCGCAATACACCCTCAAAACAAACTAACGCTTTCCAATAGAGATAGGGATGGCAATTCCGGCTGATCCGATCCGCTCCGATCCGTCCCCGCCCTATTCGGATTGGAGTTTCAGGGATTTTTTCGGAGTTCGGGTTGGATTTGGAGGAAAAAATAAAAATAAAATCGGGGATCGGGTTGGAGGCGGTTCTACATAACCCCAATCCGTTCCCCGACCCGTCCCCAACCCGTTTTTTTATTACACATCTAATATGTTATTCACATTTAGATCTCTTGAATTATTGTTAATTGCTCGGGCTTCCTCAAAATATATACTATTATTTTATAATAAATACACTTCATTCTTCACTTCTTAAACATAATCAAACATAATTTAGTTGGTAATTCCAACCTTCAAGGTTGGAATCCTTTACTATTATGTAATTTTATTTAGTTTGTTGGGATTTTTGGTGAAAAATTACAAATTATTGTCATGTTTTTCACTATTTGGTGGTTTAGATATCAAATATGTTGATAAAGTCTAAGGGGTATTTTTCTAGATTTTTTTTATTTGTTTATTGGTTTGGTATCTTTCGGATCGGGGCGGGGATCCCCGATCCCCGATCCCCGTTAGGAGTAGGGATGGAGGGTGGAGATGATTCCCTATTCGGGGATCGGGGCGGGGACAGAGGTAGATATGAGATTCGGGGATTGGAGGCGGGGATGGCCAAATCCGCCCCCGATCCTCCCCATTGCCATCCCTAAATAGAGACCAAGATCCTAACCTAAAAAATCAAATAAGTTTTTTTTTTGTTTTCCGTTGATTCTTTAATTGAATAATAATTTTATGTCTCTCTATTAATTTATATTCCATTGTAGGCTAAATTTTTTTAAATCCGAGGATTAATTAGGCCACAAACAATGTCACCCAGAGCGAAAGCCACGTTAATATCAGTCTGGCTGGAAATTTGGTATTTTGTGCATGTTGGTGTCCGGCCGTTACACACTTTTATTTCTTGTTTTATATTTTCATCATTTTTCTGAGGAGTGGTTCTAAAACGTTATTTTTTATTTTTGAAATCATTCAAGTTAGGAAACACATGCGGATTAATCGCTCAACTTACTTATTTATAAGTTAACATTAGGTTATAATCGCTTAGTTAACCTAATGTTTTAGTGACTTCTTAACGAAAAAGTAATAAAATCAACACAAAAAAAGGACGAAGAATGATTTTGGCACTCAAATTTAATTGGTATAAGGGTCTTGCTATTGTAAGCCTAGCCTAGTGGGCTCACAATAAGTACCAAAAAAAAAAAAAATCATTTCAGTGCACCTTTTACACATTTCAATATAATTTTCATACATTTTTATACACTTTTTAAATCTAACGCCAACCTAATAGGCTGATTTTAGAATTTTCCTTACTAATATACATAACAAGTTCTTTGCCTGTGCTTTGAAAGTGCTTGTAATTTTGAAAGAGTCTTGCTATATTGTGTGCCTATTGCAAGGGCGGTACTAAGGGGGTGCAACGGCCAACGGGGACCTCGGCCCCTGCACAACTCCAAATATTTTCACGCATTATACTAATTTTTCAGGTTAATTAAGAAAAATTCTATGTGATTGGTCCAGGCAAGTCCCTTGAGTGAAAAAAATTCTTAAAATCTCTATTTGTGTGTGGTAAAAACTTCTCAAAATTTCAAGTTATCAATAATTTTTTAGGTTGCTTGTATAATATTAAACGGTGGCTATGTCATTAATTATATCGTCTCTTCTTCGGATCTCGCAAGTAGCGATAAATACATACAAAATAAATTTTTTATGAATATGAAAATACACATGATTCAGCCCCTGCTTGACAAAAATCTTGCGTCCGCCGCTGGCCTACTTGGTACACAATGAGCACACAAAAGTAAAAAAAAAAAAAAACACACACACACACACTTCAATGCAGTTTTTATATTTTTCAAAACATTTACACCTACGTTAATACACTTTTTGCACATTTCAACACATTTTTTCAACCTTTTAACATAAGTTCACTGGACACATGTTAGAATTCTCCAATTTCAAAAACAACGGCGTTAAACAAAGTGCGTTTGCAGTGGGTTTGTCAAAATTGTTTTCCAATGAGAACACCGCAACATTATCGTACGTCCTTATTGTTGCATGCAGCTTCCCAGTTGTCCTTTGGCATGAAACAATTTTTGTTTTCTACTCTAACAAATTTTGTTTTCTTAGTACTTCCCAATTTTAAATGATGAAAGTAACGCTTTCTAGATGGAGTCAAAAAGGAGATGAGGCATCTTTAATTTTAAGGCAATAAATTCCAACCGCGATGTCACCTGCCCATGCATGCTCTTCCATAACCTAGACACACGCCATTTGACCCCCAAGGCCATTTGGGAAACATGGAGGAATTGGTGGTTAGGGAGACTTTCAAATTATTGAATGCGCTTGGAACAACCACAACTGTTACGTGATACCTTTGGAACACTCTAACACCACATATTTTTACGAGAACGTTTGAGATTCACGAATAAGCGTATGAATCCCGCATAAATGTGCGGTGCTAAAATGATCCGTAACATTATGTGACTGTTCTTCGGAACTACCAATGTAATTACTCAAGGAGACTATTGGGGTCCAAGTATAGGACAAAACTCCATTTAATTCTGAGATAAGATCTTTGATTATGGTTGGTACACTTGAAATGACATGGATACCCACCTTCATTCAAGTGAATTTACCCAAAGACCTCTTTATTTCAATGTTTTCTAGTAGGAGTACTTTGTTTTCTCACGAGATGTTGTCCTTCACCTTTACATCTCGCGGATGGTATTGTACGAGAATACGAAAGTTGCTATTAGAGCATCCCTAGCAGATCCCGTAAATATTAAATTTCAGAAATTTTGAGCGACAATTCCTTTTGCACCGACCACGTACTGACGGCGTCGGGGAAGCCGTTGTGGGTACCAACGAATCGATCCGAGCCGTTTATCCTTCTCAAAATCGAATTCCGAGTGGGCCCATGCGGGAATCGAGACAATCGGACGGCTGTATGAAATGGGGTGATTTTGGATCGAGCTCATACAGCCGTCTGATTGCCTCGATTCCCGCGAAGGCCCACTCGGAATTCGATTTTGAGAAGGATGAACGGCTCGGATTGATCGGTTGGGACCCACAACGGCATCCCCGATGCCGTCAGTACGTGGTTGGTGCACCCCCGTCAGTGAGTGCAGGTAGAAGGGTTCAATTTTGAGGGATCAACCATAAACTCTGTGCTTCATCACTCCCTCAAGCACTAAGGGGGCGTTTGGTAACGTTTTTATTTTCTATTTTTTGTTTATAAAAAACTAAAAGAAGGATCTTGTTTATTGTTTATAAAAATAAAAAAAAATGTTTGGTAATAAAATTCTTGTTTTCTGTTTTAAACGACCCTGTTTTAAAAATAAGACAAATCACCTTGTTTGTGTTTTGAAAATTTTAAAAAATCTTGAAAATGTTTTTAATAAACACAAATCATAAATAAATTACCAAATACATTTTTTTTAGTTTTTAAAAAATTGAAAACAAAAACAAAAACGTTACCAACGCCCCCCTAAACAAGTTGAAGACACCCCACTTCTTGGAGAATGTCCCTTACCCCTCAAATCTCAAAATATTATTATTATAATGCATATTTTACATTTGCACCTCTTTTGCAATTTTACTACCATTTTCTGTAACAACTTTCATTCATTGAATCGTACGTTAATACTTTCGTTGCATTTTACTTACCTTTTGCTGCATAAATTACCCTTCAATATGCACCCCAAAAAAAAAAAAATGTCTTTTGTTATTTTACCCAGTCTGCCTACAAATATATGTAACTCATTTTCACAACAAAACACAATATTATCAACTTGATGTGATTAAATACATGGGGAGTTGTGGTGGTTGTGAAATGTTGAAATATCAATGTTGAAGATACAAGATTTTAAAATTAGTGAATATGTACAAATTAGTATTTAATAGAAGGGTAGTGATAAAAATGATTGACAAAAAAAGTAGAGTGGGCAAAATATTTATTAAGTAAAAAATGTATCATTTTACATTTAGATCAACAAAACTAAAGATATACAAAAATTAATAAATATTAAAATTTGAAGAATCTGGTGGAGTGCACCACATAAAGTGGCCCTTTAAATTTTGAGGTGTGGAAGCAAAGTACAATTTTGAAGATAAATTTTGAGATATTTGTTAGAGATGCTCCATCATCTTCATAAAATTCATCTGCAGTCCTTTTGAGTTTTAAAAGTTAATGAACGATTTGAATTATCCGTGTAATATTCAAAAGCGGGTCCCGCAAATCGTTGAACATTTTCGGTCTTAGCATTATTCGTCCTTTGATCAAATTTTAGTAATGGGACATTAGACATAATAACGGTGTCATAAAGTACACTAAAACAATCGCACTAAAAAAGCCATATGAAAACTTTCGGTTCGGTATTTCGCCTGGTCTTGGTAGAGCCTATGGAAATGTCTGAATAATGCCCAATGTAGTACTTTTTCAAAAAAAAAAAATAGTAGGAGTACTAGAGAATGGCAATTTTGTGAAAAAGTTTACCGCTGGAAGGATAAATAACCAAGGAACAATTTTCAAATATTTTACATATAGGTTTAGAACTAAAAATTGGAACGTTTTCCTCTCATGATGTTACGAAAAATAAGATTTTTTTTTTTTTTTAAATTTTTTTACCGTGTGATACTTTATGCCTCATGACGCTAGATTCTATGAAGAGATATCACGGTATGAAAAACATTAAAGTATCGCCAATAACTTGACCGAGATTTTTCCGCTAAACGATAAATTTAGCACAGGGCAAATATTTAAGGACGAGCACCGCAAACCACAATTGTTCGAGAAGAGCAAAAGATGTAAGATTCATAACTTATGATGGTAATCCATAATCGATAGAGAATACTGAATATATGAAGAAGTAGAAAATGAGACGGGCAACAACGAGGAGGATAAAAAGTACACAATCGGGGGGAGAAGTATAATCAAAATTACAACTATAATACTGAGATCCGTTTTGAGCTTCCTTCAAATCGGAAAACGCGGTTTTCCTTCAGGTAAGCCAATTAAATCTATTTGAAAATTTTCTTTCTAATTTTGATATGTAACTAGATGTCAAATGGCTAATATGGCTTTGTAATTAGCCATTTTGATTGATGTCTTTGTTATCTTTGAAGATTGCTAATTTTTATGTGTATCTAATTAAATCTGGGAATATAGGAATTGCTAATTTTTATGTCTATCTAATTTTTATTTCTGTTAAAAAAAAATCTAATTTTTATTTGTTATCTTTGAAGATTGGCTGCACTGCTTGTTATGTTGCTAAGCTTGATGAATTGAACCTTCTGATTAATACAAAATTGTACGTAATTGGTGCTTTTAACTATGCATTATAGCCTAGACACCGAGTTATACTAAAAAAATTCTTCGTATTGATGGATCTTTTTCAATAAAATTGTATTGACGGATCTTGTTTAATAGAAAACAGGTATATATGCATGGTAAAGAAAATTAAAGATGAACATAAATTCCACTCTCCAAAAATGCAATACATTCAATTTTTGTTATGTATTTCATCCTTGTTATCCACTTTTATGTCATTAACTCAAGCACATCCATTATAGTTTTCCTTTTCTCGGTGTAAAAAGATATGCAGATAGACTACTTTACATAATTGTTATGAAATATTCACATCAGACCCATATGACCATTAATTTATAGAAGACTTAATCGCATTTATGTCGGGACCAAAGCTATGGTCTTACCGCGTTATACGAGTAATATAGAGTAGATTTAGAGCATCTTCAATCAAATCTATGTTCCTCCATAATTGTCAATATTGGCACTCCAATCAGAGCAAGACTATAACGCATGCCACCAAAATAGAGACTCTTCAATTCTCTATTTTTATTCAAAAAGTGCATATGGAGACATTTACTTTTCACTGTAACTCTAGTCCAAAACTCTATTTTCATCTCTATTTGCAACAAATTAAAACACAACATTATTTTATTTCCCATCCAAATTCTCAAATTATGAAATTTTAAATTTGTATGAATATATCAAATGTGGATCTCATTTTGAAGGTCTCATAAAATATTTTTAATAATATGGATATTGTAATAATTGGATTGAATATATAATTGCTATTATTGTTAATACCTACAAAAAAATTACAGAGAC
This sequence comes from Vaccinium myrtillus, assembly GCA_016920895.1. Lineage (NCBI taxonomy): Eukaryota > Viridiplantae > Streptophyta > Magnoliopsida > Ericales > Ericaceae > Vaccinium > Vaccinium myrtillus. The sequence continues at coordinate 11,138,496 of CM029277.1, forward strand.
TCATCTTTATTTTGGCAAATTGCATTGGAGATCTCTGCAACCAACTCGAGAGACTTGAATTCAAGCTTGAACAATTACGTCCAAGTACTTATCTATTAAACTAATTGTTTTTTGACAACTCAGGTTTCTGGACCAGTATTTGCGAGCTGAAACATAACTAGTATGAAGTTGTTGATATGTGACTCTTAACCCATCTGGATGTACCCATTGGCTTCCATGTGGGAGGTCTGGAGTTCAAGTCTATTCAGTTAGTAACCCACTAGGCTCTAACCCACTGATGCAAAGAACTTGCTGCAAAAGATCGATACCACATTTAAAAAGAAAATAGTAATGCCAAAACTGTTTTTACTAATGTCAAAAATTTAGTGTATAACAGTTGTGTACTTGCATATAGTACAAGCTTTTTATGCATTGATTTGACATTATCACCATCACATGCAAAATAAGAGCCTTGTTCCAATTTTTTTCTTAAATTCAAAATTGACTTATTGCATTTTACGAGATACGAGACATGTCATTCTCTCACAATACATCAATTTAAAAATTATTTTTTTCAAACACCGAGACATGTCATTCTCTCACAACACATCATATAAAAAACCGTGAAAAACCAATTTTTTCAAAAAACTGAGTTAGTGGAACACCCCCTTAATTGGATATAGATTGGCGGGCGATGAGAAGGGAGGGCAAAAAATGGCATACGGTACAAGGAAAATATCCCAGTGCAAAACCCAAAAAAAAAAACGAGTACCACTGAAATATCTACATATTGAGTTCTCGCCTATTTATCCCGTGAACAAGTTGGAAAATCAATTTTGCGGAAGCCATGTCGGAAATTCGGAGATAGTTTTTGGTACCAAACTTTGTCTCCTCCACAGTTCCAACTCTCTCTCTCTCCAATTATTTTTTTCTTCTCAAAATCTCACTCCTTTAAATCCACCCCTGCTCCCCACCTTTAAACTTGCGCCTCCCCTTCACTCCTCCCCTTCTCTCTCTCTCTCTCTCTCTCTCTCTCTCTCTCACTGACTGATGAACTCATGCTCTGCGGAGCTCTATAGATTAGTGGGAACAAAAAGATGGATTTTGGGGAGGTGGGTATGGATGGAATAGTGGGACCAAAGGGAAGTAATGGATCTGGGTTTCTTAAAAAGGGGAGATCTGGGTCTGGCGAAGAAGACTGGAGGGGATCATCCAAATTAGCCAAAACTGATGGTGATTCTGATTCCCAGAACACAATGCTGTATCAACAGGGACCGAATCAGTTGCTTAGATCTAATTCTCTGCTCTCTGTTGATAATGGTGGCCAACAAGAGACCATGCTCAGCTTCTCTTCCCCCAGATCACAAGTTACCACTTTTCTTGGTAAAAATGGAGGTGGAGCAGAAAGGAGCACTCAGAACCCTGCCTTTCCCTATTTCCAGCAAACACCTCACAGTAGAAATACAGGTATAACATTTTTCCCCACCTCAGTAGACTTGATTTTAGCCTTAATTTTGTTAAATTTAGCTTGTGGGCTTGATTGGTGGATGCATCTGATTTAAGTGATTTTGGTCAAAATCATTTGATAAAGATTGGTTTGTTAACAATGTTTTTGTAGCTTTATTTTCTTGTACTTTGAGTGGACATCTAAACAAACAAAAACCATGTTTTAGCCTGTCGGCGGTTGTTATATTTTGGGAACAGGAAAAAAAGAAAAGAAAAGGGTTGATAGTCTTGTCAAGAAATAAATTTTATTAATTTATTGTTTTTATTTTGTTTTTCCTTTATTTTAACTCTACTTTTTAAAACCCTGTTCTGCTGTTTTGGTTCGGTAAATTTTGGTGCTTTCACTGCTTTCCAATCTTCCGTTCCTGTCTGTCTAATTTCTCAAACCACCCCAACCCCCTTTTTTTTGTTTGGTCTGTCAAGGTTGAAGCTTTTCATGGGTTAATAGAGTTTTGATTTCAAGATGGGTCATTTTCTTTACACACATCAATTATTTTTATAGCTTTTGGTCCGTTTTAATACTTTTAGCACTCTTTGGGAAACTATCCCCAACTGTCACAGGCACATCCCCTTTGTTTCCTGATTGTTCAGATGTTACTTGTTTCTTACCTGATGAAAACCTTTCCTAGGTTTTGGTTCCCCTGTGTCTTTTCTTTATCTCAGTTGTGACTGCTTTTTATGATTCATTACTGTCATTCATCAGAAAAGATATATAAGTCGCACAGACAGATTTACGATGGGTTTGGGTTAAATTAGCCCACTTGTTTTTATCTTTTCTTGACTTTTTTGGATTTTCAATCTTTTTTTTTTTTACTTTTCATTTTCTTTCACACCCTTCCTATCCAGACCAACGATTAATTTTTATTTAGTATTTTTACTGAAAGCTGATTTTTTTACTAAACACAAGGAAAATCCAGCATCTTTTGTTTAACGGACAAGCTCCGGACGAATTTGAGCCATAAGTGTTGGAAATTCAGCCAAACCAACAAACACCCAACGCGAAAAGACAACACACGTGGTTTTCCAACAAAATGTTACAGGTTACATCAGCCGCTGCACATAGCAAGTCTGTAAAACCAATGTTTACGTAATAACTACCATAACCGAACCCTCAATGAAGTGCGATTAAAGGCAAATCAGGCTTTACAAGCCTAACAATATAGTATATGTTTGATTGTTATGTATATGTAACATTGCTCTCTACTTATTCCAGTTGCTTTTTATGTTACAGGGTATGGTTCTGGGGGCTTGAATGGAGGCATGCATGGGCCTCTTGGTCTGGGGTCAAGAGGGCCATTTACTCCATCACAGTGGGTTGAGCTGGAGCACCAGGCCCTGATCTACAAGCACATAGTGGCAAATGTGCCTGTTCCAGCCAATTTGCTTGTAGCCCTCAAGAAACCCGTCAGTCCTTATGGGTTGTATGGGTGGTCTTCCGGATCCTATGCCCCAAATTCATGTAAGGATGCTCTCTTCCATAAAAAATTTCAACTGGATTGTGGCTGTTTCTTGTGTTCATAATTCAAAAAGTTTTATGCCCCTGCCTCTTTTAGGTTGAAAATTTAACTTGGTATGTTAATTCACACAATCAAGATTCTCTAATTGTTGTTCAACTTTTAGAACCACATGTTAGCACTGTCACATGCCGTCTTTTCTTTAAGTATACTCGGATACTCCCTCTGTTCCCTTTTGGTTGCCATTTTTACTATTTCGGACATGTGAAAATATCGATCGCTATATTCTATCTTATTCTTTTTAATTTTATAGATGTTTTTGAAAACTTGTATGCACAATTAATGAAGTTCTTTTGGTAAGTGTAAATCATTTAACCAAAATACATTATCTGTTGATTCAAACAACTGCTTAAAAGGGACAAGCAAATTGGGACGATGGAGTATGACTCAATTGTTCAGTACTACATACTGTAAATTGGGACGATGGAGTATAATGCCCAGGCCCCAGGCTTTATTTTTTTTGTTAGTCTTCATTTTACTGCTATTTGTATTCGTACCCTGCCCTGTCTTCCCTCTCCACGGTGGTTGACAACAATTGTAAAATCCTGGTTTCTAGAATTTTTCCTGTTACTGGTTGCTAGAATGTTTTTCCCATGAATCCCAATTTTATGTGCTAGAAAACTCCCAGTTATGATGAAAAATTCACCTTCATTTGACCCCTTTAGTTGATTTGTTGACTGTTTTTGTTCTTCTTGTTCTTATTTTTTTAACCTTTTGTGTTTCTGCTTTTGGTTTTGTTCTCTTCCCCTTCCCCTTTCAACCCACGCAGTGGGAGCAGGTGCTTTTCATCTAGGTTTCTCGGGCAACACCGATCCCGAACCAGGGAGGTGTCGCAGGACAGATGGAAAGAAATGGCGGTGTTCAAGAGATGCAGTTGGCGATCAAAAGTACTGCGAACGGCACATCAATAGAGGCCGCCATCGTTCAAGAAAGCCTGTGGAAGGTCGCTCTGGCCAATCCGTCCCTAGAACCACCACAAACGTGGCACCAATTGCTTGTTCGGCATCATCAGCGTCGGTGATATCCAGCAACAGTGCTGATAATCCTTCTGCAGGGGTGCTTCTCAACAGGTAAAAGGACACACTTTATGGATTCCTGGATTCGTTTATTATTTACTTATCCTTACCATTGAGTTTTATAAGATTGATAGTATTTCAAACCTGGTATTGCTATACTGACAGAATTTCTGTACATAGCGGCTGTAGGGTCTGTTTGGTATGGTTTTGTTTGTTTTTTGTTCTCTCTTTTGAAACATTGAAAACTTTTTTGGCGACCAGCTTTTTGAAACATGTTTCTAGGAGAAGTTAGTCAAGAAAAACCCTTTTTTTTTAAGATCACCAAGCTATGTTCTCGAATTCTGGCAAATAATATTGGACTCGAGAAGGGACATGGTATGAAGGCAACAGGTGTTTTGCTTCCAAAAACAGTTTTAAGAAGTTTCGTGCATAACTGTTTTTCAAAAACAGTCCCTTCATTTGAAACTGAAACACCTATTTTCAGGGCTCATTATTTTCAAAATGTGCACTATCATCGTTTTCGTTCAGTTTTCTGGGGAAAGTTCTGCTTGTTAACAGTTTTCCTCTCAAACCATAGGTGTAGATCTACCCTTACCACACTTTATTTACTTAAATAGACTCCATAATTTCATCTTTACAGTTGAAACTTGAGATTCCTATTTTAGGAGGGATGCATTATGTCTCCTTTGTCATGTGTCTATCGGTCAAGGCTCTATATAAGGTTTCTGCATCTCTATCATTGTTTCTCGAGAGACTTTTTGACTTTTTTCTTTTGCCTTCCTTGCCATGGGACCTATTTTAATGAAGCTTCAAGTGGTTGTACATTCTTCATCTCATGCACTTCATTAGAGATTATACTACACTGTCAAGCTTCTTAACAGATGTGGCTAGGATATTTGTTGACAGAACCTTAAGTTTTAGGGTCTTGTTAACGAGTGTGTGCTAAAAAAAGCTTGAAAAGGTTGTACATTCTTCGCAACACACTTCAACAACAATGCACCACGAAAAAATCTTGAAAAGGTTGTACATTCTTCATGACACACTTCAACAAACAATCTACAACTGTTTCAAGCTTCTTAACACGTCACTTCGGGTACCGTTAATAAAAACCCTTTGTGCAACTATTTCTTGCATAGTTTACTAACAAAGGGATGTATATGGGACAGGATGCAAAATCCTCCAGGGAACTCTATGGTGTCTCCTACCGCCAACCTGAAGGCTAAAGACTCTCCATTCTCCATTCCGAAAGAACATATCTCTGTCAAAGAATCCCCTTACTCGCAGTTTGGAATCATCTCTTCCGATTCCCAATTCAACCCTTCACAGAAGACCTCCACCTTCACGAACTCCAGAAACTACAACTCTATCTTGGATTTTAATGCCCATGTGTCCCATGACCAAAAGCCTCTTCGTCCTTTCATGGATGAGTGGCCCAAGAACGAATCCAGTTGCGCCACCATTGCATGGCCTGAAGAACTTAAATCAGATTGGACCCAGCTCTCAATGTCGATTCCTTTGGCCTCGGATTTCTCATCGACCTCATCCTCATCTCCCCAAGACAAACTTGCCCAATCGCCGCTGAGGTTATCTCGTGAGCTCGACCCGATAGAAGATTGTATGGCACATACTAATCATCACAGTGAATCAACCCAAAAGCAAAAGAATTGGCTACCAATATCTTGGGGGAGTTCAGTTGGAGGTCCATTAGGAGAGGTATTGAACAGCACCTCTAGCACTGTGGGAGGATGCAAGAACTCATCGGCTTTGAACATCACGAGCGGAGTGTGGAATGGAAGCCCTCAGTTTGGGTCTTCACCCACTGGGGTGTTGCAAAAGACAAATTTCGTTTCGCTTTCAAATAGCAGTTCAGGTAGCAGCCCAAGAGCTGAAAACAAGACCGCGGCCAATGGAAGTGGTAGCATCTGTGATGATGTTCTCGGTTCAACTCTTTCGTGTTCGTTCTCCCTTCCATCGTTGTGATCGAGTAAGTTAAAGCTATTTGAAGAAGGCGTCGGAGTTTAAAACAGTATCAAGAACCATAATTTCCTTCTGTTGTTTGTATTGAGCCTAGTATGTAATTGGCTGATTTTACTGAATTGAAATTGGCCAGTTTTATTCTTATGAGGGACCGGAATATGCAGTCTATTAAAATACAGTTCTGCTTTGTGATCTTGTAAGTTTCTCTTATTTCCTTAATAGTTCAAGCAATAGAGACTTCTGTGCATGTGCCTAGACTTCTGTGCAGACGGATGGATCTGTGTCCGGTTGTTCTGTGCCCTCAGAGCTTTATCGGATAATTTTAAGTTCATCTTCACAAACTGTCCAAGAACATGCTTGTACCTCGAACAGAGTTTGATAATATGGAAATGTTGGAGATGATGCTTTGGCCAGTGTTGCATTTGAGATCCATTTGTGTACTAAAATATATGATGGGATGCTTTCGGCTGTCTCGATTTCTGGTAAGATACCTCACAAATGGCCTTTTACATGTGTATGAGCCTCGTTTTGTGTTCACTTTTCAGATATAAATTGTTTGAAAATTTCTTTACTGAAGATAGTTTTCAGGAATTCTTTAAAAAAAACCCTTCTCCCTGTTTTCAGGAATTCTTTAAAAAAAAACCCTTCTCCCTGTTTTCAAGTAGAGAATAAGTTATTTATGCCGGCAGTGGAAACAAATGTTTCCTCCAAATCAATCACAGCAGTTCGTGTGATTGTGTACTATTACACTGAACTGTTGTGATTCGGAGGAAACATTTGTTTCCACCGGTCAAGAATTCTTTAAAAAAAAAACCCTTCTCCCTGGAATCACCCATTATATTGGAAAGATTGTTTGGTGCTGATTGATCAATGCTTGAGGGCCCTTCCCCGTGATACATTTGTGTGGGATTCAAACACTTTGGGGTGAGTTTCACACAAATTTGTGTTGTGGGAAACACTTTGGGGTGAGTTTCACACAAATTTGTGTTGTGGGAGGCCTTTGGAGCATGATTCATAACAGCGAGAAACCTTTGCACCGTTGCACACCTTCGTTACCTTTTGGAGGTTGTGAAAAATTGAGTCTCACATTGGATAAGTAGAAAAAATGTTGGATCTTAATATCCAATTAGATGGTTCATCAATTACAATGCTTAACATTTTGAGTGAATATTGGTCATTCAATGTATATTAGGTCGAGATAATGTGGACTTTGTGGATATTCTCCAATAAATTGGGTCTACTTACATATGAGAAGAACCTCAGGCGGATCGAACTCTCTACACTATGCCTTGTACAAACTATCTACCAGAGTTAGGGTTGCGGATCTGCTGTCCCAAAAACCCTGTCCCAACTCTGTGTCCTGTCCATCCGAGCCGTCCATCCCGACTCGTATGAACGGAACAGGGAGTTGGGACCTGGAATTCGGGACAACAGATGAGCTTCCCAGGGTTAGTTCCTTGGCCCGTAGGACATGGCAAAAGGTTAGAATCCTAGCTCTTCAAGAGTTTTGTCCCACCCATGGCTCGGCCCCCACTAGAGGGGGGGCTTTGTCTGCCCTCAACCTAAGCTGCACAGCACAGGAAAGTTAAAAGCCAACCCTAGGAAATAGTAAAGCTTCATAAGGTCTTTTTTTGTCCGAGTATAGGCAGTCGGCATCTTCATAGTCATGTGTATTTCACTGTTAGCATAATAAATTTGTTGCAAGAATCTTCAATAGTATTTGGACAGTGAAAATGCGAATTCCCGAATATATTAAGCGGGAGAGTATACATATGGACTATCTTTGTGGCATGGAAGATAAAACAAAGCCCTGTTGGGAATTGGGGCAGGAACGGGAAAGGGGGTTTGGGGACAGAAATAGTATTACCTAGCCCCGATCTGCCTCCATTGCCAATGCCAACTCTAGTGTCTTGGAAGAAATCCTAATGTCAAGGCTGATTCTTTAACAAGCTGGATTGGCAGAGAATGCATAATTGTTCCTTTTGATGTATATTTTTCTATTGAATGTAAAGAAATGGGGCTAGGGTTGTTTCAAAAATTGCCTTAAGTCAGCTTTGGAATTAATAAATTTTGTGAAACAAACTCATCAGCTACTAATAATCGAAAATGTTCACCCCGCATTTAGTCTACGTTATTTTTCACACATTTTGCGTGCATGTAGAAGAATAAAAATTGGGATCCGGGGTACTAGTGATCGCCTCCTAGAAATTACCCTAGTGATCGCCCAAAACGACGTCGTTTTGGGCGCCAAAAGAGACAACAACAAAATTTGAGCAAAACTACGTCGTTTTAAGTCCTACGAGACCAAAAGAATCAGAGACCTCCCAAACCATTTTTCTCGCCTAACAAGTAACAACTGAAGAGATCGCTTTCTTTGGAGAAAATATGGAATCTGCATCCATGGGTGCATCCATGGAGCATCTTAATCCATCCTCTACTGATTGTTAGCACTCTTCTTTCTTTACTGTGGAGAGACTGATTTCTGCCGAAGTTTTTCGATCTTTGATTTGTTAGGGAAAAAAAGATCCCCTGTTTTTCCTACTGGAATTCAGACCCAAAAAAGTACCCCCTGGCTAAATAAATAAATTTTTTTTAATATTTTGTTAGTTTTTCATAGATTTTTTGTGGTTTATTAGTTTGTCTCGCTGAAAGAAATCTAAAAAGTATAAAATTATGATCAAAATTTTTAAAAAGCTTCCTAAAGACAATAATAATCTAATTTTTAGATTATTCTCGTCGAAACGAACCAATAAACCACAAAAAATCGACGCCAAATTAATAACTGAACAAATTTAAATAAAGATGAAAAAATAAACCACTTGGTTTATTCACCCAAAGCATGACTGTCAGAACGTTTATATTTCAAGTAAGTTCGACATGAAGACAAACTTGGAAGAACCTTATAGGTGTACCAATGTTAAATGAAAATTCTTATAGCACACTATCAGTCAAAAGGCATTCTTCGAGTTTACTTTAAACGACGTAGTTTTGCTCAAATTTTTTGTTGTCTCTTTGGACGCCCAAAATGACGTCATTTTAGGTGTTCACTGGGGTGATTTCTAGGAGGCCATCACTAGTACCCTGGGATCCCAAAAGTTGCCTTTTTCATTATGTCCTTGTAGAAGTACATTTTTACTTAACTGAAGCATGATTCATCATTCATACTCTCTTTTTATTCCCTTTGTAAAACATTTTACGTGCTCTCTTTTTATTCCCTTTGTAAAAAACTTTATTTTGATACTTCACCTTTTTGCTGTACATCAAAATCCTTTCTGGGTGTAATAAGGCCCCTAAATCTTCCTGAAATTTGAGACATAAACTGCATTCATGTGGTTCCAACCCAGTTGCAGAAACACTCCAATTGATCTTCTTTTCAAAAAAAAATCCTCCACTTTTGTGATGGTTCTGTATTCATATCGCACGGTGAACGGATCTTAGAAGTCTGAATCTTTTTTTCCCATAGAGTTTGTAGAGCCTGTATTTTATTTTTCTATGAAAAATCAAATTGAACGGATTTAATCGGACAAAACATGTTTTTGGAAAATAACTCAACCAAATAACATCAAACATCAAAGAGGAATCCAATAACCAATTCATAAAAAATATAAATTGTGGGAATTACTTTTCGCACCTGCCTTTTCCATTAGCAGTTTTATAAATTCAACTAATTTAATTGTTATATGTTCATGGCTGCAAGAATAAACAAATACATTTCATACTGCAAAACCGATGCAAATATCCCTGTTTTTTTTTGTTTTTTTTTTCAAAAAACAAACAGACCTGCTAGAAAGAGGAAAATTAAGAGAGGGAAGGAAAATTAAAAAAGGAAGAAGATGAAAATGAATGAATGAGTAACTCTTGAGGACTTCGTGAAGAAACAATTGAAGCAAAATATGAAAAAAAAAAAAAACAGAACAAAAATGGAAAAAAGAAAATTTACACAACAAAAATCAATTATCAAAAAAAAAAAAAAGAAAGAAGAAACCTCAGTATTAAACATAAAGAAAAGGTAAATTTCTAATTTGGGGTTGGGGGAATGCTCAGATTCTATGGGTGTATAGAAGAGTCTGTCATGCCAAATATTGGCATTCAGTACGAGGAATTGCTTTATTATCATCGCATTATCCCAACCCTAAATTTCTCATATCAGAAAACAAATCGAAAAAAGTGAAAGAATTTAAAAGGCTCAGACACGCACAAATAGGTCATCAGAAATTGATCCAATGATCAAATAATCTCAGCATCGAGAAACGATTTCTATCTTCATCGCCCCCATTTTTTTTTTTTCAGAAAAAGTAGAACGGATATCAAAGAAACTTAAATCGGGAAGAGAAAAAAAGATGGAAAAATGCGTGGAAGACGCGAAAACTCTGCATCGTTCAATTGATGGTTGAAGATGAAGGTTTTAACAGGCGGCAGCATATATAAGCACACCCATATGTAGAGATTTTTATATGAAGCCCTAACCCTAATAATGCACAAAAATGACGACACTTTCCTCTGCTGCTGGGCTGGGTCTTGGGCCTGAAACTGGGACAACGTTTGAGCTGACCCTGTCCATTGAGATTTTTTTTTTTTTTGAGAGAACTATGGGCCGGTACAGCCCGGTTGAGTGATTTACCGCCAGGTACAGATAGCGTCACTTTCACAAATGCACCTTTGGAAAGTGACCCTAAAACCTAAACGTAGAAAAAATGATTAATGATTGGAAGTGTTTAAATCTTTTGAATCTTAAATGTGAACCAAACACAGATCTTCCAAATAAAGTCAAAAAATAAAGTGATTTTGAAAAATCACTTTCACAAAGTTTGGATAATAGGAAAAACCTAAACACCATAAACCTAAATCAATGACTTACCTTAACTAGAGGTAACTTACCTTAGTGGTACTTATTAGATACCTCTTTTCTAGACCTAAAACTAGTAAAAATCGGTTTTTTTTTTTTAAAAATCGTTTTTTTTTTTTTTGAAGATTCGAATCCGGAACCTCATATTACTTAGTACAAGTACTGCTTATCGTCTAGATAATTACTCAGTCACAAATTGTTGGTATCTTTTCACTATTTCAAACTTCTCAAAGAAATGTCTATTTTTATTACTCATATATAATATTCGTTTAAATGTAATATGAATTTTGTTTAATACATCTCATTATTAGTCTAGGTTTTCAAAATAAAAAAAAGTATTATAGATTGTTAAAAGATATAGTTTTGAATGTTATACAAAATAAACTATACTAGTGGACAGATAATAGTTTGTGAATTTTATTCAAGTAGTTCATAAGGATTATCCTGCGGCTCTATAATGATAAAGTTTAAAGATATTATTCGGTTAATACACAATATGAGAGACTTCCGATTTAACACTCAAGCTCTTGGACGTAAAATGTTTTATTGTAAAATATTTTACGTTTGGTTAGATAAAAAGTTTTGGAAAACATTTTTCAAGTAAAATATTTTTCATCATAGGACGGAATACAATTTACCTTTAAATCTCCCATAAGATGTTTTAGTCGAGGGTCTCACAACCTTTGCAAAGGCTTTATTTTAAAGTAACTATTTGGTAGGTAACCCAACCCCCCGAGAGAGATACAAGCTACAAGTGTACAATGATTTGTGAATTTCCGTCGTCTACTCTTGAATTATCCTTCTGTTTTTTCTCTAAGTGCCAACCAAACGCTAGAAATTACAAATAAACTTACATTTTTTGGGGCAAAATCATTTTAAATATTTTACATCGAAACAAACAGACCCTCAAATTTTCTACTTCTATTATTTTATAACCCTTTTTCCAAAGAAGGGAAAAAAAAGGCCCCAACCTTTTTCACAGTATAATCAAGGGACGAATACGGATCGGCGTGGGCTGCAATGTTGGTTGCACCCTTCTCTTCCTAACGGCCCGTCAATCCGGCTGCCATCACTTCCGTTCCTTTGGTTTCCGACTCTCTGCCTTTCGGCTTGTGTTGTGCGGCATCTGAAGTTGGAAGACGAGTTTTGGGTGTGCTAGTGGTGGTTGGGTGTGGGCGGTGCTGGCGGGTTTCCCTCTCGTGGCCACCGGTTGATGGTTGTTGGGCTTCTCCAATTATTTTCTTAACGGCTAAGTGCTCGTGATGTGTTTTGGGGTGCTCTGGGCTTGTTGATGGTAGGGGTGAAAAAAAAACCGGCGGGACCCGAACCGAACCGAAAACCGAAATTTCGGGCCGGTTTTCGGTCGGTCCATGCTGAAAAAAACCCGAAAAAACCGACCGAAAAAACCGAAATTTATTATCGGTTCGGTCTCGGTTTAAGGGAATTACGGCCGAACCGAACCGAACCGAACCGAAGTATAAACTAATCTACACCGTCCATTTACTTTGATCTACACCGTCCATCTATGAAGTATAAAACCAAAACCCTAATCTAACTTCTCGCCCATCACTCCAGTCTTGTACGCCCCACTCCCCAGCCACCCACCGACCTCTCTTCTCTCTTCTTCTCCCTCTCTTCTTCTATTCTCCCTCTCACACCATGAATCTCTGATCTCTCTACTCCCACCATAGTTGTCGTCGTCGTCGTCAACATCACCAAACCAAAACCCAAGCAACCCCGCTGCTGCGTCTCCTTCTCCGCCAACTACGCCGACACCGCTGTCACCTGCCCCACCTGCGGCTGCGGCTGCGACGACGACCTTAAGATCTTCCTCTGAGAGTTTGTTACACAGCAAGAAGAAGGTTGTATATGTGGAGTGCTTAAGATCTTCCTCAACCAACAGAATGTAAAGGTTGTATATGTGGAGTGCTTTCTGCAAATGGGGTACAGGTATTTGTGTAGAAGTAGACTGGAGAGCTAGGGGATCATCAAGTTTGTTTTTCAAGTTCGATTTCAAGTTTGTTACAATAATGGTGGACTGTTATACTATAAAATCTGTTTTTCAAGTTCGATTTTATATGTTGGATTTGCTGTGTGATGAATTTTTTTTTTGCTGTGTGATGAATTTGCAACGGCTGAGTTCCATTTTTTTCCTGATGAATAAACAAAAATGGTAGTGCGCGTAGTGGCAGATATGGATTGGGCCCAAAATAAAGCATTTTAATAGGCTATATTTTTGGGCCTCCAGTAGTCGGGTTTGGCCCAAAAGATAATTTTGAATAGGCCCAAAGTGGCCCAGACCGAAAAAATGATTACCCTCTAAATTTCAGACCGAACTGAAACACCCCGAACCGATTCGTTTTCTTTAAAATCGGTCAGTTTAGATAATATATAACCGATTCGGTCTTAGTAAGTCACCCCGAACCGACCGAAACCGAACCGATTTCACCCCTAGTTGATGGTGTTTATTTGTTGGCGTTTGGCGGCGGCGCATGGATGGTTGCCGGCGCTTGGCGGCAGTTTGCTGTATGATGTCTTAGGGTTTTGCTGGGTCTTTAATTCTTTCTATTTTGAGCATTGTGGTCCATTGGGTGTGGGCTTTGCCCAATAGGTGTGGGCTTCGGCCTTATGGGTTTTCCTTGATTAGCGATTCCTCAGCTGGTTTGGATTCTCGGTCTGGCGTTATTTTTCGCCTTGTTCCTATTAGTCATTGTAACTTTCCGATGATTAATGAAATTTTTTGCCGTGCAAAAAAAAAAAAAAAAAAACAAACCACGGACGGTATCCAATTTTTTCGCCTTGCGTCTTCTAATGTCTTACCAGTATGGAGGGGAGCCGGGATTTTACTTCACTAGTGGCGACCATGTATATTGTTAAAAAAAAATATTATAAAGATGAATTACAATATGAAAATTTATCGACCTTAAACAAAAATCAAAACAAATGACTAAAAATTATAACAAATGATGTTTGTCAATGCAAGTACTGTAGCTTGTGGAAGTCAATCATAAAGACATCGTTGTGCCACTCGTATCATAGCCAGCCGATGTTGCTTGAGACACTTCTTTCCTTGCTTCAATTCGTTGTTAGGTTTCTTGCTTTTGTGTTGATCTAAAACTTGAATGCAAAACAGAGTTTGCATAAAAGAGAAGGTTTGAAATTCGTTTTTTCCTAATTTAAACATCAGGTTCATAATATTTCATGTAGCCCATTAAATGTGACATTAGGACTATATTTTTGGGCCTCCAGTATTAAAATAAATAAAAACTAGAGTACTAAAGACTTTTTATATAATAAATAAAACAATGAAAAAGTTTTAGTGGTGGCGAGGCTATGTTATTTGCAGATACAAATTTTTTGTTTTAATAGTAATATATAACAACACTTTTGAAATCGTTGTGGCGGCGACGGCCACTACTTGTCCTCCCTTGACTAGAGCCTTGTTAACTATAGTCTTAGGAGGTGGATAATGCGTTAAAAAATGCATTTATACCTGTGAAAGTGAATAGATATCCGTTAAATGTCTATTAAAATGCTGACTTATAATTTAGTTTTATATATCGTATATTATGGTCTACTAGGCAGTGATTAATTAGCGATTCCCTAGCTACTATTAATTCTTTGAATTTTATCTACTGTGGGTCAATGTGATGAATTATTTGGTTTTCAATTAGATAAATGACACATCAATGATGTGAGGCACGAAAATGAGACAATGGGACAGGAACAGGGTATCCACCCGGTTGCTTAGTTTTCAATTAGATGACAGAAACAAATACATAACCAGTGTTCCTCTCGTACCCAAGTAAGCAATAACTTAGAGATGAATGCAAATTATAAAAATATCCCTTTTTAGTTGACTACTTAGTTAATTTTGTTAAGCTAATACATACAATTCTACATTCCTTGGGCATAGAACGAGTGATCACTTAATAATATGAAGGGTCTCTCGACTCATTATGGTAGATCCAAAAAGAAACCCCACAATGACAGATCCAACAAAAAGACTGCATTATGATAGATCCAAAAAGATGTTACATGTAATAGACCTCAGATGTGGCTGCACGTGAGGGAATGTTAAGTGATACAATTTCACACTGCTTGGGCATGGAACGCGTAATCACTAAACACATGAGAGACCTCTCCACTCATTGTCAATTAATTTTGCGTTGGATATAAAGTTTTCGCAACTTTCAAATTATTATATTTACTATTATTAATTTGGAATTATGTTCTTGTTCAGTGGTGCATGCAGAAGTTCAATTAAGAGGAGGTTAAAAAAAATAAAATTATCAAGATTATGAAGGCACCAAATAGTACTGAGTTTTATTCTGTAGCAAAATATAAGTAGAAACAAAGAACTCAACAAATGCACGTTTAAAAGAAACCCCAAGGGTTGGCCTGGGGTTAAGAGGTGGTTTGGTCCTCCAAAAATTTTACGTTCGAAAATTCTTAGGTGCTATAAACCCTTTTGAGACTGTTTATACGAGGTTTTACTCGCATTTTAATTGGGTTTCCAACTAAAACATAAACGTGGACACTGGAATTAAGATTAGTTGAGTTGGGTTGTTAGTTTAAATCTTGCTTAAACACCTCTAACATACCTTCTTTCTTTCTAGGGCATCCCCAATACTGTAGTTAAGCCCTCATTTGTGTTAGAAATAAGGTCATGTAATTAACTTTTGTTCTTTTTTTGCACCCAATGGTATGAATAGGGAAAAGTTAATGTCAGCAAAATGGGTGGCAGAAATAGGCAGAACAATATCTGTGGTGGTACGGCTAAATAAACATCAACTGGGGCCCTTTTAATTAAAAAATGGAAGAAAATGTAAATTTGGTAGAGAGAGAAGAACCTCTGACCGAGAGAGAGAGAGACAAATCTGTGGTGGTGCGCTGTTTGGGTGTCAAAATCTGGGGTCCACTTTTATTTGTATTTATATATGCATGTGTACTTTTTTTTTGCATTTTTTAACAATCAATTTTAGTTTTTGCAAATTTTGTACTTATTACCTTAAAAAAGAACTCTTGAACACAATTTGAGAGTTTGCTTTGGGCCCAAAACACACAAACGGTAATTTTTTTACATTTTTTAATAATTTAATATTAAGTGGACAACAACACATTTTTAACTCCACCATAGTTACCAATAGTTACCAAAAAACAAAAAAAAAAATGATCCCATGATTTTATTTTATTTATTTTATGTAATTATGCTCCGATGATGTTAAACGTCAATCACTTTGAATTAGGGTGAGTTTTCACTAAGGCATTGTTCTCCAATGGATTTTATCAAAAATTTGATAAAATCAAGCTCTTGATTATTGGTGAGGAGAGTTGATAAAATCTGTTGATTTTTTAATGCAAAAATCTACAGATTTTATCAACTTATTTTGATAAAATCCATTGGAGAACTTAGCCTAAAACTATAGTCTTCCTACTGTAGTTAATAATGGATAATGTTTCTGCTAAATTGTATTTTTGTGATGTATATAGTAAAAAAAAAAGTTGTGAAAAATACCGAAGATATCGAAAATAACATAATAAAAACTCAGCCTTAATCGTTTTGTCTTATCTAGTCAAGCCTACTTTCTTACATTTCACTCTAAATTAATTAATGTTGCTGCCACTTTAAGATCATCCCCAGGTTGATATATTAGTATAGTACAGTATAATAATTTATTGCCCTGATATGCTGATAAATCACGGAACCATCGTTTCAAGAGAAAAAAGAAAAAAGAAAAAAGGAAAAAAGAAACCCATCGTCTTAATTAGAACCAAATACCCTATATAGATTGGTTTCTTGAACATGCAGGCAACAACTTGTGTGATTGTTCTTTCTATCACCTAATCATATAAGATGCGACTTTGACGTCGTGATGCTTTCATTAGCTTGAAGTTCGTTATCTAACTTCCCCATCGAGAGAAGAATTTGGGCGCGTGTAGGGTACCAATGGTATCTGACGTGGTACCTGTAACACCCTATAACTGCCGTCCCTTTCAGTAATCAATAGTGCGGATTTTAAATATTATCTTTCAGGGAAACTCTTCCCTGCAAAAATTTATTTAAAATCTAGACCGTCCAAAATATTTTTGGACTATCGGAATGCGCTCCGAGTACCGCCACGTGGTACCCTATACGCACTCAAATTCTTCTCCCCAATGGCAAGGGCAAAACCAGGAGGCTAACCTGCCTTGGGCTAACCAAGGTTATGAATATCATACCATGGTACTGTTTTTACTACTTGAACGGTGCATACCAGTATCGGTATGATACCTAGTACCAATTTCGATTACTCGTTTCAAATTAGTATTCGCTAAAATTCTTATATATACACCTATATTATCAATAAAAAGAAAGAGTATATTTACCATCCAAGGGCTTGCCCTAGCGGAAAGCACTTGGCTTTGCCCCTATGTAGACGAGCTTCGAATCTTATTGTGACTCGTACCTCCTGAATCTGGTGGTCGGGTTGTAGTGACTTTTCGATCACTTGAAGGGTTGCTCTCTATAGTGGATCCAACTAGTGGCCCCTGTAGCTATACCCAAAATTGGTGTGGCATGATATACGACAGTAGTCTTTCAAAAAGTATTGTTGTAGCATCACTTGTGTTAATAACTTTTCATCCGTCGGTGTTCACAGAACATAAAAATAATCGGCCGAATAGTTAGAGAAGAAAGTTTTTGTTTTGATTTCATCTTCCTACTTTTTCCTTAATTTTCTTCAAGAATATGTTGTTTTCGTACTCACTAGTACTTTCAGGAATGGCTAAAACTCGCTGGTATTGAGCTGTTTTTTTTTTATCAAAAGAAGAAGTTACGGTTGAGCTATGTTTGGACTAAGGGTTAAAATAGGCTAGGCAATGTACAAAAAAAAGAAAAAAAAAAAGAGGTGGGCCAAAATTTTACTTGGCTAAAAGTTTATATATAATTTTTTTTTTCTCTTTTTCTACACCTCATCGGAGCTATAGCCCATGCAAAGTTCCGCATTTGCCCAATTGGTACTAATCTATGATAGTGGCATAGCAAGAATTTTAGACAAAGGGGGCCGAGTTAAAAAAAGTTTTCTCAATAAAAAATATGCTCAATGTATCGTGTAGATTGTGTGGGCATTACTGTATTGTATGTGATATTTTTTTAGTGGACAATTATATAATATTGTATATGATAATATAGAATTATTTAAAAAATTTAACAATATTTAATCAAAAATATTTCGATTTGCAGAGATTTGTTATACTTATTACTCCCTCTGTCCCATTTTAAATGCTCCCTATGAATATTCGTGCCATTTTCAAATATCTATATCTATTTATTGGTAATGTTTTCAAAGTTTTTAAAAATTTTGTATAGTAGAACTAATTAAGATCTA
Source organism: Vaccinium myrtillus (assembly GCA_016920895.1). Classification (NCBI taxonomy): domain Eukaryota; kingdom Viridiplantae; phylum Streptophyta; class Magnoliopsida; order Ericales; family Ericaceae; genus Vaccinium; species Vaccinium myrtillus. Next base: position 11,156,704 of record CM029277.1, read on the forward strand.
TCAAATAAGATCCATATTGCATATAAAATACGTTATAGAATGAAAGCTACAAGAGTTTTAAAAAGACACGCATAATCGTAGAGAACAATTAAATTGGGACGGAGGGAGTATTATCTAGTACATAATAATTGTACAATACATAATATGGTAAATTTTTAAGAGGGGGACAGCCCCCAATCCCGGAACCCTATATATCTCCGCCTTTTATCTATGACGCGACGCGATTTATTCCGGACACATTGTAGTAATGTTTAGGACGCCGTTGGAACACTTGTGTGTGTCTTCATTCAACGATGCTAGTGAGTAGTAGGGACACATACACACAGCCTTGAATATATTTGAGTGCGTTTATATTGATTGATGTTAATTCCTTACCAAACAAAACTTGTCAACATTGGATTCCTTTCGAAAGTTGTATTCTGAACTAAACGACAAAGTATAAAAATTAAATGAGTATTGAGTACAGCAAATTCAATTCTGAATCCTTCTATAGGCACACCTACTCGTTCACATACCAGTTACACCCAGCTGTATGGGACCTACTTCGTGTGAGAAATCGGAGCCGCTCAATTTGTTTATAATTTTTTTAAGGGTTTCTGAAAAAAAATCAGCTTGATATATGTAGGGAAAGCTAGCGCGTCCGATGAATAGACATTTGACCAACCCATAACAGCCAGCCACGTGGAAGAAAAAGCTACTAATAGACACGTCAGATATCGGTTAAAGTTAGCAGATAGAAAGCACCCACCGCGAGGGCCAGCTCTCGAGAAAAGACATATCTAAGTTACAATTACCCTTGAAAAAGGATACCCTGAGTAAGAGAACCTCACTCAATGGGGAATCACCTGTCGCGACGCCCTTAGAAGAGGGAATCAGCGCGAGGTAAAGGGGTCAACACTGACGCATTCATAAATAACGAGCTCGCGACTGCACCTAGTCATAAGGCAGGGACAGGGAAGTCATTACGAGCCTCGAGCGACATATTGGCGCGAGAAAAGGGCTCGCAGCCGTGCCTAGCATCGCGGGAATAGGGGAGATACAAGTGGCTTGGTGACTTTAAAGGATTAAGGATCGCCGCGAAGGGATGGCGTGCACTGGATTAGCCTAAGAAATCTTCCTAACGACCAGTGACGTCACTCGCATGGCCCGGGTATATGGAGAGAGCACGTGTCATCATATTATTGAGGAAATGCCTGCAGCCCAATGATTAGGTGCAGACCTCTATAAATATGGGACATTCCTTCACAAATTCTCAGAGAGATTTTGATTAATTCTCAAGGCGCGAAAATCCTAGAGAGAGAAAGTGACTCGGGACTCTAGAACTAAGAATATTGTTCTTGCTAGTCCTCGTGAGCCTGCTTTTCTTCTAGGACAGTGTTACGAGGATGATGATGATCCAAAAGGGGATGGACTGAACACTGTTGCCTTCTCTTTCTGTATATTTGGCTTAGTCCTTTACCCCTACGCGTACTCCCTCATCCCTTGCTTGACCATTAGTTATTGATTGCCTCTCCAAGTTGATTTGATTTCATTAAACCAAGAACCTATCCTACAATTAGATATCGGGAAATGTTTGATAAGTTTGTTAAAATTTTGGCCCGTTCGATTCAGGAACTGAAACTTTAGTGAAGTGTGTGCATAAGTTAGTTAGGTCAAACCAACTTAGTTAGGTCAAACCAAACCCAATTTACTTTAGTAGCTTAAATAATCATATTGCTAGCTATTAAAAACAACTCTTCATTTAAAAGCAAAGCTACCTTCTTCTTCACGCTTTTCTTGAGTTATTTTGCCGTTGGGGAATGTGAAGTGTATGCATGAGTCATAATATAATTATATATCTTCCACAAAACCCTCATTTTGTTTCAACCCAACAATTAAAATGAGCCACAGAAAAATCCATTCCCAGAGCAGCGTACCCTTCCTGTGGGAGGAAATTCCTGGTGTGCCCAAATCGAATTTCGTTGCTCATCATTCATTCACAAAACATGAAATGAAGAACATTCCACTTCCTCCATGCCCAGTTCAGCAGGAAATGCACAAGAGAAGCTCTTCGTTCCGAGGACATGCGAAACAAGATCATGACCCCTTCGTTGCAGCTTTGAAGGAGTGTACCAAGCGCGGTAGAACGGGACACGCAGCTGGCGGACGGAAGAATATCGGTGGTAGTACAAGTACTGATGGAGGGTTGAAGGAAAAGAAGAGTAAGTTTATTTTTCCGTGTATGCGTTTGAGTGATGTTTGCGTTGATAGTATGGTGAGGTCGGCTGTTCTTCCTCCTATTCCTAGAGGGAGATCGTCATATGGACGGTTTGTTATGAAGACCTGGGAGTAAAAGAGAGAGATACCTTTGATACTATACATATATATGGATTATAGCCTATGTATGCAGATTATGCTCACTGATACGAAGACAGGAGTGTTCAGAAATTGTCCGATATACGTGAATTCACAAAGTGATGTTTGGTTCACGTGCCATGGTTGATTCGTGTCATCTTGTGTCTGGATCGGTGCACATTAAAATACAAAAGTAGTGTTGCTATATACTTGTATCTATTGCAATAGATCGTTTTTAATAAAATTTACACACGTTATTGTTTCTTGTTTTTATTTCGATTTTAATCCTGAAAAAATTATCATATATACAGTGTCCATTTCTGAATGAAGTTGCATTCTCCATTGTATGTATTCTCAAATATACAGTGCTATGACAAGTCATGATTCATGATAATTAAAATACTCAGTCAGCTATTAAAGATATTCTGTTAATTGAATTCCATCCAACTGGAAAGTGAATTCTTCACCACTTAGACGTACGGAACAAATATTTCCTGAAGGTCCAAAGAGCAATCCAAGATGGGGTGAAGCGGGTTTCACAGCTACAATAACACTTTAAGAACTAAATGCAAGATTGAGTGAAAAAATGATGTAGCAGCAGATAGAGCAAGCTCAGGAATTGAGAACTGATAGAAGTTAGTACAAAACTGAACTAATTGAGATATAAACACATAATCATAATGGTTGTGTTTGGTTTAGTTTTGATGATGTAAGCAAGTGTAATGAGTGGAGAGAGATAGAGAGAGAAATGAGGGAAATGATGATGTTAACAAAACTAAAACAAAACTAAACCCCCTAACCGAACAGGGCCAAAACAACTATGAGGCAATCAGTTAGTGCACTTAGGTTCAGATATAAACGTGACTTAAACGGATTAGTAATGCAATTCAGATAAGCTGAATGGAAAATAAAGAGGGTAGGGGAGAGAGAAATCAAGCACAATGATTTATTAAAGTGGTTCGGTCCGCAGCTTCATGGCCTACTCCACTCCCTAAGTATCTTACTCGGGAATTGCTACACGATCTCTAATAGTTGTTACAGCCTTCTAGTTTCGGGGGTGCTAGACAACTTTTACACAAGTGATTACTCCGAATCTACTCCCAACTAGCTAAGATTCCTGTGTTAGTAAAATCTAAACAACCTAATTTTTCTACCCAAAAATCACTCACAAAAAGGGTTACAATTTATGGGAACGAGGGTGTATACTCAAAGATAACACTCAAGCTAGTGTACAATAAACAAGATGAAACACCAAGTTCAATGACAAAGTTGCAAGAGAGAATTGCTCATAAGTCCCTACAATATTGCTGTATCAATCACAATCAGTGGCGGCTTTAGGAATTCTTGTGAAGGTGTTCGAAAATTTTACAACGGTTCTCTAGATATCATAACTATACAAAGAAAAAAATTCTACTAATATCAACAATGTCACCTAAAAATCACAAAATATTTAGCATATTACAATTGCCCTCGACGACTTTTCATATTTTGAAACCGTTGGATGATAGCATCTGTATTAACGGTATCAAATGCATGACTTTCAATATAAGTAACCAAGCATATGTAGATGAGTAAATCAAATGAAGAGCATCAATAGAAAATACTATGCACAAGTACAAAAACCAGCTTTCAAAAAAATAAAGAAACCCTGTACCTGTAGAAATTCTAGAGAAAATAAGAAAATCTCTCAAAACAAGGAAAAAAAAAATACCAATAGAATCATGAATCTTCACCAATTGTTATGCTCTTTTGTCGAGTAGGCAACGTATTGGCTGGTGGAATACAAAAGGAGGACCGTAGGGTTTTTCAAGTAGCACTACTGCACTAACGAGAATTAAAAAAATTAAAGAAGAAGCACGTAGTCTGCCCATGATCGTAGCTTCTTTATTGACACTTAGGACCCCTTAATTTTTCAAAATAATAAACTAGGGGCTAAATTATATTACATTTGAGCCCTTTCACTTGGGCCTTATTTTTTTAATTTTAGATTTTCTCTTATAAGTTGCAGTAAATTTTTTTTTTTATCAGATATTCAAACATTTTGGTTAGGGTGTTCAAAATGACAACAAAAAAAAAAAAATTACATGTATTTCTAAAAAAAAAAAATTAGGGTGTTTAGGTGACCACCCTCGACTCTTTTTGGAGCCGCCTATGACAACCTGTAAATATTATATCTAAGAGAATTGTTCATAAATCCATACAATGATGACTAATGGCAATTAGCCCAAATAAACATATTACTCTAAAGTTATCTCCAATGACACTCAAAACTAAAATACTGCTAAAGTTAGCAATGTGTGACCCAAAAAGTGTTCACAATTGAATAATCAGAGTTAACAACTTTTTCACTAATACTCAAATTTTGGCGTTTGCATACTCAAAGTTACCAACCTTTCCACAATAACCAAATTTAATGAACCCCACAACTCATCGATTAAGTGACCTATCATTACAACAATTTACACCATTCCCGACTAAAATCGCCGACTAAATAATGTTTAGTTGGAATTTGTTGTTCATTCAACGACTAAATAAACTTTGGTCGGAAAATATCACTTAAATTTCCGACTAAAAAATTTTAGTCGGAAATTAGTATAATCACCGACTAAATTTTTTTTTGTCGGAAAATATTCAAAGGTTTGGCCGACTAAAATGATTTTAGTCGGTGCTTCTTCTATCAATCACCGACTAAATCTATTTTAGTCGGAAATTATAACCTAATCGCCGACCAATAATATTTGTCGGAGAAAAACAAATCATTCACCGACCAAATATTTAGTCGGCAATTAATTTTTTAAGCAAAATGATAATAAAATGAAAAAGAAAAAAGAAACAAAAGGGAAAAAAGAAGTTACATTTCTTTCTTTTTTTTTTAGAGATAGAGAGAGTCAAAGAGAGTTTGAACCCAAAAAAAAAAAAAAAAAAAAAACTTGTAAAATATTTTATATGATTAATAAAGTTTGAATCAAAATTCAAACATGAAAAAAAATATACATTGCCTTTTATCTAATAACAATTTTGAAAAAAAAAATCAATTTCTTTTGGTGAAATATTTTATTGAATTATATTTTAGAAATTACTCCTTAGAAGTTAAATTATAGAAATTATAGAATTTTTTTATTAAATCCGATTATAGAAATTATAGAAATTAAATTCGATTCTTTTCTAATCTCTACTTTGTACGTTCCGAATAATAGTGGACCTCCACTTTCTGGACCAAATTTCGACGATCGGAAAATAATCACCAACTAAATTTTTTTTTGTCGGAAAATATTCAAAGGTTTGGCCGACTAAAATCATTTTAGTCGGGAAAATTTAGTATTTTCCGACCAAATTTTTAGTCGGAGAAAAATAAATAATTCACCGACCAAATATTTAGTCGGAGAAAAGCAAATAATTCACCGACCAAATATTTAGTCGGAGAAAAACAAACCATTCACCGACCAAATATTTAGTCGGAAAAAATCAAATAATTCACCGACCAAATATTTAGTCGGAGAAAAGCAAATAATTCACCGACCAAATATTTAGTCGGAAATTATCTCTAATTTGCCGACTAAAATTTTTTTAGTCGGGGAATAATAAATTTCCGCCAATTCAACGATTTCCAAAAATTTCGCGAAAATTTCGGCGGGAATTTTTATATTTTCCGACTAAATATTTAGTCGGCAATTCATTTTTTAAATAAAATGATAATAAAACGAAAAATAAAAAAAATAAAAATAACTCCTTATACCATTGAATCAGGCTTGCAAATTTTTCCAATACCATTGAGTTATCATTAAATAAACTTTCATAAGACACCAAAAATTAAACTCTCATTATATAATTATAACTCCTTGTACAAAACGATTAAAAAAAAAATACTAACTTCAATATCTACCGACGGGCGGAACGTGTAAAACATGAGCATTGAAGGGTTAATTTAGTTATAAAACATGAGCATTAAAAGGTTAATTTGGTCATCGTAAGATTTTAGGTGAGTGAACGGTATAGGTCATTTTTTTGTTAAGTTACTGTTACAATTCTAATTTGTTAACTTCATTTTTTCCCCTTCCACTTCCTATTATACCAAAAAGCATGGTTTGAGGACCCACAGGAGGATTCTTCGATCCTTCAAGAAAAAAAAAATTTCCAATGGTTTCGGAGTTAGATCTTGGGTATTATTATTTATTTTTATTTTTATTTTTTTCCAATCGAAAAAAAATTCCAATGGTTTTGGAGTTAGATCTTGGGTATTATTATTTATTTATTTTTAATTAAATTATATTATAGAAATTATTAGATGTTAAATTATAGAAATTATATAAATTATAGAATTATTTTTATTAAATTTGGTTATAGAAAATTATAAATTATACAAATTAAATTTGATTCCTTTCATAGTTTCACTGTCTCACTCTCACAGGAACACAATAATGGGCTTCCACTTTCCAGACCAAATTTCGACGATCGGAACCGTTAGATGTGTTTAAAACGTGTTTTCAGCGTCCTACGCGAGGATTTTGCAAAAAATAATACCCAGAAGTAGTTTGATCGGAGTAGGTTTTCGTAAAACTACTATACGAAAACCTAGCCCAATCAAGCCCTTTTGGGTATTTTTTTTTTTCAAATCTTTGCATAGGACCTTAAAAACATGCTTTAAACATATCTAACGGTTCAGATTTTAAAAAAATTGATTAGGTGGACTTGAAGTGGTGCATTATAGTACTGAAATTCCATTAGAAGCACTGAATGTGTTTCGATCGTGTTGTTACCGATATCGGATGATCATTGATTTTGAGGAGAATGATAGAATTGACGAATATTAAATTGCAACGGTTCAGATCGAACATTTGGAAAAACGAGTCTACACCTACCTTGCAATTCTATACATTGAACTTACTTGGTTATGAACCAAGCTATTGTGTTATGGTATAATGTACGATAGCCACACAATCGCAACACAATTATGACGATCCACACCGTTCACTTTGTTCGTGTTGATGTTTTAATGACTCTCGCCAATTTTTTCAACGATCGGATTTTGAAAAGTCCTCCATCGCAACACAATTACGACGATCCTCACCGTTCATGTCGTAACAATGGCTTTAGAGGTCCACTTTTTGGTCCCACGTGAATAATCCGAACCGTTAAATGTTTTCAAAATAATGTTTCGTACGACTTTGCAAAAAATCAGGTCAATTGGATATGTGTAAGTCGTCGATCCAAGTTACGTATATCTAATTGATTTCAAAACTTGGACTTTTGGATTGACCAGTTACGCATATCCAATTAATCTGAATTTTTGCAAGGCTATACAAAACATTATTTTGAAATCATTTAACGGTTCGGATTGTTCACGTGGGACGAAAAAGTGAGCCCCTAAAGCAATTTTCTGTGCACTAGATATTCTGTACCGGTAGCCCTAGGTTTTTAGTATAAATATCCCATTATAAACCACTTGCAGCCATTATGGGTGATAGGGCTTCCCTGTCACCGAATGCTCTAAATTTTGGCGCCCCGGACCAAAACAATTTGGGCGGGCAATTCTAATTTTCGGGGTGTCACTGAATAGGGCTTCCCTCTCAGCCGCCTCTCTCTCAACTATTCAACGATTAAAGCGTTCCTCAAATCTCTCTCAAATTTCTGGTTGGAGAAGGGAAAATCGGTAGTCTCTCAAACCCTACATTTCCCTATCTTCTCTCCACCACCACACCCAATCGCGTATATATATATATATATATATGTCTGTGGTACCAAACTGAATTCTGTATCTATTATTTTCCTTTCTTTGCAGTGGATTGCAATGTCGACAATGGCATCGGATGTAAAATCAAACGGCGAAGAGGTAAGAACTTCAAACCCTAGCGTAGAAATTGGGGCAATTTCATCCATTTTGAGTAATGGTTATGGTTTTCATTCAACCAATGGCACAAACGACAAGCCATTGAAGTTAAAAATCTTCATAGGCTATGATCCACGCGGAGGTCTCGCTTACGAGGTCTGTCACTACTCAATCCTCAAGCGAGCCTCCATCCTGATCGAGGTCATGCCGATCAACAATCCGAATTGCAAAAAACTGGGGTTTACTGGCGGGAGAGATGGCTCCTCTGGGAAAATGGGTATATTTTTTACTCCTTATCTCCCGATTTTTTACTCCTTATCTCCCTGGGAAAATGGGTATATTTTTCTCTCTGCATTTCTTGAGGTGTGCGTGGAGCTTAGGTTTTTGTGGATGGAATTGGTTTGCTTTTGCATGCGCAAGTCTTGTAGGATTTGAAAGCTCATGTTGCATTTTGATTTTGGATATACAAGGATGTGTTTGGTCGAAAAAAAGATTTTGGATATACGGAGAACTTCATTTTATGCCACAATCTAACCAAAGCAAGCATTTTTAACAGGTCTTGGTTGGTAGAATCAGGTGCAATTCCTAGTTTCTTCATCAGACTAATTAACCCAAGAATGTCGAACATTTGTTTGCTCTTTCAAGGAATATTTTATTCTTTGCTTCGAAAGGAGGGTATGGAACGATATGAACATATGCCAGATTGGGTAGCTGGGGGCATAGTACCACACTTAGATTTGTTTTAGTTTATTTACTTTTATTCTTAAATAACCTATTTTGCCAATACTGGAGACTACCAATTTGTTCTCACTGGGCACCTACTGGAATTTTTAGTATTAGAATTTGATAATTATTTCCTTTTAGTACTCACCTCTGCAATCAGATTTCATACAGAGCTATTTGTGGGTTAATGTACTCTTTTCTATCTTTATTTGTGGCAGCCTGTTGTTAGATGAAGAGAAGGTGTTCGATGAAATGCCTAAGAAGGGATGAAGATGTTGGAATCAGATTTCATACAGAGCTATCGGTTTTTTTCTCACCTCTGCAATCAGATTTCATACAGAGCTATTTGTGGGTTAATGTACTCTTTCCTATTTTTTTTTCTTCCGTGAAAATATTAGTGTTAGTTAGTGCCTTTGTTACAGTGGATTTGTTAATAATTTGAAGGTAGAGAAAGGAATTATATATTTTTTGTGCGTTGGGTCGCATAACTTTGTTCACTAATTTCACTTTAGTATGTCATTTCAATAATTTTGGCTGTTTTTTTTGGTTGGCTAACATCATAATGGTTGATGTTAGATCTTTGAAGGGATCGTATTGGTGGGGGAGGAGCGTTGGGTGATTCAAATGGCAGCAATCGTTGAGTTATTCTTCGCAAAACAGAAGGTTTTATTCCATCTCAAGGCACTCTTTTTTGTATATTTAGTTGTTTGTTTCCCTATGTGGGAAATCATTTAAATATCAGCTTTCCAGTTTTCCACATTGGTTAACTTATGCTAACAAATTGACCAAAACTCACTGGTGTGTTTTGGTATGAGCAGTTTAATCTGCCGAAGTTTTTTTTTTTTTTTTTCCCCGTAAATCCCTAATCTTGATATATAGTTGCCACTCACTCATTATGGAGAAGCATATGCACAAAGTGGCAAAGAAAACCACTGTTTTGTTATTTCTTAAGATTATAGGATAAAGAAGGGTTGAGTTTCGAGAAGTCCATGTTTTAATAGCAGTTCTCTCACGAGTGGTTCTTCTTTCACTACTGATACTTTTTTTTATGTGTAGTTTGTGAGTTTCAAAAAGCTCTATGGGCCGCTGCCAATTTCATTCCTGCTATGTCGTCCCGAGCTCGGAAAGCTTACTTCAGCAATGAAGTCTGATTTCCCTAAGTTTGAATAAAATATTCATCACCAACCAAATCTTAACCATCCATTCGTCCAAATCTAATGGCTCAAAAATATCCCTCTCACAAACTAACTTTTTGGATGGCATTTTCGTAAATACTTTCTATTTTCTGGACAAAGCATTATCTCCCTCTCTCTGTTACTTCCTTCCCTTCCCACTTCGACCAAAACAAGACCAACAAAAGAAATTTCAAAATTCAAAACGCGTTCTCTCTCTCCTCTCTTCTTCTGGAAAAACCGAAAATCTCCTCTCTTCTCTCTCCGACGTGCAACCCCTAATACCACCGACGGCCCACCCCTACCACCACTGACGGCCCACCGATGAGCAACCCCTAACACCACCGACGAGCAACCCCTAAATGCAGTTAGAGTTAGTATAGGTTTTGAACTTTTGATCATGGTTTTATCACATTCGAGAGGCTACTTGACAGAATGATTGTACACATATATGAGTTGAGTAGAGTAGAGCCTATTGAAAAATCTCTCTTTAGTATTTTGATAATGTTAAAAAATGGACTAAGGTCAGAGTATTGAGTCATTTATATTTCGAAGGGTTAGAGCGTTTACATAATCTGGCTTAGTATTTTCAATAGGCTCCACTCAACTCATGTGTACTACTTTAGTTTTTTGTCTTCTCCAATTATCACACGTAGGTAGTATAATGAAAGAGATTCCTACCAATAAACATTATGTCTTGCTAGATTTTCCTACCAATAAACTTTGGCTTGATCTATTGTCATAGGGCCTTGCGCTACCTCTTAAGCTACATACTTGATCGAGTAGGTAAGTTCGTGTTTTCCCCCCTTTAATCGCTTCTCATCTCCGTTTTTACCACGACCTATGTATGTATAGATATATATGTCACTGTATGTTATATATAGAATGTTATATATAGATGTGTGTTTTTGTTTCAGATCTTCTGTACAAGGACTACCAGGGCGACCACAAGTTCACTCTCACTACCTACACCTCTACCAGAGTCGTGAGTCTCTTTCTCTTTGTGTGTGCACGTGTTTACGTCTCTGTTTGGATTCTCACAAGTTAGGGATTAAACTGATTGATGAGAAAATTTAGGAAAAGAAATCCAAAACTGAAAGTGAAAAAGAAGATTCAGCTCATCTACACCGGATTATTTATTTTGGTTCATTTGTTTCATTTAGGCACATTTGGTTGCTGAGAAAATTGAGGAAAGGAAATTAAAAATTGATTGTCTCTGCGTGTATTTATGTGTGTGGATGTGGTTGTATTATATCATGAGTTGGGGATTAAAATGGTTGATGAGAAATTGAGGAAAAAATTCAAAACTGAGTGTGAAAATGAAGATTCAGCTCATTGACGACTTGATAATTTATTTCAGTTCATTAGTTTCATTAGGCCTGTTTGGTTGCTGAGAAAATGGAGAAAAGGAAATTAAAACCTTAGCAGTTTTCTGTATATAGTTTTCGGTTCATTCGTCCATTTTGTCTACATTTTTCTTCTCTTAGCAGTTTTTAGTTTGCTGTCCATTTGTGTGTTTGTGGTTGAACAATGGGAATTGGGATCCTCATTACTCCTATTTTCTTATTTCTGGAATTTCTTATTCATTGTGGAAATTGGAATGTATACTTGATCATTTAAGAAACATGTTTTCAGAATCAAATCACGAATTCTCTTTCTTTATTAGGCATAAACAAGGTTTGATCTACAACAAAGTATGGAGTTATTCGTATGCCAATTGCAGTTCTTGGAGTTATTAGTCTACCCATATTGTGCATAGTGTAATGTAAGTAACTGGTTGATCAGTGGTTGCCATTGTTAAAAAAACAAATACTGTATATTGATCATGAATTCCATTGTGATGGACAATTATGCCTAATTTTTTGTTTCAAGTGAGAATGCTCTTGAGTGTCTTGCTAACTTCACCAATAGGAATGGTGATAAAAGAATACTCTCATACAGTAATTCTGATCACTTTGTTATTCTCTGTCTTTTATTTCATTGCTTTTGGTTAGCTATTGGGTGAACAATGTCGAACATTGTGGTATGAGTACTGATTGATCACAGTGGTTGTCAGTATGAGATTAAAATATATTAAAAATTTTACATTGGCCTTTGGTTTAGTTATCGGGCGAAATTTTCCAAAATTATTAGGATTCTTAAGTTGACCCTTGGTTTAGTTATTGGGCGAAAAATCGTACGAGTATTGAACTATTTATAGTGGTAAATAGCAGAATGGTAGTTCATAAAGTTGAGGTCAAATTACGTCGCGCCGTGCCTAAAGGCACGGGCAATCCCTAGTGTATGATAAGCACTCACGCCTTATATGGACCTTTATATAATAGAATAGATAGACAACATGATGGGCCAGTTCCCATTTAATCAATGAACTAGGAACATGTCTCCAATGTTTAGTTGGGCTTGGACTCTCCAATACCATTTATCTTGGAAAACTAAAAGTAATATACGTAGTCAATGTAAACATATTAGCTTGCGCTCATTTCCATTTGGTATATTCAAATTGAAGTTTTCTTAGTCGAGTAAGAGCTTGTCTTTTTCAGTCTAACCTACTTTTGCCTTCGAGCTAGCATTTTTTAATTTGTTTTGTTGATCTAGAATTCCTTTTTTCAAAGGTCTCAAATGAGGCAATTTGTTGCTTTGGTTATTATGAATCCTAGATCAAGATGAAGTGATTAACATTGAGTTCATTGAGATCACCAGTGTACATGCCCCATTGTTAGTATTATCCTTTATTGCCAAGCAGTGTAAATTTGCAGGAAAGAAACTAAACTTTAAGTTGGACCTCATTTACTAAATTGATTCGTGTATGTCATGTGTGTCCAACCTTATAGATGATGATTTTTGAAAGAAAGAACGCTTTTTTGGATTGAATTGTATATTTGGCTTTTAAACTTGTTGAACCTGCTACTAAGGCATGTCTTTTGCCATTGTAGTCTACTTGTGCTACTCTTGAGAAGTTTGAAGCTGATCTTGGATTACCAGTTATTGCATATTGGTTAAATGTGGTTCTCAAATGCCTCCATTATTCCATTCGTGATATTCATCAAGGTAATTAATTCAAACTCTTCATAAAGGTCAGTATGTATGCTGCTTTGTTTTGGACTTGATACAGTCATCTCAATTCTTCCAAAATTAAAGCTATTAGAAAGGCTCCTCCGGTCTATATGCCACTCGCGGCAATTGGATTTTTTACTTGTGTTGCTGATGAGATCTTACCAATGCATAGGACTATGTATTTATTTGAATTTCAATATCCCTGTTATCATTTACTCCTTGATACCATGATGTCGATGAAAAGGTTGTATCTAAGCATGAATGGTGTTTTGTTCTTTTTACAGATGGAGTGCCGCATCCGGTTATGAGCTAGATGAAAAGGTTGAATTTTTGCCATGTATTCTCTACTGTGGTTGGATATTATCGTGCGTTCTAGTGTTTGGATGGATACTTTTTATTTTATCCTTGGATGGATTGTTTTTGGATGATGATATGGACATTGTGGTTGGATTTTGTATTTCGCAGTTTTTGTAGTATGATACTATTTTGTTAGGTGAAGACCTTTAATTTGGGAAGTCTTCAATTTTGTGATTTATTAATTAATTTGAGCAGGTTGGTGAAATCTTGTATGAAATGATTGGTTGCTTGATTTAATCGATGGTTAGAAACCAAGTTTGACAAATTTAACGATTCAATACGAGCTCGGATTAAAATTGCAAAAAAAAAAAAAAACATTTACCGCCCAAATATTTAGTCGGAGAAAAATAAAATATTCACCGACTAAATATTTGGTCGGAGAAAAATAACATTTACCGACCAAATATTTAGTCGGAGAAAAATAAAATATTCACCGACTAAATATTTGGTCGGAGAAAAATAACATTTACCGACCAAATATTTAGTCGGAGAAAAATAAAATATTCACCGACTAAATATTTGGTCGGAGAAAAATAAATATTCACCGACCAAATATTTAGTCGGAGAAAAATAGATATTTCACCGACCAAATATTTAGTCGGAGAAAGATTTATTATTCTCCGACTAAATATTTAGTCGGTAAAAGCAAAACTTTTTCCGACCAAATTTTTTTTTGGTCGGAAATTATAATCTCCGACCTCATTCCGTCGACCAAACGGGCCGACTAAATTTTTGGTCGGAAATTACTATTGCCGACTATTGATCAAACATTTTGGTTAGGGTGTTCAAAATGACAACAAAAAAAAAAAATTTACATGTATTTCTAAAAAAAAAAAAATTAGGTGTTTAGGTGACCACCCTCGACTCTTTTTGGAGCCGCCTATGACAACCTGTAAATATTATATCTAAGAGAATTGTTCATAAATCCATACAATGATGACTAATGGCAATTAGCCCAAATAAACATATTACTCTAAAGTTATCTCCAATGACACTCAAAACTAAAATACTGCTAAAGTTAGCAATGTGTGACCCAAAAAGTGTTCACAATTGAATAATCAGAGTTAACAACTTTTTCACTAATACTCAAATTTTGGCGTTTGCATACTCAAAGTTACCAACCTTTTCACAATAACCAAATTTAATGAACCCCACAACTCATCGATTAAGTGACGTATCATTACACAAAAACTCTCTCTATTCTCTCTCTCAACAATGTTTTCAAAAAATTAGTGATTTTTTTTCAAACCAGTTTTTTTTTCCCCGACATCTGTTTGTTTTATGAAATTGAATCGTTTTTTTAAAATGGTATTTTCGAATTTGTTTATTTTTTTGATTTTTTTTGGAATTTTAAAACAAATAGTTTTTTTTGAAAAACTTTTATTTTTTTCGAAAACATTTTTTTTTTTTTGGGAAAACTATTTGTTTTTAAAATTGAATTTCTTTTTTTTTAATACTGAAAAAGCGGTTTTTTTTAAAGATAATTTAGTTTTTTTATAGTTTGAAAATGTGATATAATACTCAATTTTGATGATGCCATTGTGGAGCTCTACATTGTTAACTTTAACCATTCTCTAAATGGATAATTCAAATGTGATGTGGCTACTTTTGGCTGTGCAATTTTGAGTATACCATTGGTAAAACTCTAATGAAGCCCAATTGACTAATTAAGCGAAAAGCAAGGCATGTTTGTTATCATCAAAATCTAGAACCTTGGGGCCAACCTCGGCCCTGAGGCTAAGCACACAAAGCGGTGGCTCAGGGCCCTGCAAAATAGACCCAAAATAAGGGCCCTCCTATGGGGTTAGTATGGTGTATTACTAGTCTTTTAAACCCAATACAAACTAGGACCTGAATTAATTTCAATTAAGTAGGCCCATTGAAAAACTAAGGGGCCCAAATGTTTCTATAAGCCCAAAAGTGGAGCATCTTGAAAGGGAAAAAAGAAAATTGAAACTACATAAAACAAAACATCAAAACTGAAGGTTTCACTATATAGACCCATTCACCAGGCTGCAGGTTTCTTAGGTGTCCATCAACAGGGGTCCAGTTTGGTAGTCTCATACCAAACCTTATAGGTGGTTGCTTAAGAGGGTCATCAACTTCACTTTCGGGTTCAGATTCAGGCTCAGGTGGTGGGTTAACAGGGTTCTGTTCCTGGTTCAGTGCATCTGCTTCAGCTAGCCACCCATGCATGTCAAAGTCAGGGTGCCCTACATCATCTTCATCATCATCCTCATTATAATCATTCATGTCATTAGCATCATCCTCCTCATCATGGTCCTCAAACTCAGGGCTCAAACTCAGGGTTAGACATATACCCTCCTCCTTCCTCAGGTTCTTCTGGTTCCTCAGGGTCATTTTCAGAATCAAAGTCATTCTCAGAATCACTGTCGGAGTTAAAGACCAAAGGTGGATATTTGCCATGTCGGCGGAGATAGTTTGTCATCAGTGGGAAATTCTCGAGATAGCTAAAATTGGGGTCATAGTCCGGTGGGGTTTCTGAGTACCGTTTCTTAAACTTGCGGATCTCCTCAAGTAGCCTAGCATTATTGGGGTCCATCTACAGACAAAATAGTTTATATTAGTAAGAAACTTTATTCTAAGAGTTTATTCTAATCAAACATTTTAAAACACATTATGTTAGTCTAGCTTAGTGTCTATTCAATTACCCAAGGCCGAGTGTTTGAACCTAGGGCTCTGATACCACTTGTAACGCCCTAATTTTTGGGAAAAGTTAATTATTATTACAACCGAAATTCTTAAACAGTAATAATAATAATATAAAGTTTAATACAAATAATCTGTCCTCCACAGATTACAAAAAGGCAGACCGGATATGCTCTACGGCTCTGCAAATTCCTCCGCCTGGTTGATCTCCATCTCAGCAGCTCCTCCGGTTCCATGTTCTCCGTAGAAGTCCTCCTGTCCATGGTGATAATCTAGCGTAATACGTCGAAGTCGCAAAGCAACATCGTGGTATTATGTCAGGGTCGCACAAGTGCAACATCGTGAGCGTGGATGCTCAATAGATAACCTTACCCCAACCTTAAACTAGCAATTCTAGAACAATATAATAGGAGGCAGGATAATACGATAAAATCATGCATGTCCAAATATCAGTGTCAAATCAAATCGAAGTGCATCTTTACAAAATTAGTATTTCGTATCATTATCATAATCAGAGTGCAGTGTCAATATTTCGTATCAATTTCTCGTAATAGCATTCTTCTTCAAATTTCATCCATCTCCCATCACTCGAAAGTTATTGGCCCGTTCTACAACCCCGTTCTAACGGTCACCAACCTTTTCGCTCGAAGTCCCGGCTACCCATATCACTGAATTCCATAGTCTCTTTATGAGGCCCGTTCACTCCATCTCACACACGACATAGTCCCGGCTACCCATATCACTGAATTCAACCAGTATGTTTATGAAGTCCGTTTACTACGTGTTGTACTGTTTGAGCTTTGACCACTAAATTCTCCCCGCAGAATTTGAGGCGGGACTCAAAATAGCACTACCGTAAAGTTCCGTTGAGCTTTGACCACCAATTTCTCCCCGCGGAACTGGGGCGGGACTCCAACGGCATTATCGTCCCCATTTTCATTACATCATCATTTCTTTCTTATCTCATCTTTATTTATCCACGTGAAATCAATCGTTCATTTTCTCGAAAAATGTGTTGTGTCGTATTGTCTTGTGAAACGTGCACAAGCCATAATTTTCATAAAAATCCTCCATTTCAAATATTTCACGATAAATCTTCCCTTTAAAATCGTTTCGCGATAACCGTGTTATTTTAGGTATAAAATCCCATTGGTGACTTTCTTTAGACAAATGAAATACCAGGAAAGTCCCATGCCGGATGGTCGGATGAATCCAGTTACTGTCACCATTCCTTTCTTAGACAGCACGAGGCTTATCTTTTTTGACAGACCCTCAAGGGTGTTAGCCTTGGGTTATCTCACAGTCCAAATATAGTCAAAACATTTTGAAGTCGCTTTAAGAAAAGTTTAGTCGGATACTTTCCAAAAATCAGTCGGGCATTACAACTGCTTAATTTTGAAAAGTCAATTTTCAATCGAGCATTATGGCCGGCCTCCCTCCCCCATAGAGTAGTCCAAAAAAACTTTATCAAATAGTGTTTTTAGGAAGTTAAAAAAAAATAGTGTTTTTAGGCTTTTTAGGCTAAATAATAGGATGAGGTTCACTTTCACTAGGCTAAAGTCTTTTGTCCAAAGTAATGGGTTTGTAGGTTCGTAGGAAACGACGTATAGTGTCTAGGTTTGTTAGGTTAGGGCGTAGTTAGCTAGTTTTGGGTACTAGGTATACACACGAAACTAATCAGGGGGTGTTATAAATAAATAAATATATGTATACACACATACATATATTCACTTTATAGAAAAAGTAACCCTATATATTTATAGCCTTATATGGCTAGTAATAATTGGATATAAAGTGCCACTACTTTGTTGGGGGATAAGTTCCCCTCCGTCGCGATAAAAATACCCCGTAAAGTTGGTTTTGTGCGCGAAAAATACAAAGTAGTGTACCACAAAAATAAATAAAGAGCTACTAGTTTTAAGAAAATAAATAAGTATGTTTGGAAATCCCTAGATAGTCTTAGGAGAATACGAAAATAAAACTCTTAGGAATTTAGAAGAAAAACGGCCTCGAAATGCGCGCCAACGCGCATGCGGATACACGCCCATAAAATTATACGGCGAGGAAAGTAATTTTTCTCCCCTACACTACTCCCAACCGACTCCTCTCTCTCTCACTCTCATTAACTCACTAAAATCCAAATTAGGAGTAGTAAAAGGTGAAGTCAAAGTTAGAAGAAATGTCAAACTTTGGCACATGGTTAATTAGGCTTTCCAAAAATAGAAACAGGTCTAATTTATGCACTAAATGAGGTGGCGATAGCTATAAGGGGACAAAATAGGAGTTGGGGGATTTGTAGGGCTTTCCGGACGCGATACGGTGTAGTACTCGGTATGCACGCGTTGATTTACGGCACAAAAAATTAATAAAATGAAATAAACGAATTTTTATTTGAATTATTAAAACTAAATAATAAATTATGTCAATTCGAAATATTAAAACTCAATTACTCGAATTAATAAATTGAAATTTTTATTTATGAAATTTCGGGTTATTACATCGACTTTCGATTATGATTCGACCAACAGGTATGCAATTTTTTTTTTATTGACTTGTGCTTTTGTCATTTGCAGCAAAACTGAATTATGCAAGTTTGATTTATTTGCCTCTAAAAATGAAAGAAAAGCGTTGTTCAAGTGATACTTATTAATTATTACAATGTTAATTAAGTAATTTTTGCGACTTCGATATTCAAATTCTTGTAAGTTTTTTGCTTGAGACAATTTTTGTTCTTTTTGAAATTGTAGCATTTCTTTAAATGTGGAGGACCTCAAATCGATTTTGCGCTTAGGGCCCCCA
Organism: Vaccinium myrtillus; assembly: GCA_016920895.1. Classification (NCBI taxonomy): domain Eukaryota; kingdom Viridiplantae; phylum Streptophyta; class Magnoliopsida; order Ericales; family Ericaceae; genus Vaccinium; species Vaccinium myrtillus. The sequence continues at coordinate 11,175,640 of CM029277.1, forward strand.
AAATCTTACGGCCAGGCTTTGGCCTGCTTGGGGATAACATTTTCCTTCTTATTTGGATGGAATGTGTGGGGTTAGTTCATAACATATGTACAATGCTATTTGGCAATTATATATATAATTCATGTATAATGCTTCCGGCAATGTATCTTCTTTTTTGTTTGATTATTATAGGAGTATCAAAGAATGTATTAGGGCCCTTAAAATTTATAAATTTTCGAAGACCTAAAGCGACTACATCTCGAAGTTTAGCTATGGTTATTCTGAATAGATAAATGTATGGAATCTAAAAGATGGAGAGTTGAGCAGAAATGAAAAACAAATATTATAAGTTAATGACAACAAAAGCCAAAAAACATAACAGTTAAATTAAATGCTTGGAATAAAGAGATAATATCAACGATGACTCTAGTGGAGGCTGTGGAGCTGCTCACCCCAAAACTTTTGCCAAACAATCCACCTGGCCCGCTTCATTCGAACGACGACTCGGGCTCGGGCCACATGACCCAATTAGCAACTCAAAAAATGGGCTGGGCCAAAATCTCAAATCATCTGGAAAGGGCTGAATTTCAGGTGTCAAATGGGCCTTGCCGGCCCGGCCCGGCACGGGCCCGGCACGAAAAACTCCGGCACGAGCACGGTTTGGGCACGGTAAAAGTTGGGCACCGCACGGCACGGCACGGTCTGTGGGGGCACGGGCACGGGGCACGGAAATGGGTGGGCACGACACGGGCACGACACGGTAGTTGGCCTAGCGTGGCACGACACGGCACGGCACGGACTTAATCAGGCACGGCACGGGCACGACACGGTCTTAGTCTGGCACGACACGGGCCCGACACGGTCTTAGTCTGGCACGGCACGGGCACGAAACGGAAGTGGGCACGGGCACGGGCAACGCACGACACGCGGCGCGGCACGGCACGGCACGGTCGCGAGGCACGGGCACGAACGCGACGGGCACGGCATGGTACGATAATAACAAAAAGAATAAGGGATAATAACAAAAAGAATAAGGGAAAATAAAAATAAAATGAGGAAAAGTAAATTTTATTTTATTTCAAAAATTGAGGAAAAATAAAAAATGATATTTTGAATAATAAAAGTGAAAAATTTGATTTTTGAATTGATAGGTGAAAAATATTTTTTGAATAAGTTTTCATTAAATCACGGAGAGAGAGAGAGAGAGAGAGAGAGAGAGAGAGAGAGAGAGAGAGAGAGAGAGAGAGAGAGTTGAATTTAGAATAAGTTTTCATTAAATAAATGGACTTTAGAATAAGTTTTCATTAAATTAGAGTTGAATTTTGAATAATAGTTAGAATTTAATAAATGCACTTGCCAAATAAGGGGGAAAAAAAGAGGGAAAAAAAGATTTTTTTGAATATATTTTAAATAAATAAATGGACTTCACAAAAATAAATAAATACATAATAAATAAATAAAAATCCTTTTTTATTAAAAAAAATAAGTTGCCAAATGCCATAATAAGGAAAAATGAGGGAAATTAAAATTGAATTTTTGAATAACATAAATGAAAACTTAGGGGTAAAATAAAAATTAAATTTTGATAACAAACATATAAATTTTGAATACCATTTTTATAAAATAAATTAAATTTTATTTGAAAAAGAGGAAAAAATGAAAAATTAAATTTTTAATAATTAAAATGAATTTTTGGAGGTGAAAATTGAAAAATTTTGGGCAAAAAATTGGGAAACAATGAAGTTGCCAAATGCCATAATTATGAAAACAAAAAAGATGGAAATTAAAACTGAATTTATGAATAATAATTAGAATTTAATAAATGGACTTGCCATAATAAGAAGAAAAAAAATGAGGTAAAATAAAAATAAAATTTTGAATAATAGTTAGAATTTAATAAATGCACTTGCCAAATAAGGGGGGAAAAAAGAGGGAAAAAATGATTTTTTTTGAATATATTTTAATTAAATAAATGGACTTCGGAAAAATAAATAAATACATAATAAATCAAAAATGTAATTTTATTAAATAAATTAAGTTTCCAAATGCCATAATAAGGAAAATATGAGGGAAATTAAAAATTAATTTTTGAATAACATAAATGAAAAAACTTAGGGGTGAAATAAAAATTAAATTTTGATAACAAAAATATAAATTTTGAAAAAATATGTATAACATAAATTAATTTTTATTTGAAAATAAATTTGTAATAATTAAAATGAAATATTTTATTTTTGAAATGATAGGTCAAAATTGAATTTTTATAATTACATAATATGTTAAATTATTAATATGTTATATTGTTTTGTATAAAATTTTGATTATATTATGCATTAGCCACACGATCGCAACACATTTATGACGATCCACACCGTTCACTTTGTTTGTTTTGCTATTTTAATCACCTTCGCCAAATTTGAAGTCCATCGGGTATTGAAAACCCTTTCATCAGGGACGTTGATTTATTATCAACCGACAATTTGTGTCCTTCGATCAAAGACGTAACGATAGTTAAATCACTTCGTTTTTTGCATGGAGGATATAATCACTCCCACTTGCAATCTAGACGGTTCCGATACGAAAAAAACTTCTCTGATGGTCACCGAGTCATGCATTATAGGACATTATTGGTCTTAAATGCACCGAATTTGATCCGATCAGATGGTTGCCGACATTTGATAGCCACCGTTTTCGGGGAAAATGATAGAATTGATAAGATATGAAATCGTAACGGTTTAGATCGAACATTCGAGAAATCGAGTTTGCACCTACCTTTTGATCATATACATCGAACTAACTTGGTTATGAACTAAGATGTTATGCTATATGGTAATGTACGCTAGCCACACGATCTCAACATAATTATGACGATCCAAACCGTTCACATTGTTTGTATTACAGTTTTAATAACTCTCGCCAATTTTGAAGTCTATCCGGTATTCAAAGCCTTTTCATCAGCACGATTAATTTATTGTAAACCAAATTTCGTCTCATTCGATTAGGTACCTAATGATAATTAATTTACTTGTTTTTTTGCACAAAGGATATAATCACTCCCACGTAAAACGTAGACGGTTCCGATTTGAAGAAAAATACTCTAACAACCCTCGCGTAGTACAATTTTACGGCAATTTTTACCATTGGGTGCATAGATGGGACATGTGACACATGCACTAGATCCTATACTTAGTATAAATATGTTGTTATAGGGCAATAACCCTAAAACGGCTCTCTCTCATCTGACTCTCTCTCCTCTCTCTCTCTCTCTCTCTCTCTCTCTCTCTTCTTCCACAGTCCACACCACCACCGTCCAGGCGTCCACCGATCGATCTCTCTCTCTCCTCTGCCTCTCACCACCACCGCACCACCACTCACCACTCAAACCCTAACCACTCACCACCGAACCCCCACACCACCGAAAGCCCACACCACCACACCACCACCGCACCACCACTCACCACTCGAACCCCACATAAATCGATTACTGAAACCCTAAATCGAAAACCCTAAATCGAAACCACAAATCAAACCCTAAATCGACTGGGCTCTTGGTTTTCTCATTTCTGGTGTTGGTTCTCTCATTTCTGGTGTTGGTCTTGTGCGTGCGGCTGGGCTCTTGGTTCTGTGCTACTGTGCTCTTGGTTCTGTGCTAGTGCTACTGTGATCTCTCTCTCTCTCTCTCTCTGATCTCTCTGTTTACTACCGTGATCTCTTGGTTCTTGTTTACTACTTGTGATCTCTTGGTTCTTCTTGTGATCTCTTGGTTACATTTCTTGTGATCTCTTGGTTCTTGTTTACTCTGATCTCTTGGTTCATTTCTTGTGATCTCTTGGTTCTTGTTTACTCTTTGTGATCTCTTGGTTCTTGTTTACTACCGTGTGATCTCTTGGTTTGGTGATCTCTTGGTTCTTGTTTACTACGTGATCTCTTGGTTCTTGTTTATCTCTTGGTTCTTGTTTACTCGCGTGATCTCTCGTGTGACACATATAACTGTGGTTCTGTGTTTATCACCACCACCACTGTGTTTACTGTTGTTTTGTATCTCTGTGTTTATCTCTGTGTTTACTGTGTTTACCATTGTTCTGTACCACTGTGTTTACTGTTGTGTTTGTTATGGCAAACATTCATATAGACTTTACACATGGCCCTAATTCAGACTCTGATGAGTCACAAGATCCACTACCACAAATTCCTGTATTTTCATCACCACATGGACTTAGTTCCATAGGTGAAGGCGCTTCAAACACTGTTGGACTTGGAACAACAGGTTCAGGTTTGACATCTACACAACGCACTGGCACGAAAAGGGGTCGCACTTCATGGGTATGGAATCACGCTAAAATTGACGCACATTACAAAACCAAAGAAGGGGTTGATATAGGACCCAGAGGTGTGTGTAATTATTGTTCAAACCATTATTCTTGCGGTAGTAGTGGTGGCACGGGGCATATTGAGAGGCATCTTAGGAACAAACATAAAGAGGAAATTGGCGTACTTGGTGGTGATAGTAGTGGCACTG